>OW569337.1:0-567500 GCA_937595015.1 Polyommatus icarus | reverse complement strand
TTTTATGTACTTGCTGATTGCTTACTTCATTAAGTAGCGCCTCTATCGTGGGTAACGCAGACACAATAGATTTTCATTGTTATGCAGCAGCCGTTTGCGGCTTGGGGATTGATAGGTTAAAATCAAAATTGTGAAATTTTGTAGTAGACTAAAATCATCTTTTCTTGAGCAATTGTTTTGTTTAAAGCAAGCACTGCAGCATATTTGGTGCAGGCAAAAAGTTGGATAAGGTGTGTTGGGACAGATTAGCAACCTCAAACTTTCAAGTAACTTTGTACAATAACAACAAAAACAAAAAAATTGAAATATTTTCAAGAAATTAAGACCACGATTACCTTTCATTACATCTTGTTTGTGTCTTGCTGTAATAAAAGGATGAAATTAAATACTTACAAGGGTCGTATAATAAGCTGGTCACTTTCTTCCACAGGTACTGGATCAGTACCCTTCCGTGGATTAGTCGTCATGATTTTTAACTATTAACAATTCATTTACTATCACAATACACTAGTCACTACAACACCTTAGTTGACGCGTTTGTTAATAAAATAAAAATTATGGATGAAAACAATCTTTCAACCGGTAAACACAATGGGAATGGGTAAACATTATTTTGACTTTTGAGGTTATGTTAATGTTGCCAAAATTTTTAATTTATTTTGCATTTCTAGTTCTCAATGTCGCGGTCGTTTACTCGGTAATCGGTATCCCCGCGCATTAGGCGCCCAGGTCGCTGCGGCCACAGCATTATACTACATATCTGTGGGCCACAGAACACATTTACTCCTGGCGGAGGCTGCGGCCAACTAATAATTTCTTCTATGATATTATAGGTACATATGTAGGTGCGCGCATTAGAGCCCGCGCGCACGAGCAACTTAGTTGCACGGCGATTTATTTGTCTCTTTCGAAAAAATTGCCGCCATGTCGCAGGGGTGCGCGCACGAGAGCGACAGCAACGCAACTTTTTTCCGATTTTTCTAGACAGTCATCAACACGGATTTGGTCGAGACGGCTGTGGTTGTTGCACTCGCAATAAAAAACCGAAGAAAGCGTCGCAAAATAAAATATTGGGTGCATCCATTATGGAGCGATCGCCTGACTCTTGGGAAATTTCATACTGTGTTTATGAAATTGAGAGCATACCCAGAAAAATACGTTTTCTTTAGAATGAGTGTCAAAAGTTTTGATGAACTGTGCAGAATCTTACGACCTGGCCTCGTTCATGAAGATACAAATATGAGATTAGCTGTACCCAGAAATAGGTACCCTATTTTGCCCCTATCTTGGTTGAAAACCCCCTAAATCTAGCTAAATCTAGGGGAAAAACCCGATATTTTGCCTCTATTTTGCCCCTATCTTGGTCGAAAACTCCCTAAATCTAGGGGGAAATCCCCTGATCTGGCAACACTGGCCGGTTGGCGACTTTATTGTTGCCTGTGCGCGCACTTGCATAGAAACCAATTAGCCTAAGAAAATTAAGCCGAAAATGGACGATCAGCGGAAATAATTCGTGTAGTTTTGAAAATCGCTACAGTTATTCCTTGAAATATCCAGATAAACATATCGAAAATCCCCAAGGGTGGGGGGTGAGCTAAAGGTGTAGGGGGGGGTCAAAGGACCCTTTTTTTAGATTTTAGCTCATAAGTCTAAAACCTGCACAAATAGCGTAACGGTTACTTCTAGGAAAACATTCTACATAAAATTTCCTTTAAAATTGATCCTATAATTTTTTTTGTATGGTCGATACTTTAGAAGTTACAGAGTGTTCAACTTTATATAGGTATAAAAAATGAGACGATTTTATAAATAAAATAAAATTGGTATGTTTTCAAAATGTATTCAAAACTAGAAAATAATAATTAGACAGTCTTAATTAAATCAATAATTTTCTTCTACTACATCATCATCATCTTCACCTTCTATATCTACCAAATCTACAGGTACGCCATTTGTACACGAACCCAAGCAGCCGTTGCATACTAGACTGATCAGAAGACATAGACAAATTGACTTGACGACTGAATTCCGACGATTGAATAATAGGTCTAACACGACTGGACAGGTGATGACGACGTTTCTTAGACGTAATACGTGACACAACTACACAAGACGCAGGCCAGACCGACCATTGACTCTAACCACTTCCCTATCCGTACGGGTTCGAAAAACACCTGTTGCTGGATGTGTCCAAAGAAGACCAGGACCATATGGAAGTGTGAGGAGAACGACGTGAATTTATGCATAGAAGGCTGCATTACGTGATACCAGCTTTTCGGCATCCACAATTACCAGTGCAATCACTTTTGCAGCGACAAAATATTGACTTCAGCACGGTGTCAGGAGCTGGAGGATCATGAGAGGTAACAGGCTCGAGGTTTCCATCAGCTCCTCGCTTCCATCCCCACATTTCAGGAGGCAGTGCGTTACCTAACCACTCTTGTACTTGGTGGAACACTCGGAATGAGTGAAATTTTGCTGATCCTTTTGTAGGTGGGAGAGAGGAAAGATCTGGTTTGGATTTGGTGCTGGATTTTACAAAAACTGAGTATCGATGTCTGTTAAGATCAAGCTGATCAGTGGCTGCACGATACATCGTCAAAAACATCCTTTCTCCTGACTCTGCTATTTCTTCAGATGTTGATGTTGGATTGTAGAAGATGGCGGCAATATCCTTGATTTTTGGTTTTTGATCAAATAGCTTAACAACTGACACTTTGCCTTTCCTGTAAATAGCTAAAGTTGTGTCGCAACCGCTGGAGCTATGTAGGAAGAGAATGGAAGAGCAAAATGAGAGTTTTTGGAGTTCTTGTGAGGAAAATATTTGCATTTCCACTTTACCTCTTCCTGGCTTCACAAAGAACTAGTGTAACCATGCTTCTTGCCTATGTGTAAATCTTAAGACATTTTAAAAGAAAATCGCACAACTGAGAAGCTCAGTTTAATAACAATTATTGAAATTAAATAATATTAAACTGAAGCAGGAAAGCGCAGTATTAAAACATGTCGTTATTTATGCCTTATTTTATCGTTTTCTACGAAAAATGCTTTTTTCAATTTACTACCAATGTATTATCGTATATTTTACATGGCAATTGTGCGAAAGGGACAAACCAAGAAAATCGATTTCTCGCTCGTGCTCGCTACTATAAGGAGATATTAGTTATTAAAAATAATACTTTAGCACATGGAAGTAAGGTTCATTTTAATATTTCAAAATGATGAAGTAAGCCTTCTAGCTGTATAGTACTTCCTAATTCCATGGTGACTAGTCTAACGTTTTGTAATAATAGCAGCTAGGACAAATAATTATCTGTGAATAGCAGGTATTTGAATCAGAATAAGTTGTTTTCTTAGTCTCGGACGTTCGATGCGTGTTATTTTCGCTATTCGCACTTTTGAGGAATTTGACCCCCCCTGTAGTTCCTAAAGTATCGACCGTACAAAAAAATTTATAGGACATAATTTAGAGGAAATTTTATGTAGAAAATTTTCCTAGAAGTAACCGTAATGCTATTTGTGCAGGTTTTTTACTTATGAGCAAAAACCTAAAAAAAGGGTCCTTTGACCCCCCCCTACACTCTTAGCTCACCCCCCACCCTTGAGGACTTTTGACATGTTCATCTGGATATCACAAGGAATAACTGTAGCGATTTTCAAAACTACACGAAATATTTCCGCTGATTTTATTAATTTGATCGTATTAAATAGGGAAGGAGACAGTTGCGTTGCAACCAAAAAAGTTGCCCAGAGTTACGTCGCGTCGCGTCGCGTCGCTACGTGCGCGCACTTCCATACTAGCTCCTAGACTTGATCAAGAGACAAATAAATCGCCGAGCAACTAAGTTGCTCGTGCGCGCAGGGCCTTACGCGACCAGCGGCCAGCACAGATTAATATATTACGTGGTACCTAACTTGCAAATTTTTATCTCGAAATACTTAAGTTCTGATATTTTTTTATTTCATTTTAAAAAATTCCCGCCTGTCATGACTTTCTTGACAGACTATATTCTGTAGTAACTAGTAAGCAGTGTTGCCAGATACAAATTTTATTTTCCGGGAAGTATACCTATAAAAATCCGGGAGTCATAAGGGAAGATTACAAAAAAAATCGGGAGATTTTTAATACATATTTTTATTATGTTTCTGTAAAATTTGGTCTTTAATTTCGAAACTGAAGCAATTAGAATTTTTCAAAATGTTTTTGGTATGCAGGACTCCCGATATTACCGAGGTAGAGAGTTGGTTCCGTAACTTTGTTTTCGTTAAATTTATTTGGGAAAACAGCCTTTCCACAGATGCACTTGAGTGTGGCAAGCACATAAAACTAAAAACTGTTGAAGTTAAATTTGGAAACATTTTGCTGCCATCACCCAAATGCATCTGGGCTATCTTTTTCCAGAAAGCTCCTACTTCTAAATTTTCATCTTCAGTGTTTAACTTCGTATTCCGAAGAAGCCGCCATTCGGTGTCAATCTGTTGGATAACATTTGAAGGAGCTATATTTGGGAACAATTCCAAAGTTTTGCTATTTAATATTCAACTTTATTCCATTCTGTCAAGGCATACTTTACGCTACATACTTTACAAACTTACTTATTACTTTTGTTGAGTAGGTATTGCAACTTGTGTAGGTTATTTCGTTTCACGCACTTAGACGCAGTGTTTTTTAGTAACTGTTCAAGATGTGGAAAAAATCGGGAGGTTTGACTGAGGATCCGGGATATCGGGAGACATTTACTAAAATCGGGAGAACTCCCGGAAAATCGGGAGACCTGGCAGCACTGCTAGTAAGTACAAGATCAAAGAGGATGTAAACTGTATACTACGTAACAAGAGGTCGGACTTAAAAGAAAAAAAATAAACATCCGCTATTTTTTTAATTTGAAACTGAAGTTAAAATTTTTAAGTGCAAAACCTTTCACTCTAAACATACCAAAAATTAAAAAAAATAAAAAGAAATGAGCTCAAATAAATGTTTTATTTCAATAAAAATTATTGTACATTACTTAATAAATAGGCTAATAAGGTAATTTAAACAAGAAAACAGATTTAATCCACAAGCTTTTGTTGATTTCTATTATTAAACATTATAATAATACAGTACAGTTTTATGTATTTTATTTATAAATATAATAGAATAGCTGTCTATGCTACTCTACTAACTACTTGATTGGCTTATACGGTAACTCTACATAGGGAGGGGATTAAAGCTGCGCGTCCACCAGGTCGGAATCGGTACATACGGTGTGGACGGCACGTCGTGTCGTCATATACTTGTCAGGCGCAGAATGACGTTCCAGTACTTCTAGTGCAGTTCATAGTAGTCAGTACCATACATACAAAGCAACAAATCCGTCCACTGCGTACCTACGCTCTGATTCCGATCCAGTGGACGCACACCTTTATATATACACACTTATCATTACTTTGTTCTGTTACACCCTGTATACGACAGCTGAAATCTATCGCGCGGGCTCAGGCCAGCTGCATACCACCTCACTTGATCGGAGGATTTTTCCTTGGTGGCCGTACCACTCATAATCCCATACCTTCCTTGTCCTCCTAAAATCTCCTTAACAGCTATTGCTTGCAGACTAAAATGTTGCAAACTAGTATAGGGACCTAAAAATCTGAAATTAATTAAACATTTTTCATTTACTACATTTCCATACAGTTCACATAAATATAAGTATAGTTAATATAACCTCATGTATTATTACAATAAAACAATATACATATTTCAACATTTTCCAAATTAACTGCATACTGATATACATTAAAATATTTTCTATGAAATAATAATCTATCTTTTTCATATTATATAGTTTAAGTACATCTCAATGAGTTTAAGTTGTAAAATAATGTACAAATATGCAAATAATACTACGACATACTTTGTATTAAAACATGGTATGACATAGTTATGTTTTGCTTCAATTTATCAATTTACGGTTACATTTACATTTTACAATGGCTTACCTTTCGTTATTCAATAATTAATCCACTTAATTTACAATTTTTGTATGAGTTGCTACAAATAATTTTCACAAAATGAAAATCGAACTTTGAGTTTTAAACTCCTTCTTCGTCTTTTTTCTCATGTAGTTTATATTCTTTATGGCTGTATGGGCAACGCTCCCTTTGCCTGTCCCGACCGGGACGAATTAAATAAAAATCTTTATGGCCTTTTTTATCAGCCAATCACAGTCGACCTTGCACAGATCAAGCACAGAATATGTGATTGGGTCCAGTTGCTACGTTTAAATTTGGAACCCAATCTTTTTTTTTGTTCGGAACTTTCGTCCACTGAATGTGACAGCTTAGTGACAGTTTGCTTATGATTTGTCAAATTTCTAAGAAGAAGAAGCAACCTGAGCAAAGAAAACAAAACCATGTGAAAAACACGAAACAATTTGCTTTTATTTAGAATTAGTGCTCTAAAAATGCCCAAGAAAAATAAATTGTTTGATGACGACTCCGAAGAGGAAGTCACAATCAAAACAGAGAACGAGTACGCTAAGAAATATGATAATTGGCGCGAGAAAGAAGAACTGCACAAATGTGAGTTTCATAATTTATGTATCCTGAAATATTGTACTTTTCCACAATTTAAATATCTATAAGGCGTAGATTTATATTCTAGCTCTGTATATTTATTGGTTTTTATTATTTATAGAGTGCAGATTGCAGAAGTCCACTAATGAACATTCAACTTTGTATGTTCAGATTTTTATTATAACCAAATAATATAATATTTTTTTTTAAATCAACAACTTGTAGTTAATCCTTGCTATTGCTATTTCAAGTTATCCCAAATTCCAATATCTTTTCAGTGGAGCAAAAATACGGGTCTGCGCTTGAGTCAGGTGAGATTGGCAGCTCCGATAGTGAGGATGAGAGTGATGAGCCTCTGGAGGTATCGGAGGAAGTCGAGACTCAGTTCCTTAAGACATTGTCCCTGCTGAAGACCAAGGATCCCAGGATCTACGACCCAAACTTTAAATTCTTTGATGAAAAAGTTGAAAAGGATAAAGGTAGGCTTTAAATTTTTTGATAAACTTTTTAAACATAAGGATAATTGGACAGTGTTATGTAATAACGAATCAAGCTACAAAATTAAAAAAAAAAAGAGTTTTGAATGCAGATCGATTCTAGGCATCATTAACTATGTATTCAGCTAATTTTGTGTTCAAAAGTCAATCCTAGTGCCTTATAATAAAGGGTGAATCAAGCGACATGTCAAACTTTGTTAGAAGTTTTGCACAATCTAGTTACGTATTAAAGAATTATGCGCCTAAGTTAACAGCAACTTAGGCGCATAAAAATACACAAACAGGAATTTAAAATACATAAACGAATTATATCCACAAAAGTTGTAGATAATCCAATTCAATTTATTCATTTAAAACGTAATAAGGAACTTACTGCCTAATCTTGATTTATTCTGGCAGCAGATTTTGATATAGAAGATGAAGATTAGAAAAAGAAAAAATTGATTTCATGAATTTTTTATCACTGAGCGTTAAGTTTTTGTATTTTTATGTTGAAAAAGTGCCATTTTAATTATTAAAAGACTAGACGTCGCCCGCAACGCCGTTGTGCCAAAATTCGTTTATCGCGCGGGAACCGTACATTTTTCTAGGACAAAAAGTATGCTGCGTCCTTTCCCGGGACTCAAAGTATCTCCATACGAAATTTCAGCAAAATCGGTTCAGTGGTTTGGGCGTGAAGAGGTAACAAACAGACACACTGACACAGTTTCGCATTTATATTAGTTTCTTAAAGGATAGCGAGACAAGCCAGTAATTATGTTATTTTGTGGTATTTGACTATAAAAAAACTATTCCAATTTATGTGTATTTTCGTAATCATTAAAGACATACAATATCATCTTTAAAAAACTGCATAATTTTTGTTAAATTTGAGAAATTTGCATTAAAATATTTGGATTCAATCTTTTATTGCACTTTATTTCACCCAAAATAAATCGTATTAAAGAATCAAACAACAGTAATGTCGTATAGTACGCTGACAAATTTAATATATTGCTATAAATCATTAACAAATTAAGCGGAAAAATGGCTATATCTTTTAAAGTATATTCTACACAGTAATATATTCTATATTAATCTAAACTTTATATACATCTTAATTGACAGTAAAAAAATAATACACGTAACATAAATAAAGAGCTCGCAGCGACAATTTTAAGTTTAAAATCTTTGAAGCTTATTTTCTCGAATTCTCTCAGGTGTCGCTTTATCTGTTATTACATAACGCCGTCCAATTATGATAAACACCAACCACATTTTGTAATTCATAACTTTTAGAAAAGAAATCAGAACCTAAGAAGTTGACATTTGCTGATAGTGACGATGACAGTGACGACGACCCCAACATCTTCAGCATTGAGAGGAAAGCTGAGATTTCTGATGATGATGAGAAACAGGGCAAAAAGGAGGATAAGGTAAAAGCTGTATTCTCTTTAAGGTTTTCTCAGGTTATCTATGTATGCATTAACACCTCCTTGGTCTAGTGGTATAGAGCGCGGCTCTTAACTCGGAGGTCGTGGGTTCGATTCCCGCGTTGGAAACATTTTATTTCCAAGTGGTTAGGACAATGCAGGTCGATCACCTGATTGACAAGTAAGATGATCCATGCGTCGGATGGGCATGTAAAAAGTTGGTCCTGCGCCTGATCTCTCACCGGTCGTGTCGGTCTGCCGTCCCACAGGGGTTATGAGCATAAAGGAATAGAGAGTGCTCTTGTGTACTGCGCACACACTTGGGCACTATAAAATTACTCCTGCGTAGCTGGCCTGGTTTCAATTAGGGTTGCTGAGGATTCCTCTTCCGCTTCCTTATAATGAGGAAGTTCCGCAATATTTTGAGTTCCTCAACCGTTACCGCATCCTCATAAATAAAAATAAAAAATCCTCTTCCGCTATCGCTTCCTTTTTTTAAGAGGAATTTCACTGCGCATGCGCGTCGCGAATCCAATCATGGCAACGCACACGCCAGAGCGCGAGAATTGTATCATTCACTTTTTTGTGTGTGTGTGTGTATGTTAAGCTGTGTTTCGAGTGCGAGTTTTTTGTTTCACATTCGATCGTGAACGCGTTTGGCGTTTACTAAGATTTTGTATGGGACTACTCACTGGGCTGGGCTCACTCCCGTGAGCATCGCTAGGTGGAGCTGTACAAATCCCATACAAAATCTTAGTAAACGCCAAACGCGTTCACGATCGAATGTGAAACAAAAAATTCACACTAGGCACACAAACTCCTCCTTAACTGCTGGACCGATTTTGATGATTCTTTATTGTGTGTGTTTCGAGAATGGTTTAGATTCATAGTTTGGTCCACTGGAAAATGCCCTTTTAATTATTTTTTGTTATTGTTATGTACAGACAGGAGAAAGGCTTTTGGGTTGGGTCCGCTAGTATTTATAATTTCCTATCATCCTATTCCTCATCCGCTTCCTCATCTGCATCCTCTTCCTCCTCCTCTTCCTCATAATCACTTCCTCAACAACCCTAGTTTCAATGAACCCGGCCACTGTCACCAAAACCGGTGTGGGAGCTATTATTATTATGTATGCATTAATTTTATTAGTACAAATATCATAATAGGCCTTTGCCCAGCAGTAGGACAGCATAGGCTTATTAAAAAAATGTCATAATGGAGCTTAGATCAATAAGGTCCATATATGCTGATGTCTCACTGGAAACATAATTAGTATAGCTGTGTTTTCCCTACTAAACATGTTTTGGTTTTTACCTTTAGACCTTTGAGGAGAAATTGCATAAGCTTATGCAATTTCTCCTCAAAGGTCTAAAAGCATGCTGAAAATAGCAGTAGATCTAATGCCCAAACTAATATATTTTTTTAATTTCTTGTATAAAGTAAATCAGGAAATGGTTTTAAAATGAAATTACTTATATATAATAAAATTATTTTATCGTTATTATTGTATTTTCATTGTTTTGTGTCTCTTGTGTTGTGTTCTTCATTTTGTATGTTTATGTGCAAATAAAGGATTTATTATTGTTACTTATCAAATTCTACACATGAAAACCTTTAATTGTCTTTGTGTAACCTAGTTATATAATATGTCTGTTGTAGTCGTAACTATAGGATGGCAGGGCTGGCAAAATGCCACGGGCCCCAACCCAAAAGAGCCCCCAGAAATTATTTATACATTGTTTTATTATTAACGACAATTTTTACTAATAGGGCCCCATCAATTTGCCACGGGCCCTGGATATAGTTACGCCACTGGTTGTACTTTAATACCTCGATTGTGGAAAAACCAGACACAATAGCTAGTACCGTAAATAGGGCAGTGCCACCGGTGCCCAGGCACAGGGCGTACAATCTGGGGGGCGCAAGAATGACCAGACTAGGCACGACTATTATTTTTTCTGTTTTCTCCCGATATGTTCCCGCTGCGCTCCTAGTGCTGAGAAGTTCGCACATAGCGCAAAAAAGGCTATTTACGGCACTAACAATAGCTTATCTATTGTTATCGCGACTGCATATGGCCACTTGGTAGTTGAAGCTGTTGGTTTTCCTATAAAATAAATGAAATTCCTACTCGTTATAGGATGGCAAGCTGAAAGACTACCTGATAGGTAAAGCTGAGCGTGTGGATGAGGAGGTGGAGAAGGACCTAGCGCCGCTCCGACAGCTCTGGTCCGACCCCAAACTGAATGATTCTGAAGCATTCCTGAGAGATTATATTTTGAACAAAAGGTAACTTCTCATATTGTTTTTTTGGCACTACTGTTTGGTATAGATACTTTAAGTCCCAGGAAAGGACATTTTTTTTAAATGAAATAAGGGGGCAAACGAGCAAACGGGTCACCTGATAATAAGCAACTACCGTCGCCCATGGACACTCGCAACATCAGAAGAGCTGCAGGTGCGTTGCCGGCCTTTTAAGAGGGAATACGCTCTTTTCTTGAAGGTTTGCAGGTCGTATAGGTCCGGATATACTGCTGGTGACAGTTTGTTCCAGAGTTTTACAGTGCGCGGCAGAAAGTTACGCGAGAAACGCACGGTGGAAGACTGCCACTCATCAAGGTGATGAGGATGGTATATTTTTTCGCGTGGGACGATGGCGAAAAGTTGCAGGTAGTATGATTCCGACCAATTCCTCAAAGCACTCCCCGTGATACAACCGCTAGAGGATGCAGAGTAAAGCTACATCTCGGCGTAATTCCAAGGGATCCAAGCTGTTATGGGATACTATTTATCCCGGAAAATGTAGAGTTCCTGCGCGACATGCGAATTTTGGCACAACAGAGTTGCGGGCGTCATATAGTTTGATGTAGGCCGGACCCATTTGTGGTTAACATTTATCCCCAAGTAGACTACAGTGTTAAGGGACCACCCATAAAGTACGTCACACGATTTTCATAATTTTTAGGCCCCCCTTGTGATACCCCCTCCCCCCACCCCACCCCCTCTGCCTAGTTTGACGTCATAAAATTTTTCATCTAAAAATTAAAATCACCTCAACACTCAGGACCCCTCCGCCCTCCTTGTCACACCATGTCACATACTAATCTATCTCGTCAGGTACTTGGAGGATGGTGACGCTGGTGCTGAGGACAAGCTGCGAGACGACGAGGCGCTCGAGGAGGACGAGCGGCGCGTGGAGGAGCAGGGCCAGTTCGAGCGGGCGTACAACTTCCGCTTCGAGGAACCTGACGAGGAATACGTGAGTATCCAGATGATTTTATCACGCTAAGTAACAGCTCTGGATTCATGATTAGGCAGTATAGGCCATGGTCTATGGGCGGCAGCGTCCTATAGCGTCCTAGCAGCAGCGTCCTTGGATGGCGGCAGAGTTCGTACGTAGGGGCGGCTAATTTAAAGTGGCCTATGCTCATAAAAAATATAAATCCGACCTTGACGTACAGAGTTTTATAAAGCTGAGTGAGAATGTGAAGGAAGGGCTGCTGAGTATATGACATTAGTATCATTAGCTATTTGAACGAGCTTTGCTCGGTATTCGGTAAAACACGAATAAAATGACGTATTCTAAAAATGATCCCTAGCTAGATAGATTTATCGCCCCCAAAACCCCCTATATACTAAATTTCATGAAAAACGTTGGAGCCGATTCCGAGATTCCAATTATATTATATAGTACGAGTACTAGGTGTCCCGGCAAACGTTGCTTTGCCATAATATAATGGTCGCCGTCAGTCTCAGGTACTATTATTTATTCAACAAATGCACAATATATAAAGTACCCAGTAGCCGTTACTTACTCAATCCAGTCGAAAAGTATCGACATCTGTTGGAATCTTTTGGAGTTAACAGATAATTGTGACTGTCAATTAATTATAGACAAATAATTTGCAATAAAATAAAATTGCGACTATAATAATTAAATATCTAAGCTATCCTATCTCTCAAGTTGGAAAAAAGTACACATTTAAAAAAAACATTAAAATCGGTTTAGGAATCCATCGCGGACAAACATCGTGACAGGAGATTTATATATATTAGATATATATACAAGAATTGCTCGTTTAAAGATATAAGACTCACATTTCACACCCAGTCACATTAATAGGCAAAAACCTTCGATCACTAATATACAAGATACACAGTCTGATACAAAACCTCTCGAAAATCTGTCCCCGAGTAATAGAGTTTAATGAAGTATACATTTATCTAAAATCAACCTTAATTATAGTAATTATTAAAGATCTTTTTATAAAACAATGAACATTTGTGTTTACAAAGCAATAAAATTTTTACGTCCGATGCACGCTTCATACTAAATTCAACCATCCGCGTATATGATTTAAGTTCAAATTTGTATAGTGCCAAAAAAAAATCCAATTTTACGACCGAAATTCGCCGCTGGAACAGGGCGAAGTGAAGTATGAGTGGAGTCGAACTGTTCAAATTTTTTTTGTTGATTGTAATTTGTAATAATTTTAATAGTCCATTTTTTTATTTTTCCGAAGTTTAATGTATAAAGTGAGGAGTAATTATTTTTTACTTGTAATATTATGTTGTTCTAATGTTATGTCTAATTTTATCATTAACCAAAATATACATAAGTGTACATACATTTTCCGATAGGCCACAAAGGACAACTCACATCACCCAACGCCCATACTTTTTAACCTACTTAAAAAATCCTCAATGGGAACTATATTTGATCGAAGATGGGAACATAATATTATTACCACATCTAACTGGATCTCGAGGAAACCTGAAAAAAATCCTCAATAAAAAAATAATAGTAATAGCGACTCCATCAAATGGAACAGAAACATAGCTTATAACCCGAACATTTCAAGTGGGCATGATAAACTACGATAAGTACCTTTAGTATGAGTATTCGCAATTGAGATGGTTTATACCTGGTGTTGATTTATTTACAACTTAATTTTAAAACTGTCTTTTGGTGATTTCTTAAAGAAATACCAATATTTACAATACAATTGTAAGAAATATATTAGGATAAAATTAATACTTACCGGAAATATGAAATTCCATCCTTTTTTTTGGTTTTAGACGTATGATTTCTACAATTATTAAACGCGCACCGAGGCATGTTTCCCGGCGGAGCGTTCGAGCACTACTAAATCAAAAGTGCACCAGAATGTTGAGTTTGGTGCTCTTTTGGTGAGGTCGTTTTTTGCCGCGGATTGTGTATCTTGTATATTAGTGATCGAAGGCAAAAACCTTTATTGCTGTGACAATATACTGAAAGCTGCCCAAAAAAGATAGCTAAAGAGTGTAAATAATTTAAAAAATATTATATAATTTAAATTTTAACAACCGCCATTTCTATCGTGCATACTGAATTGTAATGCAACTGCCAATTATATCGTGTATCAGTATACAATATACCACACACAATAGAATTGCCAATTGTCGGTCTACATAACATGTACATAATATATTATGTTGTTCTGACTTAGCGCCTAAACTACTGATCCAGTTATCACGAAAGACAATAAATACAATGGACAAAAAAACAGGCTAGACATAGGTTACAAATTAAGTTTTTTTTTTCCCTCGTTTCCAGTTGAAACGTTTCCCCCGTACCATGAACTACATCCGGCCCAAAGACGACAAGCGGTCCCGGAAACGCGCGGAGCTGCGCGCGCGCAAGGAGGAGGAAAAGAGACGCAAGATGGAGGAGATCGCCAGACTGAAGGCGCTCAAACTGAAGGAGATCAGAGAGAAGATTGAAAAGATCAAGGAAGTTACTGGCAACCAGGACTTGGCGTTTAAGGTAATTTGAGACGTTGAAAACTAATAAATTTTATATGCAGTTTTTTTATTAAGTGTTTTTTGTTAGTTGACTGTTTTGCTTATGTCAGGTGAGGTCATACCATTAAGTAGCTTTTCAAAAAAAAAAGACAAAATATTTATTTCCAAATAGGTCAACAAAGTTAACACTTTAAGAACGTCGCGTCTACATGAGGTCTACTTACCACCGGTTCGGGGGTTCGGGAACTAACCCGGCGAGAAGAACCGGCGTAAGAAACTCGCAACTTTCATTTAACTATTAGGGCTCTTCCACACGACTTTTTTTACGCTCGTTTGTATCGATACAAACGCAAGTTGAACGCTCAAAACGTACGGAAGTCGACACGTTTTAACCTTTATATCTGCCAAAACGCGATGAAATCGCGCAGAAGACGAGCGAGTCAGAAACGCGCGTCATTAGTGCGAAAAAAATACGTCGTGTGGAAAGGCCCTTACATCTAGACCAGTGGTCCCCAACCTTTTTTTTTATGCGGGCCACAAACATGTTTTGGTCTTGGTGTCGCGTGCCGCACCAAAAATTTAAAACGGTTAAAAATAACGTTCATCAAAATTAACGACTTAAAAGTGAAAAAAAATTCCCGACTTTCACGACGACTTTACATTATTTTTCCGATGGGCGTGAATTTCAAAATGGTTTAACTTGACGCGGGCCACAAATAAAGTCCCGGCGGGCCGCGGGATTGGGAATAGCGGATCTAGACCCGTGTATCCCAATCTGATATTGAAACCGTTCTTATTACAATCGTCATCGAGGCAAAGACTTCCGAAGTGTAACGCATCATGCTCTCGACTGTACCAGGCGTTCATATTTTTTATCCTCCATAATCCTAATACAATCTCCATAGCAACCCGCTACGACCGGCATAGCGGTGCGGCGTTGCCGTGCATCGTCTGTGTAACGTCGCATCAATTCGGCAGATTTCGGCACGGTGTTTGTGTGCGTGCACTAAACGTATGCGAATTATAATTGCATAAGTTGATAAAAAATGATTTGCAATAGGTTTACTGCACCATTCCTTGAGTGAAGTTGAGTGCCACACATATTATTTATTGTGGTTTTTCTACCATGACAAGTTATACCATTGCAATAGAATCAGTAAAATAAATAATAGTAACGAATAATGTAATTTTAGGAGGAGGACATAGAGAGCGACTTCGACCCGGCGGAGCACGACCGGCGCATGCGCGAGATGTTCGACGACACCTACTACGGCGAACAGGAGGACCACAAACCACAGTTCCCGGAGTTGGATGATGAGCTCGAGATCGGTAGGTGCAAACCAGTGCCGGTTTTAGCACTAGCAATAGCCCTAGCACGGCGACCAGTAGAAATGCGAAAGTATAGACAAACTGTGGACATAAACTTATGGTGCCGTTCCGATCTTTACCGCGCCACCGCGGCTAATCGCGACCGACAAAAATTCAATTAAAATGCCACTTTATGACAGACTATAGTATATATGTCATAAAGTGGGATATTATTTGAATTTTTAGGACTATAGTCTGTCATAAAAAAGCATTTTAATTCAATTTTTCGGAACGAAAAAAGATCGGAACGGCACCTTAAGTCTATCTCCACAATTTGTCTATACTTTCGCATTTCCACTGGTAGCCGTGCTAGGGCTACAGGTCAGTCATGAACACGACAGGAACTGACGACAAGACGACCTCTGTGGCTCAGTGGGTAGAGTGTGTGGCAGCCCAAGCCGGAGGTCCCGCCGACGGAACAAAAAGTTGGCTACAGGGGGCTGGTTGTGCTGAAAAAATTGGCGCCCCGTTTGTTTGCGTTCAGCGCCCCTTTTTATCCGGTGCCCTCAACGGTCGCCCTGCATCGCCCCCCGGCTGCGAATTTACAAAGGCTATATCATTAGAGTGAAAGCGCAAACTGATCTGGCTTAGCTTTTGTTAGACAAAAACTTGACAATTTAAACGTAGTTGGTAATAGTCAGTCTTATTTAAAAGTATGCTGTATGGCACGCTCGCGATAAACAAATATGGTGGTGAGCCTCTTCTCGACTAGGTTTTGTAAGTTCATTTTATTTGAAAATATCAAGCCAAAAAGCTAATCCATTTGAGTCAATTTTTACTGAGACAGAATAGGTATTGTCGAGTAATATGCATAAACAAAAGCTCATCTATTAGAGTCTGGCTGGTGACTCAAACGGTATAGCCTTTGTAAATACGCCCCCCGGCTCCCCAACCTAATTTAGTGACTAAACAACAAAGTCCGCCATCTGACTATATCAGTCTCCTGATAGTATTAAAGAACACATTGTACATAAATAAATGGTACTTATAAGTTACTAATAAAGTCAATAGTAATGATATAAAGTTTGACTGTGTTTCATTTGAAATAAATGTTATTTTAGAAAACTGGGAGAAATACAATGAAGAGAGCTTTACCGAGCCAGCCGGCGCCGGCGCCGGCGCTGGGGACCAACTGCACTGTGAACATGAAGATTTTAACGTGAGTGAGCAATGTATATCTCTTGCTTGTTCATATTATTTCGTCGATAGATTTTCAAGTCAAATCATGGTTAGGTTACAACGTAACTTCAATAGTTAATTTATAATCTCAACTATCAAACGATGAGCATAAAATGTAGGCCAAGTAGGCTACTTGACCTACTTTCTTTTATGCTAAGCTTTCATTTTATGATAAGAGCAAAATATGATTTCCTAGGCTAAGTTCGACTACAAATTATACGCATTAGTTCAATGTTTGATATAAGTGAAGTATTAAGGCCGGTATAAATAGTCAGTACTCAAGATGCATCTCGGTCTCAAGACACGGTTCAGGCTCTGTGATTGGTTGGCTGTCAAAATTTGGACCAATCACAGAGCCGAACCGCGTCTTGAGACCGGGTCGCATCTCAAGTACTGATTATTTATACGGGCCTAAGAGTACTTACACAAAAGCTGCCTTCAGAGGAGCTAAACCATTATAATGAACAATGCATCCTCATCACCTTGATGAGTGGCAGTCTTCCACCGTGCCATGCTCGCGTAACTTTCTGCCGCGCACTGTATAACTCTGGAACGAACTGTCACCAGCAGTATTTCCGGACCTATACGACCTGCAAACCTTCAAGAAAAGAGCGTATTCCCTCTTAAAAGGCCGGCAACGCACCTGCAGCTCTTCTGATGTTGCAAGTGTCCATGGGCGACGGTAGTTGCTTACCATCAGGTGACCCGTTTGCTCGTTTGCCCCCTTATTTTATATTAAAAAAAAACTGTATATTCTATTCAGGATATAATTTTATTCACAGATGGACGCAGACTACGATCCGAAGCAAGCGAAACAGAATCTTCTAGAAGAGCTGAAATCCATGGGCAAGAAGCGTAGAAACCGGAAAAAGAAGTCGAAACTCGCGGAACTTTTAAGTACGGAGAAGCCGAAGTTCGTGCCAGACGCGGACAAGACATACGATGAGTTCATGGAGGAGTACTATAAGATGGACTGCGAGGATGTGATCGGCGGCGACCTGCCTACGCGGTTCAAGTATAGACAAGTTGTGCCTAATGACTATGGTCTCACTATTGAAGAGGTATTATGTTTTTTTTAGTACTTGTTTACTTTTAATGACTTGGACATTATACAAGTAACAAAACTGAGTGTGATAATTCTATATGGTGTGTACGCGTCCCTTATATATAGAGTTTACTGTGAGTTGTGACAATAGCAGCACTAAAAGAGCAAATGCTTTTGGGATCATATAGGCAAGCGTGAAAATACAATGGTGAAAAAAAGTTACTCTTTCATCACTGCTAAACAGCGAACTCTATATAGGGGACCCATACACACTCTAAAGCCGCTATCCCCAACCCGCGGCCCGCGGGCCGCATGCGGCCCACCGGGACTTTATTTGTGGCCCACGTGATGTTAACAATTTTGAAATTCACACCCACCGGCAAAATAACGTAAAGTCTACGTGATAGACGTTAAATTTTTTCCACTTTTAATCGTTAATTTTGAAGAATGTTATTTTTTAACCCTACAAAATTTTTGTTGCGGCCCGCGACACCACGACCAAAACATGTTTGTGGCCCGCATGAAAAAAAGGTTGGGGACCACTGCTCTAAAGTATTATGATTTAGTTATGTTACATCCTATATAATTCAAATTGTAATACTACAAGGATGTTTTTATAAATGAACCTTGCAGGTATGCAAAATGTTGTAACTAATAATTTATTGATGAATACCTAGTACCTACTAATGCTTACCACACTTCTTGCCATACTACACACACTGGCAAAATTAGCGGAACACAGGTGAAAAGGGCCACAACTTGAACTCAAGTGGGTCGGGCTGTGTGAAATCCTTTTTTTTAGTTTATAAGCTCATTTAAGAAATAAAATATTGAACAAAACTGGCAAGATGACAGGTTTTATAACAATTATGCCCTAATAAGTGTTTTTCGATGATTGACGATGTAAGTGTGCCTGATAAGAATGGCGTTTTAGCGGGGTGCAAGGTATGCCAGCTCATTTGGTTGTTTGGTTTTTAGAAGAACACATTGCTTAGATACAAAATTAGTGATTTTCCAGCATCTACGACAGCTAGAGCTGTAACCACGATAGAGAAAAGTCACACCTACCGTTCGATCAGTCAGGCCTTAGGTGTGTCGGCTTCCGTGGTCTATTGTAACTTTCAACGCTACAGAGAGACTGGATCTTACGTTCGGAGACCAGAAAAAGGCAGATATCGGGTGACAATGGTTCAGGATGACCATTTTGTAAGGAAACAAACCTTAAGAAATCGACCTCAAACTGCTATGCAGACACGAAACCTGTGGGAACAGGTCCGAGATGTATGTGTAAGTGATTGTACATACAGTAAGAAAAAGACTTAAAGAAGTTAAATTAAACTCAAAAGTGCCAGCAAGGGCACCAAAACTTGAGACAGGACACCGAAGAGCCAGGCTAAGATTTGCGCGTGAACATCAAAATTAGACAAGTGAGTGAAATCTTGTGCTGTACAGTGATGGGAGCAAATTCTATGTACATTTTGTTGACAGGCGATAAAGAATGTGGATAAATCGTAAGGAACGCCATAGGCCATCAAACTTAACGGAAACAGTGGCCTATGATGCAGACTTCGTAATGGTTTGGGGTGGCACATGATTTGGAGCCCGCACGGAGCTGATGATTATTGATGATGGTACTTTGACAGTACGGGGCTATAGCACAGACATCCTGGAACTGCATGTTGTGCCTTTTACACAGTTTTAGGTAGTAACTGCAATTTTATGCGCGTCCATAGAGTAAAAAATCGGGCATTATTACCAAAATGATGGTGGTGTAGCACGGGTGGAGAGACCAGCACGGTCTACGGATGTGGATCCGATTGAAGACGTGTGGCACATCAATGGTGAACAAATGGTGAAAATGTCCAAAATGTGTCCAGGAGCTCGAGTTGGCGCTACTGGAGGAGTAGGAGAATATCCCACAGGGAATGATTGACAATTAAAATGCAAGCATGGAATGGCGTATCCAGGCCCTCTTGAGATCCATAGAAGGCCATGACACTCTTTTAACATGGCATTTCTTTAATAAAAATGGAAAATTTAACTTAAAAACTTACTACTGAAATTTGAAAGATTTTCTTAATTTTCGATTTTTGCCGATTTTTTTCTAAATTTCAAGTTTTATGCTCTAAATTTATATAAAATTGATTATTTAATAATCAATAAATAAATAAATATATAAAAAAAAATGAACAATATTAAAAAAAATCGAAATTTTGTTATGTTCCGCTAATTTTGCCGATGTGTTTATATTTGATTTCAGAGCATAAAAATTTATTCTCGTGCTGTGCATGTAGTCATACTTACACTTTTTTTCTAGATCCTTCTAGCGGATGACAAGGAGTTGACCCAGTGGGTACCTCTCAAGAAGATAGTCAAGTATCGTCCGGATAACGTGGAGAAGGGGGAGGTGAAGACGTACGCGCAGAAGGCGGCAGACAAGAAACTCAAGAAGAAGATACTGCCCAGTCTGTTCAAGCATGTGCCCGAGTAAGTTGTGTTATGAACTTATCCTCCTAAGTCCTAGGTGGTGGTAGGCCTCATGTAGACACGACGTTCTAAAAGTGTTAACTTTGTTAACCTACTTAGAAATAGTACATTACGCACCTAGGGCAGGAAAATAAGAAATGTCCCAGATCACATGCGATCTGAGGCATTCTTATTTACTGCCCATGGTACGTATACTATTTTTCTCATCGACGGAGGCGGAAAACGGCAACGTCGGTAAGCGCAGCGGGAAGAAAGTTGACGTTTTCCGCCCGGAGGTGAGAAATGAATATTTTCATTTCATTTCATATCATTTATCGTATGGTATAAGGTTTCGGCCAAACCTGTGCGTCAGTAACGCGAGACGGGAGCGTCTGCAACGCGAAACTGCAGGCCAGGCATAACAATAGAAATGGGAAAGAATCGACATACTGGCAGATTTTATCGACATAATGGCGGATTTCCATTGTCTCACTGTCACTTTGTCTATTCTTCCGTAGAAAGAAACCGTTTCTATGGTGACCATGCTACGCCTGCTGGTGTGCACACCTGCGCTTAAGCTTAGGGCTGATTTTTAGTGTTGCACTGGCGGCTTTCTGACCGTCGGCGCTGACGCCTGACCTTAGGGTCTACACCCGCTATCCCCAACCCGCGGCCCGCCGGGACTTTATTTGTGGCCCGCGTGATGTTAAAAAATTTTGAAATTCACGCCCACCGGCAAAATAACGTAGTCTACGTGATAGTCGTTAATTTTTTTTCACTTTAAAATCGTTAATTTTGAAGAATTTATTTTTTAACCCTAAAAAATTTTTGTTGCGGCCCGCGACAGCAAGACCAAAACATGTTTGTGGCCCGCATGAAAAAAAGGTTGGGGACCACTGGTCTACACAGACGGACCGAATTACAACTGCAATCCAACCGCAAATTGCAGTTCAATTAATGCAGTTGACACGACTGCAATAGAACTGCAAGCCAAACGCGCAGTCGGATTGCAGTTCAGTTGCAGTCGGCGTGTAGTCATGTGAACTGTTTGATTTGCAGTTCTCTTGCAGTCGTATCGCAGTCGGGACAACTGCATTCAAACTGCACTTGAACTGCAATTTGCGGTTGGATTGCAGTTGAAATGCGGTCCGTCTGTGTAGACCCTTAGAGTGGATTGCACGAACTAACTTTGACTTTAACTTTAACTTTACCTTTAACTTTGACAACAGTGCGAAATGTCAAATCTCTGGTTAAAGTTAAATATGGCGTCCAAACACCCCATATGCTCATACGACATCTGTCAAATTTTCCGGTTAAAGTTAAAGCTAAGGACGCCATATTTAACTTTAACCTTAACTTTACCTTTAACCACGCCTCTGGTGCAACGCAGCCTTAATGTATATTATATCAGCGCTGACCGCTACGGGCACTGACCTCCATTATACAAGTACGCTGGGCAGATGATACCCAGCTGTTTTTTTGCGCCTATTTGAAGCGGAATCAGCGCCCCCAAAATCGGGGGAAGAGAACTAAATCTGACGTAACTTGCAAATGGCCGCTCAATCGCTATTGGTTGTAGAAACCAAAGAGAATATAATCACTATGGTGGTAGAAACTAGCACGGCGACTTTTAAACGTCATGTTTACGTCAGATTTAGTTCTCTTCCCCCGATTTTGGGGGCGCTGATTCCGCTTCAAATAGGCACAATAAACAGCTGTCATTTCAAAGGGTACCATAGGTCCAGCGTACTTGTATAATGGAGGTCAGTGGCTACGGGTTATCAAAAACTCCAACATTCAGCGAGTGGCTAGAACGGCACTAAAGTCAACCTAAGAGTGAGGCCACATTGCTTCGTCACCGCTTTTTATTTTTGTAGAATAGAGGTACTTACTTAAAATTTATCTTGGTTTTCTATATTCTAGGGAACCTGAAATTGTTGTTCCCGTGGATCAGACAAAGAAGAAAAAGAAGAAGAAGAAGAAAAATAAAGAACTAAACCAATCTGATACCGCCGTTGATAACGTCACGGAGCCGACAACTAATGGTGATAAAGAAGAAAACAAAGAATTATTAACAGCTGGTGACGACGAGACTGCAATAGCCGATAACGAAGTAGAAAATAGTGAAAAAGTTAAGAAGAAGAAGAAAAAGTCAAGAAAAAGTGATAATGAAGAAAAAACAGAGGAGATAACCACAAATGGTGACAATGAGATAGCAAATAATCTAGTAGTAGCAAATACCGAAACAGTAAAGAAGAGAAAGAAAAAGAAGAAGAAAGGCGAATTTCTTGTAGAAAATGCTTCTGATGCCGCGCCAAGTCAATGCAATAAACAGAACGTAGACGAACGAACTAACATCAAAAAGAATTTGAAACGAAAGTTGGACACAGAAGAAACGGTCTCTACAAAAAAGAGGAAAAAGAATAAACAAAATGTTAACAATAAACAGGACAAAAACAAATTCAAACAGAAGAAACGTGGTGATAAAGGAAGTGGTGATCCAATGAGCAACTTGTCCGACGAAAGATTAAAGGCGTATGGCCTGAACCCTAAGAAATATAGAAGCTTCTTAAAATATAAGAAGTTCTAGAACAGCACAATTTTTTCTAAATTCTATACATAATGGAGTATGTAAAGAAGATACTGTAATACTGTTGTATATAACATTTGTTATTTAATAATAAATATTATGTTATTTTAAGATATTGTCTTGTTCATATTCAACTCTTGAGTACACTATAAGGTTTTGGGTCACTATAAGCACTATTCCATAAAGTTATTATTCATATTTTAATTTAGATATATATTATATAATAATAACTAACTGTTGCCCGCGACTTCGTCCGCGTTGACTTCAGTTTATAGCGCGCGGTTTCAACAAAATTGGTGTCAAATTTAAAAGCTTTTTAAAACCCTGGTACGCCTCAAATCAAAATACCCAAAACAGCTGTGCAGTGTGCACATAGGTACCTAATATATTTTTTTTAAATTAAACTTTTATAAGTACCAAATTTTAAAGCTTATTTAGCCCCCCATTACACAACTTTAGCTTTACCCATAAACTATTTAGTATCTATGATTGGTAGGCTGTTGTTTCTGATATCTATGTTGGTAGGTGAGTTATTTTATAACGTGTATAACAATCGAAAGAATAAGAAAACCTTACTCAACATGGTACCACCTCTTTAAATAGAAATACGTATGAGCAAGCGATAGCGCAATCAGGCGACTCTTGGCGCCATCTGTTATGAGTTTTTGGAACTAACTTAATTTGAACAAATTTACGCATAAACACCCCCTTACAAGTTACAACACCTTTTTCCAGTTAAAAAGTAGCCTATGTCCTTTATCAGGCTTCAGTAGTTTTGGCGTTTAAGCGAGACAGAGATACTTTTGCATTTATAAATTATATTAATAATAATAATATTAGTATAGAAGTATAGATAACAATATCTAAGGACGCTTCACACCACGTCAGTCTGGCCCCGTGCTAAGTACCTGAAGGAGTAAGGACTTGTGTTATAGGTACCAGACAACGGAAATATCATATACATGTTTAATACACATCCATGACCCAGGAACATGGAAAAACTTTTTGTTCCGCGCGTCGGCGGGATTCGAACCCGCGACCCCCGGCTTGAGCTGCCACACACTCTTAACCATTGAGCCACAGAGGTCGTCATATTATAAATTATAATATATGTCGCAACTCGCAGTCATCTGGTTTAATTTGCGATTCGATCGAATCACTATAGCTCATTCATTGAATGACTAAAGGACAACTCGTCAAGACGTCGACTGTAACGTTTAACGTCTTGACAAGTCATATTATAGCGAAGTCGTTAAATGGGATGCTATATATATTTTTTCAAGTAGCCGTTGACGGGGTAGTTATCTATAAGTAAATCCACGCTTATTTTATTAGTTATTAGTATTATTTATTATTTTATTAGTTATTAATTATTACTTATTACAAATAAAGCACTTTATAAATTATAATGTAAATGTAATCGATAAAAATATATCAACACAGTGCTATCAGCTGTGCGAGCTGTTTGACGCCATATTTCATATTTGTTTTTTAATGACTAGTAGCGCCGCAATATGAAGAAAATGAAATACGTTCAATTACCTGACTGATTTCATGTCCGCTATCTTCAAAACGCTATGCTACAAATCGCTAACTAGTTGAACGTTGAGGGACGATCGTTCAATCGACGCTCGGCTGAGTCATTCAATTGAATGGTGTCATTCAATAAATGCGCTAGTCATTCAATCGAATCGCAGATTGAGCCAGATGACTGCGACATATACAAATACATTTTATGGAATACTTTATAATATCATTTGGAAGTTATGATGAGAACCAGAGATTAAGGGATAGATAGAGCTGAGAACACGGTGTTGAGTTATGAGATCCTGGCGTCAATGAAATAAGCCATAGGGATTCTTTGGTTTCTTTCTGGAACAAACAGTAGGAAATAAAACACTACCAAACCTTACTCCCAAATTATTATTAAACATAAGGGAGTGCCGGCGCCGGCTCCCAAATATATTAATGGGAACCGGCGGTAAGTATACTGCCGGCAGCCGAGATATAAAACAACGGCTGCCGGCGCTGGCACTAAAAATGGGAGCCGGTGATAAGTAATGCGTAAAGCACTAGGTTCCAGTGCCGATACACAAATTTTAAAAAGAAATAATTATAATCTCAAATATATTCGTAATTAGACTTCGAAAGGTAAAGATTAGGTACCTATTTGTTCGGCTGTGGATATTTTAGTTTTTTGTGATGCATTTTCTAGCTTTACCTTAGCTAACTTTTTTCAGCTACCAAAAAGTAAGATTTTGCACCACACTTATATACCCTGTGGTATACTTCCGAAGGTACTGAACAGAACTTCAGATTCCTTATACATGTTAGAGAGTTTCAGCGTTGTTTAAAGAAGCAAAGATATTGTATTTAAATGTTACTATGCAGATCACATTTCGCAGCATCATCATCACCACCATTAACCTATCAAGCCCCATAGGAGTACCGGTGATCGCGATAACAATAGAATACAATAATGCAATTTCCAAGAATCCCCGATCGAAGGATTCAAATATGCATCCTTATTTAGAGGACCGGTTGGTCTCTCTAAGAGTTCACTAGAGGTCGGAGGAGTAAAGAGTAAAACTCGATTTACTGTGGTGAACTGGAGTGATTTATTTACAAAAATGCGCTGCTTATATACAAAAAAATGGGATAATTATTATTATTACAAACTGTACAGAAACTGAAAAGATTAATTTTGATTGGTTAACAACATTAGAAAGGGACATACAAAAAGAGATACAAAATATTTACAAAACAAGAAAGAGAAAAAAATCGAATAAGAAATATTTACAAGTTGGAAAAATTATCCGCGCGGGAGATTCTGCCGCACCGTGGTTCGTGACGCTGGTATCGCGCGAATATAAATATGGGCTCTCGCGGGGCGCGAGGTCAGTGTCCAGTGAGCCTGCGCTCGTCATCCCGACTAGTCTCGCGGTCGCTCGCTGCCGCGCCGTCGCGAGTAGATGTGCCGCCATTTTGTGAAGCTCACGCCATGAAGACTGTAGCCACGCTGCGAAGATTCCTCTCGAGATGTAGGCACGATGTGAAGACGCGTAGTGTTATGTTGCGAAGAATTCTTATTAGAAAAAGTCCTTTTGAGGGCTGCTTCATGTCCGGTGCAAATGCACTTAATATACACGGACGGTTTCTCTCGTTATAGCGGACGTACGTTCTTTGCAGAACGATTTTCTTCTATGTTTCAATCGACGAACGAACGTGTAGGTACTGCTACACTTACAATATGACTATTTATGACCTTATATGACCTTATTAACCGACTTCCAAAAAACGAGGAGGTTATATGTTTTGCTGTGGATATTTTGTTTTTTTTTTTTATTTTTTTTTTATTTTTGTATGTTCAACGATTACTCCGCCGTTTGTGAACCGATTTTCGAAATTTTTGTTTTGGTGTATTAGGTTTCACTCCAATTTGGTACCATGTTCACAAAAGTGGTGACCTGATGATGGGATCCATGAGTAATCGAGGGAACTCCTCGAAATTTATATGAAAACATATGGTGATTTTGGTTTTATGTGAAGTGTACTAAGAATATTATGCTACCAAAAAGTCAAATATTGGGTCAAGGTATACCATGGTTTCGAAGATGCTGAGAGAACTCCTGACTCCTTATAGATACACGTTTGGGAGTTTCGGCGTTGTTTTAAGAACAGAAAGCATATGCTACTATTGCCATTTAGGCAACCGGCGCCGGCAGCGGAGGCACTCCGAATTTACATATTATTCAAGCCATAATCACAGGAACATATTTTTGTAATACTTATATATAATATAGTATTCCAAGAGATAAAAACACATAAAAAAGATAAAATGTTCTTGTGATTATGGCTTTCGCCCTCTAAAAGAACCAATTAAAAAGCTTAAGAAATGACATTGACATCTGACATTGGTAGTTTGTTGACAGTTGACGTCCGTCAGAAATATTTTCTCTTTCTTGGTGAGCCGCTCGCGTAGAAGGTATGTGTTTATAAAACTTGATAAAAATATATATTTTTATAAGTTGGGAGTTAAATACATATGCACATAAATTAGGTACAGTATACTTGTTCCATTAATGTTATAATCTTTACGGCATATTTGCACTATGCCGCGATTAAATTCGATTAAAATCAGCCTTCAAGTAGATCATGGCATCTAACCTCTATTGGATGTTGTGAGTGGACAATAAGGCTATATTATTGCCAATTGCTTGATTCCCAAGTGTACGTTAACCAAACTTTACTTATTAGATGGTGGTTTGGTGTATACAGTTGCAACGGCTAGTGGCGACAAACCCCCCCAAACTGTACAGTATAACCTCAAAATGTAGAGTTTAGACTGAACTCGTTTCTCCTTCTCAGCTCGCCATCATGGTGAACAATCGTGTGCCGTCAGTCTTCTCCAAGACTTACGTGACGCCGCGCCGCCCCTTCGAGAAGGCGCGTCTCGACCAGGAGTTGAAGATCATCGGAGAGTATGGTCTCCGTAACAAGCGCGAGGTGTGGAGGGTCAAATACACCCTCGCCCGCATCCGTAAGGCTGCCCGTGAGCTCCTCACCCTCGAGGAGAAGGACCCCAAGAGGCTTTTCGAAGGTTAGTTCAGCAATCAAAAATTAAGCCCGCCTTTGTGAATTGCATAAAGTGTAAATATTGTTTCTAATCAAATTGCTACTGTACTACACTCTTTGAACGTCATGTTAACGATGATTTCCACCACTGTCTGGTTGTTGTTTTTACTTCTCTTGTTGCTAATCTTGTTTTTACTTCTCTTGTTGCTTATAGGCACATGTTCGCTGCATGGTATTAATTGTACAAATACCATTGACGTTTTCTTAAGTATTGGTAACACAGAAGTCCTGTAATGGTTACAAACTAGTACATGACAAGCTATGTTTAGTAGAGAGTAACATAAAATGGGTCTTAATTCTGAATGTAGCTATGTATTACATGAAATGAGTGCAGCCAAACTGCAAAATGATGATAAATATCTGGCAACCTCTTGACAGACTCACACATGTTGATGACACAGTATCTGATCGCCCCATGCCAATTTACTAACATACCAAGAAAGTCCTGGCACTTATTAGCATGTTAACATTTCAGGAAATGCGCTCCTCCGTCGTCTGGTCCGCATCGGTGTGTTGGACGAGAAGCAGATGAAGCTTGATTACGTGCTGGGCCTCAAGATTGAGGACTTCTTGGAGCGTCGTCTCCAGACCCAGGTGTTCAAGGCTGGTCTCGCCAAGTCCATCCATCATGCCCGTATTCTGATCAGGCAGAGGCATATCCGGTAAGCATGCTCTTCAATTAATGTTGTCAATAATAACTTCATATTTTGATTCAATAATGCCTACTTTCTGAGATGGTATTCTAGCACATACTCAAGTGATAAAATAGAACACATGAATACAGACTACTTTACTTCACTAACCAGGCATAAGTCTTTTGATTATAAGTGGAGCAGATACCACAACTTTTAGACCCTATTCGCTAATTTTAATAAAATGCAGGTGAAATGGAGCTGCACATGACACTGAAGTCATCGGTTTTAAATTTATTCTAAAAGACCACTTGATCACCAACTCTGTTGGTATCAATGTCTTGAAAATGTGTTTTTACACAATAAAAGAGAGGTAATGTATGTTTTCTTATTTTGGCAATTATTTAAAAAATGTGGACATTGAAATTTATAGTAAGAATAAAAGTCAATATGTGAATTTTTCGAAGCCTTTGCTGTACCACATCTGGCCGAGGCATCCAGAGGGAATTGCCCTTTAAATTATAGTTTTGTTAACCATAACTTTTCAAGGCCTTAATGAAAACTACAGCTTACTATTTATTAGCCATAAACTTTCTTAGTCATTCAGCATAAAATTTGGTACCAACCATAAACTTTCTTAGTCATTCAGCATAAAATTTGGTACCAACAATAACACTATGTATTATCCACAGCGTCCGCAAGCAGGTTGTCAACATTCCATCCTTCATCGTGAGGTTGGACTCGGGCAAGCACATTGACTTCTCCCTGAAGTCGCCCTTCGGCGGCGGCCGGCCCGGGCGCGTCAAGAGGAAGAACCTGCGCAAGGGACAGGGCGGTGGCGCCACCAATGACGAGGAGGAGGATTAAGCAATAAATGATTAACATCACTACCTCTTTTATTCATAAATCGCTTATGTTCGCTTTTAGGGTGTGCGTCCCCCCAGAAATCCCAATCGAGCTAGGTGTATTTTCAATATATCAGAATTTAGAGCAAAAATGGAGCACCTCTACAGTCAAGTAAATAAATTGGAGCATTAATACGAACGACGCTGCGAGCTAAAAACCGTGGGCTTGCTGGCGTCCTGTCCCGTCAGCACGCCCAAGCTAGATCTCGGGAACCGTTTAGAGTACTATCGTGTATTGTGGTTCAAATTTTCGAGCAAAATTGGAGCACTCTGCTCCCGTGAAATCAACTTCGAAACTAGAATGTGAAAGGAGTTAGACGTGATTAACCGGTGGGCTTGCTGGCGTCCTGTCCCGTCAGTAAGCCCACGCAGATCTCTGAAACTGTAATGATTTGGATTATGATTAAAAACTACAATAGTCAATAGAGCCCTATTTAAAGCACTCTGCTCCAAAAAAAATTAATGTAGCTTCAATAGTTCTCGAGTTACAGGCCTTTGAAAACGGGCTTGCTGCCGTCGCGTCCCGTCAGCAAGCCCATTTGGAGCGTGGAAACTACTGAACGGAGAGCCGTCAAAAATATCTCAAATCGTAGCTTAGAATGAGAGAACTATTTTGATCTATTTGGAGCATAGTTCTCTCATTCTAAGCTACGATTTGAGATATTTTTGACGACTCTCCGTTCAGTAGTTTCCACGCTCCAAATGGGCTTGCTGACGACGGGACGCGACGGCAGCAAGCCTGTTTTCAAAGGCCTGTAACTCGAGAACTATTGAAGCTACATCAATATTTTTAACCGACTTCCAAAAAACGAGGTGGTTATATGTTCGGCTGTGGATTTTTTTTGTATGTTCAACGATTACTCCGCCGTTTGTGAACCGATTTTCGAAATTTTTGTTTTGTTGTATTAGGTTTCACTCCAATTTGGTACCATGTTCACAAAAGTGGTGACCTGATGATGGGATCCATGAGTAATCGAGGGAACTCCTCGAAATTTATATGGAAACATATGGTGATTTTGTGTGAAGTGTACTAAGAATATGCTACCAAAAAGTCAAATATTGGGTCAAGGTATACCATGGTTTCGAAGATGCTGAGAGAACTCCTGACTCCTTATAGATACACGTTTGGGAGTTTCGGCGTTGTTTTAAGAACAGAAAGCATATGCTACTATGCAATTAATATTCATCATCATAAACATAATCATCATAAACATAATCATCATCATCGTCATCATCATCATTACCACGTCGTGTTAAGGTCACCAATGTCTCATGGCACAGAATAGATAGTAGTACAAGGCATAGGTATGGATATGTTACGCTCAAAGACCGAAAACGCTCAGTGAGCGAAAATATGGCTCACAACGCGTTGTGGTCATAGTGAAACGGCCACGACGCGAAATTCGCATCGTGGCCCTAGTGAAAACGGCCACAACGCGTTCTGGTAATCACAGAAATACCATAAAGCGAAATTCTATTATCTACGTGCTATTCGACCACAACGCGTTGTGGTAATCGAGTAAAGCCATGACGCGTTCTGAGCATTTAAAAACAGCCACGACGCGAATTCGTGTTGTGGCCCTAATGAAAACGGCCACGACGCGTTCTGAAACCAGGCCGTGTTACGCAGGAGTAATTTTATAGCGCCCAAGTGTGTGCGCAATACACAAGAGCACTTTGGTTTTAATGAAACCGGGCCAATTACGCAGAAGTAATTTTATAGTGCCCACGTGTGTGCGCGTGTAAAATTCGGTCCTGCACCTGATCTTTCGCCAGCGGCCAGTCATGTCGATCTTCCGCTCCGTTGGGTTATGAGAGTAAAGAATAGTGCTCTTGTGTATTGGTTTCAGAACGCGTCGTGGCCGTTTTCATTAGGGCCACAACACGATATCGCGTCGTGGCTGTTTTTAAATGCTCAGAACGCGTCATGGCTTTACTCGATTACCACAACGCGTTGTGGTCGAATAGCACATCAGCCACGACACGAATTTCGCTTTGTGGTATTTCTGTGATCACCAGAACGCGTCGTGGCCGTTTCACTATTACCACAACGCGTTGTGAGCCATTTTTTCGCTCACTGAGCGTTTTCGGTCTTTGAGCGTAACAGATATACTAACTCGTAATAATAATTATGTATTGTTACATAATAACACCTGTTTTTTTAATACACGGCGGTCGGCGCTACAGAGGCGACGGTGTCGCGCGGGCGGCGCGTGGCGGCAGACGACAGATCGAATATTTTACTACTTTATATTATACAGATCGAATACTTTACTAACTACTGTTTAATTCACTGATAATATATTATTTTGTGAGTGTGAGTTGTGACTCTTAATGTAAAGAAAAGACGTCATACGCCTAAAACTGGTCTTATGGTTCTGTAGGGTTACCCTGGGACGTTAATCCCTCTGGCGTAATATCAATTAAGACAACCAGTGAGTGTGAGCGAGAAGAAAAAATTTATTGTAGCGAATTAGTTATATCAAATGCTGTCGAGTAAGCGATACCGCGATGCAGATGCTTAACAACGACATCTGTTGTTGAATTGCGGAACTAAATTTTCTTAGAAAATATTAAGTTTACAAATCTCAACACTTAACAAATTGTACCTAATAAAATACGTAAAATATACGCGAAGGTTTACGTACTAGTGTAACTAAAAAGAGTGAAATTATTATTATTTTTAACAAAAAATTAAAACCGACTTCCAAGGTAAAAACAATAATAACATTAATATGAACTAAAAAGTATTAAATAATTTTTACTATCTAATAGTGCTCGATGCGAGCCTTCGAACTGTGAGTTTTGCGGTCCACACAGTGGTTTTTGCTCGATTTCGAGTAAAACTATTGAGCAAAACTGTATGTGAGTAAGTACTTAGCAAAACAGAAGGAAAAGTATAAGTTTAGCTCATGACCATGAGTCATGGCGGATGGCAAGCTTAAGCATTAAACCAGCCAGCCAGCCAGCTGGTTTAATGCTCTAAGATGGCAAGTGAGATAAGTCAAACTTTTGGCGCTTTAGTTACTACTTATCTACTTAATGTAGATAAGTAGTAAATTTAGTAGCACGTAGTAAGTTAAAATTTAGCACTACTAAATTTTAACTTGCTACTAAATTGTGTGTTTACACGCAACTAAGTAACTTAAAATTTAGTTAACTACTTATCTACTTAATACGTGTACCTAAACCAGCCCTTAGGGCCTACTGGCGTGGCGATTGGGCGTGGACACCTTTTTAGGCCTTATCCCACTGGCGATTAGCGAGCGATTTGAAAGCGACTGCGCAGCGCACACGCCGCGATTGCGCGACGTGCACGCCATTTTGTACACTCGTCTAGGGATTTGACGTCAGAATCCATTATGCTACTGAGTGTCCAAAACGCGAAAGGCAAGCTGCGTACACAAATCGCGGCGTGTGCGCTGCGCAGTCGCGACTCGCGTCGCTTTCAAATCGCTCGCTAATCTCCAGTGTGATAAGGCCCTAACATCTATAGGTTTAAATGACAACTTATGTAAACAAATAAAGTCCCGGCGGGCCGCGGGTTGGGGATAGCGGGTGTAGAGTGTAGATCCCCAACGCACGGGTCGCATGCGGCCCGCCGGGACTTTATTTGTGGCCCGCGTGAAATTCACGCCGCAATTTTGAAATTCACCCCCTCCGGGTAAAATAATGTTAAAAAGTCGTGAATTTCTTTCCACTTATAAAACGTTAATTTTGAAGAACGTTATAATATTTTAACGCCGGTTCTTGCGAGTTTCTTACGCCGGTTCTTCTCGCCGGGTTAGTTCCCGAACCGGTGGTAGGCAACATGTAGCTCAACGTTCTGAAAACATTTGATTCAAATTTATTCAGAAATAAAACGATTTTTATTTTTTTATTTTTTATTTTAACCCTAATTTTTTTTGTTGTCCGCGACACCAAGATTTTGATCTTGATGGCATGTTTGTGGCCCGTGTGAAAAAAAGGTTGGGGACCACTGGTGTAGACTAGTGCGACGTCAGTACAAGGAGTAAATGTGTTCTGTGCGTCAGTAGCTTGCCTGGTGTGACCCAGGGAGGGACCCTGGTGTCACTTTCGCGGCTTGCACCGAAATGTGAAGTACCGCGTCACGCTGTAGTAGTTATAGGTATTGTGGCCCCAATTTAATAGGGATTGTAAAATACTCCACAAGCTGCTGATTAATATTTATTTACTTATATTAATCAAGGTAGTAAACAAATACATAACTCGACTCATGTTAATTTTAAATTGAATATTTCAACATTTCCAAACAGCCTTAAATTTGTAAGTTTATAATTTAATGTGCAAAAATTATATTTACTCTGTATCTCACATTTAATTTAGGGGGGTAATTTGTTACAGTGCTAGGAGACATTAAATGTTATTTGGATAGATTGGCAGCCTGTTTCTTTGCTTTGACTAACTCGACTAATTCCTTATACCTCTTCATACATTCCTTCTTTGTACGGTTAGGTATACAGTCTGCAATTTTTTCCCACCTCTCTGTCGTGCTCGCTGGGAATGTTTTGATTGCCTGTTCCAAAAGCTCTTGCTCGTGTTTAGTCCAAGGTCTTTCCTCTTTGACCTCTCTAGGTACATCTCCATTTAACTTAGGTTTTGCCGTTCCATTAACTAATTTTGTATCACTTTTTGATATACTGCTATTGTCAATGACACTCGCAACTTTCTTCTTGTCTTTTTCGAACTGGTCGAATGCCTCCTCGTTTGCAGCTTTCTTGAGACTACTCTTAGAGAAGTCTGAACTCTGCAAGTCTTTTGCTTTGTTTAAAACCTCCTTAGCATTGAAACGTCTTTCATCCGTGAATGTGCCATGCTGATTAAGGAAATTGGCCACAACGTCCCATCTCTGATTAGTACCGGCCGGAAACAAGTTGACAGCTTTTATTAGCAACTGAGTCATCTCAACGGACCACTCTATCGGTGCTTTGAGTACTGCTAGCTTTTTAGCCTTACTCTCTTCAGACTTTTTGGTCTCAAACAGGGCTTTACGTTCCGACTCCAGTTTTTCTTCCGTATCTTTCATAGCTTTTATGAATGAATCTCTTCCGTTCGCTTCCAGGTCCTTGGTCAAGTCCTGCAACTCAACAATTTGTAACATTTCACAGATCTTCTCCACGGCGGCCATATGTGACACAGTTTCATCTTCAGTTTTGGCGTAGTAGTCATTGGACTTGCAGAGGTCTCTCAATTGTTTGCGCTCTTTCCGGAGATTTTTCTTTTGCTGCTCACGCACGGCCCGGGCTGCTTCAATTTTAGCCCTCTCTGCCTCCTCAGCTTTTTGTTTAGCTAGTTGAGCTTCTTTCAATATTCTCTCCTCTTCAGCCTTTTTAGCTTGTACAGCATCCTGAAAATTACAACAAAAGTTGTTACCATGATGATCAATTTTAAAATAAAAAGAAATAATTATAAAGAGTGTGTTAGAAGTTGGTATACCGTTGATAAGATGGTTGGTAAGAACGGCACTTTAAAACAAAACGTTTACCTGTCTAGCTCTTTTGGCAGCCAGTTTCTTATCTTTGTCCTCCTGCTTGAATCGCTGGATCCTCGGGTCGTTGCTGTAAGCCAGATCAACCAGACTTCTGATCCGAGCCATCTCTTCTTTTTTTAGCTTAGCTCTCGCTGCTTTGTTTTGTTTTTCTATCCATCTCCTCTCCTCCCTGTCGGAGCCTTTTTCTTTTTCCTCCTCATCCATGTAAGAAAACTCGCGCCATGATTCAAATTCGTACCAGAATGAGTAAAACCTTTCGACGAATTCTCGCGAGCTATTTTCATCGCCTAACAGCGGTACATTCTTCTTTTCTGACCATCTAGCATTAATTTCGAAGTACTTACTGAAGGCTTTGAAAAACCCGTCCTTTTTAATCTCGCTTGGCGTTGGAATGGAATCATCGAATTCGGGGTCAACGGAGTCATAGGATCTTCTGGTTTTAGGAGTGCCGAGGGTCTCGTAAGCTTTAGTGATGCAGGTGAAGTAGTCGTCGTCGCTCTTCACGTGCTCGCCCTGCGCCTTTCTCTTGTCGGGGTGATGTTTGAGAACCTTTTGCCTGTACGCGCGCTTAATGTCTTCGTCGGTGGCGTCGATTCGCAAGCTTTTGATTCCTAGCACGGCATAGTGGTCCTGTTTCTTCCACTCTTTGGGATCCAAGCTCCTGAGGTACTCCACGTCGTCCTCGAACACGATTTCCTCTGCCTTATTGTTGCACTTTGACGTCGATAACAAAGCATCTTCGCCGTGACATTTAATTTTATGGTAGCGAAGAAAAGGACCGCCTGCGCACTCTACTTTCTTTTTTATAAATGGAGATGGCAGTGCTATAGTACGAGAAATTGTCTCGTTCGTCATTTTATTTTCGATTTTTCAGCTGTGCAGAATGAACTTGCTAACATAACCTAAAAGCGAGTAAGGACGTTGGTTCACCTTCCTCCCTGCTTACGAATGCTTTGCTTGTATTTATTTTTAATATCATAAACACCACATTGATAACAGTATTTTCTAAATTAAGCTCATAATAGCCTAAGGTATTAAATAAATTATTAGTTTAAATTCGACACACCATCAGAAAACATTTCCGTATTTCTGACATATTTGACAGTTGTGACATTTTTCTTTCTTTTTCTTCTTTTTTGGCAACTTGACACAAAGGATGTGTATGTTGTGCCACAGACAAGGTAAAAAGGTGAGGAATATGGCGGGAAAACCATATTCCTCCTATTATATTTTTCATCATCGTTTTCATGTATCGTCAGGTCTAAAGTCTAGTCAAAGTCTAAGTAAAAGTCAATACAGTCACAGTATAGCAATATCCCTACAGTAGTGAAACTAATGTACTTGCGCAGAGCAACGGAGGGGTACCCGCGGGGAAGCGGGCGGCGCGGATCCGCGTACACAAACTCGCGGAGTTTGTGTACCTGCCCGCGCAGGGGTGACGTTGGCGCGTTGTCTACGAGTTTTGTGTTGTAAAACGATAACTTATCTTATAAATTATTATAAAATTGGGATGTAATATGTGTTCAGTGTCCGGATGTAAATCTGATTCAATAAAACAAAATGGATTTTCATAAATATCGGCTCACAGTTCACACTAATATTGTGTTGGCCTTGGCGGCATTTATTTGCATATCTGTTTTATTGTTTACGTTGTAAGAAGTGTAACATGGAGAGAAACAATAAAGAATAAATTAAAAATCTGTCAAATACCCTGTTACATACTAATTAGTACCTACCTAGCTAGGTACACAGGGCCATACATCAAAAAATGTTACACTTAGTGTAACATTTTGACCTTTGGACCGCCCTTACCGCGCACGTTATAAGAGCGAGTTTTGAATGGCTTCTGTTACACCTGACGTGTGGCCTACCGTACCTACCAATTGTTATATGATTTATTGTTGGATACTTTATATATTCCTACTTTATTATTCGTAGATAATATATTCGAATGCGTCTTCATTATTTTAATCCTTCGATAGTGGATTCTTGGAAATCTATTGTTATTTTATTGTATCTTGCTCACCGGTGAGCTTTTGGGGCTTGATGGGTAATGAAATTTTTAAATCCATACTAATATTATAATACGAAAGTGTGTCTATCTGTATGTTACCTCTTCACGCCTAAACCGCTGGACCGATTTTGCTGAAATTTGGCATGGAGATACTTTGAGTCCCGGGAAAGGACATAGGACACTTTTTGTTCTGGAAAAATGTACGGTTCTCGCACGATAAACGAGTTTTGGCACAACGAAGTTGCGGGCATCATCTCGTAGAGAATTGAAATCATCTAAAAATAAAGTTTCACGTAAATATAGATTAAACAGATTAAATGATAACATTACAAGCACAATATTTTATTTTTATTTTATTTCCCGTTTCGTGGCAACCCTGGCATATCTGCTCGGTACCTACACCGGTGGCGACATCGTGCGACATCAAAGGCGTTTCGTTACTGTAGGGATAATATTGCTATACTGTGATACAGTCAAGGAGTCAAGTCAGTCGATTCAGTAAAGTTGTAGACGCTTTACTGAAACTTTCGATGGAGTTTTGGAGGGAACACAAAATAGCACGTTTCTGGATATTACATCACTTTCCTACACTTGTGCATGAACACGAATATCTAATGGTTAATATTCTACCAATTTACACATTAAAAACCCAGCAAACACAATTTTAGGAAAATAATATAAAAACACAACAGCACACTTTAACATTCCCGGCAAAACTCCTTGTGACATTTTTGATTTTGACGTCTATCATTTTCTTTATTCTAATGCAAGAAGTTTATATTATAAACTTCTTGTTCTAATGGGTTGTTTTCTTTTTATCATCTCCACCAGACGGCGCGACGGTAGACACTCACTAATTTTCTATTGGTTCCCCACCGATTTGAAATTATCTGCAGGTTGGCATTACTGACTACATGTTGGTCGTGTTTCTAAAAAATATCAGTGTACTGTCAAGTGTAATATCAATCAAAATATTATACTCCTAAGCGATCATTGGCCTAAGCAATTAGACCAGTATACTGGTAACCGCTTAGGAACACGCTTGCACTTGTCAAACTGAAAACATGATAACTGAAAGAGTTTTCTACTTCTACTTTTTACTGTCGGTGTGGTTTTTATTATTTTTCCCCAAATTGTGTTATTTGGGTTTTTGATGTTCATTATTGGTAAAATATTAGCCACTAAATATCTGTTATCTTGCACAAGTGCAGGTAAGATGTTGTCAAAACCAAAATGTATAATTCCTGTGACATTTGGTGTGAACAACGGTAAATAGGGCTATTTCTTCCGTGAGTTTTAACTAAAACATCGTTATTATAACCTTATTATTCTATTCATTGGAATATTATTGTGTCTTTTTCAAATTGAAATGTATCAAGTTTTACATGCTTTTGCCCAGTTATGTAGCAATTATTGATGGTATTCCCTGGTATTACCGATAGTTGTCTACCCATACGCCATCTAGTTACTAAAATTGAAGCTGTTTGACAATCAAATTAAAAAGCTAAGAAAATTCCTCATTCTTCGTCTTTAAACAAAAAATACAGGCTCTTGGCCATAGCAAAATTTAGCTACGGCCTTACGAGCAGTTCTATAACGCCAAAACCACAGTATAGCAATACTGAATATTGCTATACTGTGCCAAAACTGACGGTTAAAATTATTATGAAATTTATGGCGTATTTCATTGTCGATAAGGCCCGCATGCGGGGTGCGGGAGATTTCTGAAACGCATGCCGCGACCAATGACAATGCGCCATTAGTTGTCAATTCGTTGTCTCTTGTCATAGACTCCCCGCATGCTGTATTATGTATTATATACCCTTGTATTATGTATACCGTACGAGTTAACGACTAAAGCGCTTATTCCATTTCACTAAATTTAGATATCTAAATGATTAAGTGACTAAATTTAGTAAAGTGGAATAACATTTAGAAAGTTACTAAATGTTATTCCACTTGACTAAATGTAGTCACTAAATCATTTAGATATCTAAATTTAGTGAAATGGAATAAGCGCTTAATAAAATGAGCCCTTAAGCGCTTAATGGCTTAAGCGCTTAAGGGCTCATTTTACCATTTTTTCCACTTATCCTAGCTAGGTTCCTAGGTAGGATCCTAGCTTTCTAAATGTTATTCCACTTGACTAAATCGGAAACGATTTAGGATCCTAGCTTCTAAATGTTATTCCACTTGACTAAATCGGAAATGATTTAGGATCTAGGAACCTAGCTAGGATAAAGCGCTTATTCCATTTCACTAAATTTAGATATCTAAATGATTTAGTGACTAAATTTAGTCAAGTGGAATAACATTTAGTAACTTTCTAAATGTTATTCCACTTGACTAAATTTAGTCACTAAATTATTCAGATATTTAATTTTAGTGAAATGGAATAAGCGCTTTAGGCAGGCAGCTGGCGGCAAAGGCCAGTGAAAATTATTCCAAAGAAAATTCAGGATTTCTCGCCAATGACCAATCATGTCTGCCAACATTTTAAAGATTATGTTCAAGAGCTACCAACACAAATCAGCTGACAAGTGTCAAAATTCATAACAAGTCTTGTACCTTGTTTTGAAAATCGTATTTACTGTGTACCTAAATAATTATTGTTATAAAATATAAATTCTGGGCTTGTATTGAGATCAATTTACTTGGTTGATCAGTACAATGGAGGACATATCGTATATGTTCAAGCCGATAGTCCTGGTGACCGGTTTCGGGCCATTCTTGAACCACCCAGTGAACGCGAGTTGGGAAGCCGTCAAACTAATGAATAAGGACGAGATCGAGACCAAGCACAACGTGGAGCTGGTGCGGCTGGAGCTGTCCGTCACGTACGACAACGTCGATGAGTTTGTTCCCGCACTGTGGGAGACGCACGAACCCAAGGTAGGTTAACGTGACGAGGTGACGACCTCTGTGGCTCAATGAGTAGAGTGTGTGGCAGCTCAAGCCGGGGGTCGCGGGTTTGAGTCCCGCCGACGGAACAAAAAAAGTTTTTTCAATGTTCCTGGGTCATGGATGTGTGTTAAATATGTGTATGACATAATAAAAATCTTAAATACATGTATAGTATAAATGTATTAAATATATTTCCGTTGTCTGGTACCCGTAACACAAGTCCTTCAGGTACTTAGCACGGGGCCAGATTGACGTGGCGTTAATAATAATAATATCTATATATTATTAGTATTAAGTCGAAAGTAAAGAGGACGGTAGGACATAATTGGGTAACCAAGGTTCAGAGTAAATAACTATTATTGTGTTATCGACAAGAGCTCTTATGCTTTAAGGTTTGGGTACACTGTTTGTGTTTCAGCCCCTAGGCCCTAATCTCTATCCCATATTTACTAAACAATGCTTTATCATTATGTTTTAACAATAATACAACAATGAAAAATATACTTATTATAGCATAAAATCGTTATATCTATATACACAAGTGCATTAGATATGGATCATGTTAAATAATCGGCCAAGTGCGAGTTAGACTCGCGCACAAAGGGTTCTGTACCATTATAGAGCAAAATTAGGCCAAAAATTGTGTTTTTTGTATGGGAGCCCCCCTTTATTTCTAATTTTATTTGAATATTATTATTAAATATTAAAGTACACATATAACTAAGGATTTTGTGAAAAAGTTAAGTACCTACCTATTGCAATTACTGATATAGAGCAAAAAAGGCCAAAAAAATCACGTATGTTGTATGGGAGCCCCCCTTTAATATTTATTTTATTTTGTTTTTAGTATTCAGGGCCGTGCCTGGGTATATGGCCGCCTGCGTGCCAGTCTGTATGGCCGCCCCCAGGATAACATTAAAAAAAACTACTTTAATTTTTAATGTTTATTATTATACACAGGGCATCAAACCGGGAAAAAAATCAGTTTTTGGTTAAACGAAATCGAGAACGAAAAAAAATATTAGTTTTGTTCCCAAAACCGGTTTCTGAAAAGAAAAACCGGCTAAAAACCGGTTTTATGAGATTTATATGTTTGGATGAAATTTAAGAAAAAAAAATGCACAAAATAAACATTTTTTTATTTAAAATTTAAACAAAAATAATAACATGAAAAAAATTATGGTATTGGTTTTATAATCACAGACAAAATAAACTATTGATTTTTAAATTTTAGATTTTGCTTTAAAATAATTGAATGAAATTTTTGTAATTTTGATAATATTTTCGTAATATGAAGGCCCCGCGTTACTCTACGTTAAGAGTACACTCTTGAGGCTCTGGAGGCTTGTAGGTATCGCGCGGAAGTGAGAACGTAAGGGGGTGGTGGGAGGCGGAGCTTTTCGAAAATCAGCTCGATCGTGCACGGTCGCGCCGACCCCTGCGTTAAATTAAAGACTTTAATAATATCGGATCACACACAGGACACAAATAACGATTTATCCTCGCTAGTCTATAGACTAATACGACTAATAAGACGAATAAGACCGCTTACGCGACGCCGGTCAATTGAAAAAACTATTTCGGCTCTTCGCTCGTGCAATGTTCGAAAAAATTCGGATTCGCTGCATGACTAGGTATATAAATACTACAACGACATAATCAGTTTTTATACATTTCTTATTTCTGAGAAACTCTTTTTAGATAGATTAGATTAGAGAAACTGTTTTTACTTCGTATCTTAATGAAAACAAACCGATTGTATTTTTGCCCAGTAAACAACTTGTAACGATTTGGCCGCCTCTTAATTTCGGCCGCCTGCGTGCGGTGCACGCAATGAACGCCCGTCAGGCACGGCCCTGTTAGTATTTGTTGTTATAGCAGCAACAGATATACACATTCTGTGAAAATTTCAACTCTCTAGCTATTACCGTTCTCGAGTTACAGCCTGGTGACAGACAGACGGACAGACGGACAGACAACGAAGTCTTAGTAATAGGGTCCCGTTTTTACCCTTTGGGTACGGAACCCTAATAAAGTTAACATTATATTTGATAAGTTATTATTTTCAGCTAGTTATTCATGTGGGTGTGTCAAATATTGCAAAATGTATGACAATAGAGCAGCAAGCACACAAGAAGGGTTACCAGAGAATGGACTACTTTGACAAGTGCCCAGCGAACCATGTGTGCTCAGCTGGCAGTGCACTGCGAATATGCACCAAGTTGGATGTAAAGGACATATGTGATAAGTTCAATGACGGCAACCCCATACCCGACACTAGTGCCGAGCTCTCCCTTGATGCTGGCAGGTAATTATAAACAGTATAATGCTCATGCCTGATTTAATACATTAAAAAAACAGACAGCTATAGTTTTCTCATTAACTTCTGTCGCACTAGACAAGTCCGACATACATGCAACATTAAATATTTTGTTGTTTATTTTATTCTAGATACCTCTGTGAATACATCTACTACACCTCCCTGTGTGTGGACAACAGTAGAACACTGTTTGTCCACGTGCCGGACTTGAATGTGTACTCCTCGGAACAGACAGCGAGGGCGCTGGAGAGGATACTGGACCTGTGCTGGAGACAGATCAAGGAGATGGACGCTGTGACTGATAAGTTAAAAATCACAAAGCTGGATGCCAAACAATAAACATAAAGGATAAAGATAGATGGGTAACATTATAATATAAGTAATTCTTGTGTTAAATAATTTATATAATTTAATTAAAATTGGATATAAACAATGTGAATATTTGTTGGATTAGTAAAAATTATGAGACACGAACTAATATTTAGAATCAACTATACATTCTATATTTTAATAATAATATTTTATTTAATTACATTCTATCTAATTACAATATACATACATATAAGTATAGATAGGTATAGAATACTGCAGTATTAGTCTTTATATTGAAATTGTAACAAAAAATAATAAATATCAGCAATTTTGCACTCACAAAACATTTTATGAATATTTAACTGTTTTATATGATTTTTATTGTATAGAACTTAACATTGTAAGCCCCAGAAACTGTGTACTTAAAGTAATTAAACATAATATTACTAGTATTTTACATAATTATTATACAGTATACTTTGTGTTCACACTTCATTGTCACATTCATTGCATTTACAGAAATGTTATCAGTTTATTTAATTTGTATTATAATTATAATAATGTTGTTATGTTTGTTTTTGTATTATTTAGTCTGTATAATATTGTGACTGATCTCGTATAGGTAAAAACTAAAATCACGTGCCCTAGGGTCGCGTCTAGTACGGTATTTCGGTAATAAATTCGAAGTACCTAAATCTAATCTTGGTAATACATTTAAGTAGGTAGGTACTTAGTTCAATATGACAAATTTTCTAATATCTTCAGGAATGGGCATTGTCCAAAAAAAATCACATGTACTTTTTATATTTTTTTTCGTTAAAATAGGGTATTTTAAGAATATAAATAGAATAATTTTGAAATTCATTGGCTAGTTTTTTCTCAATAAATTTTTAAAGTTTCGCTCTGACGTCATCATCGGCGGCCAATTGACCTCTGCAGTATGTTTTTTTTTCCTTTCAATCTTATTTATAATGGCTGGTTCGTCAAATGCAAGTTCTCATTATGTGAAAGCTGATACGAGAAGCTTACCAAAAGTTCGAAACGTAATGTTGGTCGACTTTATTCCTAATTTAACGCCATTGAAGGTCAAACTAAGGTTAAACATATTTGTTCAAAAATATAAGTAACTAATGGGTATTTTTTTCCTTTATATACAGAAAAACGATCACTGACCTTATTCCTCGAAATGTTTTTGTAATGAGCAAAATTTAAAAAAAATGGACAATCCCCATTGTTGTTTTCATGCGTCGTCAATCTCTAGTCTCTACTCTCTTCCATAGCAAAACATAGGTATGATTTATAAAAAAGATAATAATTTGGAGAAACTAATGGAATGTAAACCCATCAACCCCCATAAGGACACCGGCGCACAGTGGTCCGAAATCGCTAAATAGTGGACATTCGCAAAAAAGGTGGATTTTGGTATGGAAAAAAATACCATTCGATAGAGTTTAAGAAGAGTAACAATAAATCCTTAATAAGTTTTTTACAAAAATGTGTTTTTAAGGTGAAAAAAAAAAATTACGAAAATAGTTAATAAGGCAGCTGCCCTCCCCTAGAAGAGCGATCGGTCGCTAATGCTCACGAGTTTCATACCTAAAATTCGAGCGGAGAGAGTTGCGGGGTGAGAGGGAGGCATTCTTCGATCCCAGTTCACTCGCTCATATTTTGTTTTAATTTTTTACCTCACCTTCAATACTATTGTGAGATTCGAAGATTGGGATTTTCTTAATCTGCCCCCCCAAGACCTATGGCCTCCCTCTATATAGAATCCTGGCTACGCCCATGCCGTGATCCGATGTCTATGTAAAATTTCAACAAAATCTGCCTACCTAGTTCAGCCTATTCGATGCCAACTAAACTTTAAAGATCGGTATATCAAAGAAAACTTCATACTACGCATTTCTTTTACTTTCAATAAAACCACGAAGGCGTTCCACTCCCGATTTGTTGATCTCATAGCACGGCAGGTCCTCAAACCGCCGCATCCACTGCATCAGTCGATCGTGGCGACGCGTCACCGGCACCAGGGTCTCCATGGACGTGATAGTCGCGATTATACACAGGTCACAGAGAGTCATCTGGAAGAGTCAAGTGTGTTTAGTTCCGTCTGAACTCTGAACGTACTATCAGAGAAGTTGATTCCTATGCATATCGGGGACCTAATTAGTAGTTTGGTTGCGTTACGTCAAACCCAGCCGACAGATCACAATTAACATTGAATTGACATATTCGACCAAATAACGTTGGTCTATCAATTGCATAGGAATCAATTTCCTCGATGGTACATAAAATATTGTCTACAGTCCGCGCGCAACTATAGTCCGCGCGGAACTAGTTGGCCGCTCTGCCCATACACTCATGTATGCTGTACCGGCAGAGCGGCCAACTAGTTCCGCGCGGACTATAGTTGGCAGCTTTGCCCGTATACTCACATACCGGCAGAGCGGCCAACTAGTTCCGCGCGGACTATAGTTGCGCGCGGACTGTAGACAATATTTTATACTCTCGGGCAGACATTGAGTGATTAGTTAACTTTAATCTCAATTTACTTTGTATTTAAAGAAATCTTTGTCATACGAACTATATTATATTTCTTGTCAATCCCTTCATTATCTAAATTAAATTTGAGTAATCACTAAATGTTTCTGAGTGTGGCTGTAAATATCCCAGTGATTCTGGCCAGTGTGATCTTATGCCTTGGTGAAGTTGATAGGAAATCAAATTACCTAAACGTCAAATCCCACATAATATCCTTAGGGCACATTCAGACGTGCGCGTATTGTGCTTTAGCGTTTGGGAATTGGGAAAACACGTTTTCCCTAACGCTACAGCAGAACACGCGCACGTCTGAAGGCACCCGTGACTTAGAAACACTTTCTAAAAACTGACAGTGTTTTTATTCTTACACATTTCTATATTGGCCATACTAAACCTCCTTTTTAGAGGTACACCGCGCGCTTGCATGTGTACGCTTCAATAGCATCCGGGGTTCTCAAAAACGCGCGTTATCAAAATGCGCGCTTCAAAACGCCCAATGTGTATCAGCTCTAGCCTCTAAGTCGTCTGTACTGAAAATGCTCTTTACCTCGTCACCAGCCAGCCAAGTGCGGGTTTTCAGTTTGTGCTCGAGGTGGTCCAGGGCGCGCTGCCATTCCTCAAGTTTCTCCTCCACCGGCCATCGACCGGCGAAAAATGATGACTACAAATAATTTTTTATTAGAAATAAATCTCTACCCGTACTATAAATTACCAACAAAACTACTAAGAAGCTAGCTAGCCTACGAAACAAAAAAAAAAAAACACAAAAAATCCCTTTAACATAATGGTTGGTAAAAAAATGTATGATGATTCATTCATAGATCGAGATTAATTTAATTATCCTCCAAGGGTCAAGGGCACAAGGGCCCGGGATGCGTGGGAAAGGAAGTGGTAGGGACTATATAGGGCCGCGTAGGGCGCAGGGCGGACCGCGGAGGGCCAACACATCGTGACCGCGGCGCGTGAGTTGACCCGTGTCGACGTAGGTACAGTCATGACTACACACAGTACACAGGGACTTTCCAACAAGGTTATTATTAGATTGTTAGTTTCTTCTTCCTACCAACACTTGCTATTTGCTAAGCATGTAATATCTAATCCATACTTCCATACTAATATGATAAATGCGAAAGTGTGTCTGTTTGTCTGTCTGTTACCTCTTCACGCCCAAACCGCTGGACCGATTTTGCTGAAATTTGGCATGGAGATACTTTGAGTCCCGGGAAAGGACATAAGATACTTTTTGTCCCGGAAAAATGTACGGTTCCTGCGCGATATCCGAATTTTGGCGCAACGAAGTTGCGGGCGTCATCTAGTAATCTATAATATTATAAATGCGTAAGTGTGTCAGTCTGTCTGTTTACCTCGTATCGCCCAAACCGCTGAACCGATTTTGTTGAAATTTGGCATTGTGATACTTTAAGTCCCGGGAAAGGATAATTAGGACACTTTTTATTCCGGAAAAATACGCAACAGAGTGGCGGGAGTCATGTGTTAAATAAATGAATCCTACATCCGAGCAAAACTTATGTTTTGTAAGTACTTATCAGTTTTTACGCTAGTTGTACCTATGTGTACGTAATAAAATAAGTTTGATATTATATAAAATTCTCGTGTCACAATGTTAGTCCACGAACTCCTCCGAAACGGCTTTACTGATTTTTACCAAATTTTATATGCATATTCAGTAGGTCTGAGAATCGGCTACTGGGTACTTTATATGTACATATATTGATAAGTGCATTAATTTGTTGAATAAACAATGGGGATTGTCCATTTTTTTTTTAATTTTGCTCATTACAAAAACATTTCGAGGAATAAGGTCAGTGATCGTTTTTCTGTATATAAACCAAAAAAATACCCATTAGTTACTTATATTTTTGAACAAATATGTTTAACCTTAGTTTGACCTTCAATGGCGTTAAATTAGCAATAAATTCGACCAACATTACGTTTCGAACTTTTGGTAAGCTTCTCGTATCAGTTTTCACATAATGAGAACTTGCATTTGACGAACCAGCCATTATAATAAGATTGAAAGGAAATTTAAACATACTGCAGAGGTCAATTGGCCGCCGATGATGACGTCAGAGCGAAACTTTAAAAATTTATTGAGAAAAAACTAGCCAATGAATTTCAAAATTATTTAATTTATATTCTTAAAATACCCTATTTTAACGAAAAAAAATATAAAAAGTACATGTGATTTTTTTTGGACAATGCCCATTGTAAATTATTACAAGCTGAGACTGACGACGACCATTAAGTTTGTGCGACGGGATAGCGATCGACATTGCCATGGCGACATACTTATATCACTTCAATAAAATAATATGGACGAAATTACATCTCAATGGGGCGAAATACTTTATATTATGGCAAAGCAACGTTTGCCGGGACAGCTAGCTGCTAGTATTGTTATGATATTTTATAGATTATGATATACCTATTCTTTACTCATTACTCATCAGATTTATAATATTACTTATACCTATTCGAAAGACTTTAGACTGTAATGATTGTAATAATATCCGGATGTATCAAGTATTTAAGGAATGTTAAGTTAAGATAGCACATGGGTGATAAACCACAGATTTTCTAGTTTGTGTAGCAGCTTGTTGTTCAGTAGGATGACATATTTTTTTTTTTGCTATTCTATAGAATTACTAGCTGTTCCGGCAAACGTTGCATTGCCATAATATTATAATTTATAAAGTATTTCGCCTTTATTTTTTTATTGAAGTGACAAATAAGTATGTCGCCATGGCAACATCGATCGCCATCTCTTTACACAAACAATGGTCGCCGTCAGTCTCAGGTTGTAACGATTTACTATTATTTATTCAACGAATGCTGCACTTATCAATATAAAGTACCGAGTAGCCGATTCTCAGACCTATTGAATATGCATATAAAATTTGGCAAAAATCAGTAAAGCCGTTTCGGAGGAGTTCGCGGACTAACATTGTGACACGAGAATTTTATATATAAGATTAAACAAATTTTCGGCCAGCCGTACCAAAACGTAGCTGTCAATGGGGAACAAGGTGCTGGCGTTGTAGAACATCATCTCATGGACGGCGGCGCGGTGGGGCTCCGCGGGCAGCAGGCGGCGCCCTAGGGCTCCGGCTAGCGCGCACAGGTGCAGGGCTATTGCGTGGCTGTCCGCTATCACCTGTGTGCCCGTCACCAGAGCTGGCACCTTTTGGAGAAAGTTTATCTGAGGAAACAATTGATGATTAGCTGATGTCCGCAAGTTTTAGCACGACTCGAAATGTTGCGAGATCATAATTTTTTCGGCATAAAAAGTACTTAATATCTAAAGAGTTGGTAATGGTAAAATTAATCTAATGATGCCTATAAAGTCTAAATTCTCTTACTTAAATCTAACTAGCCGTTAAGAGAGTGCCAAAGAATGATTTTTCCTTTGAGTAAGAAAATTCCCTTACATGAGCCAATTCTGTTGTAACTAATAAATAATAATGTTGCGTTAATTTCATCATTCAACAATAAAAAAACCACTGTCCGCAATTTAGATGGTTATCAATAATAATTAGTGATGTTGCGTCCTTTCATCGCTATAATGTATGCAACTGTTTGGCGCTATAAATTATGTATGCCACTATGTTTGGGCACGCTGCCGGCTGCACGCAGCACGCATGATGTACTTCGATGCGTTCAGTGTCCTAGAGTTTTGTAGGTCACTAACGTCGCTTATAAAGAAAATATGCAACTTAGTATTTAGGCAGCACATGTAACTTTAAGATTTAAAGTATGATGAGATTAACATGAAATGGTCTGCAGTCTGCGCGGACTTTTTTGTCTCCCGAGCGCGCTTAGCTTTATTTACTATAGTCATAATAATAATTGTTTGATTTCCTTGCATAACATTTATACATTATTATTAGATTTTGTGCGTAACGATATAGATACGTGAAAACTGTCGACCTATATGGCATTTGCCGGGAGTCGCGGGACTCAAAATAATTTCAGCAATGTCTGACTGGAAAGACCAACACTCTCGCATCTATATTAGTATGAACGTTTTACCTTCTTATACTCCTCTGTTCTGTGCTCTCCCTTGAAGAGGTCGACAAGTCTATACTCCAGCGGAATATTCAGCATGCAGGCCGTCATCCGTACGACGCGCACAGGCGGGGAAGCGTCGTCGCCGTACAGCACTAGCTTGTTACGTGACATCCTACAACACGAAATAAAAATATTATAATTTATAACCAAAACTTTACTAAGAGATATTCATTTACATTTTATTGGTACTTAGGGGGGTATTAGATTATCATTTATATTGGATCCTAGATCATTGAGTCATTTATATTGGATAATGTAATATAGATAAATGATTAATTTCTTCCTTGATTATAGATTTTTGACGTTTGCTGAGAGATTGGATTTGAAACCACATAATTATTATGACGTAAAATAGGATCAATGATAAATGATAATGTAATATGCAGATATGATCAAATGATCATTTTTATTGGATCCTATATATGATCCTATAAATGATCCAATATAAATGATAATGTAATACCCCCTTAGTCCTATGATTTGCATTTTGCACCTATTAATGTACAGTCGAAGTCGTCGGCACAACACTTAAATTTCTTAATTTACGAATTCCTACGAAAAAAAAATCCTATTAATAATCTAGTAAAAGATACAAAAGTATTCAAGCGTACACCTACATATCTTAGACCGTACATAGGCTTTATACCCATGCACCATGGCAAGACTTACCTAAGTACCTACGTCCAGATTCCAGCTACAGTAAAAAGATATCCAGCTAACTGCATTTAGCAGCAGCTGCTTAGCAGTAATTAGAACTTAATGGTTTTTACAAGGCCAGTAGTTTACTAATTAGCAATTAGGTAGGTAATCTTTATCTTTTTAAGCAGTTTATCGTTATCTGAAGATGTCTATATTATTATGCTGTTGCGTTGTGTGTCGATAAACTTTAAAGCTACTTAAAGTGAGTAGGTACTATTAAGATGACCTACTTACTATATACTTACATAATATATGATAAATGATAATATATAATATATTGTATAGTTAACGTGACCATTTTTTTTTGTCAAAGCGGGACTTTTATTGTAAAAAAAGTTTTCACTGTTTTTTGTTGTCTATTTTTGTTCAGATTATTCTAGTCAAAAGTGACTGCTTTTGCTTGTGTGGCGGCCCAATGCTGGTGTGTAATTTGCAATGCATTATTATCATTGCCTGATTCGCCCAAAGCGGGACAATTTCGGCCTCGCGGGGGACACCGGGACAGACTGCCTGAAAGCGGGACTATCCCACCCAAAGCGGGACTATCCCACCCAAAGCGGGACGTATGGTCACGTTATGTATAGTATGTGTACCACTCTCATTTTTCACGCTAGGTGGTCGGCACCACAGATACCACTAGTAATAGAACGGTGTCTACTTACATTGTGCAGAGGCGACGCGTTGTGTTACATATTTTTCTGAGAACCATGTTCGTTCCCACACGTGTGATGCACAACACTGTGTGCCGAGTGCGAGTTACATGTGAAAAGTCCGAATGATTTTACTTCGGTTTATCCGAATAAACTCCTAACTCATCGACTGTCAAGATTAGGCGAGTGTGAGTTACGATCGAGCTAAACCACTTGATCTGCGTTTACTCATCGTGAGTGACGAGCAATTGTTTCGTAGTGTTGGTAGTATTGAAACGTCAAATTATTAACCAACTAATTTTAGTAGTGTTTATTTTAAGAGAGAAGTAAACCAAACGAATGGTCTATTTAAGTTGTATGGGTTACCCTTACCAAACAAAATATTATCTTGATTCTTGATAACAATAGGTAGGTACTTACCTATGTAACTTTCGTGTTTAAAACTAGATACTACTTATAATTTTACACTTCAAATATTATGAGAACAAGTAATTATTGTTCTCAATAATTGTAATAATTGATGGTTTCGTTTATGGAGGAGTAAGTTTAAAAAAATATGAGGTTGTACTTGGAGGGAAGGGCACTATGGGAAAAAGACAGAAAAATTTTTCGTCAAAATTTTAACCTCTCATAACCACCCTTTTTGAATATACCAATCGATAGGGGGCGCCAAGGGAAGCAAAAAAGCTCATATAAACTTTTCTCAAAAATCAAACCCTGTCGAATGACAGGCTGAAATGTGGCCCGTTAGTAGGTATGGCGAAAATACTTAGACAAATTTTGACGAAAAAATTCAACCCCCTATGACCACCCCTTTTTATTATACCAATCGATAGGGGGTGTCAAGGGGAGCAAAAAAGCTCGACAAACTATTCTCAAAAATCAACTCCCGGCTAGATAGAGGCCGATATACAAACCTCGTTAGGGCTACGGTTCACAAACCTACCCCAATTGTTTTGGTGATCATATGGGTTGAGGAAGGATATTTTGGGTGAGAAAAACCTCCCTATGCCACTTTCACCCCCGGATATCCCCCCCCCCCTCCCCATTTAGATAAAACTAATCAAAATTCCCTACTGTATAGTAACAGTACTAATTAATAGCAATTTTGCCCAATACGACATGGTTGGGTTAGGTTAGATGGCTAAGGCGGGAGCGTAGCTTGGTGGTTGGTTATTTTTTGTGTTTGCTTGGTTGGTTATTTTTTGTGAACCACCCAGAAATAGTAGCCCCGCGTGGCGGGGCTCCGTCGACTTTCTTTTGTAGTAGTTTGTCAATCCCTAGAGTGAAATTCCTAAGCCGAAGGCTTAATTATTATGTTGTGTTAACAGAAGATTTTTTGTATAACCTCCAGTCCTGGCAACAGAAATAAATCAAGTCCCGACAAATGTATAACCTCCTCCTTTTTGGGCACATACATTACATACATTTCGGCCTGTCATTTGACAGAGGTTGATTTTTGAGAAAAGTTTATCCAAGCTTTTTTGCTCCCCTTGGCGCCCCCTATCGATTGGTATAATAAAAAGGGGTGTGTAGGAGCTGCTTACTCGACTACACCTTTTTTGTGATATGATAGATTGATTATTAAATTAAAATTCCTTGATAATATAAAATGATAATATATTGACTGTATGTTAATGCTAAAAATGAGTGCACGATTGATGACGGCTTGTTGCGATCTGCCCGAGAGTATGCACTTGCCGGGACTCCGGGAAAATAATTATGTAGGATCAGCAATGTACATGCTAGCTCGTACATGCTCCCGAGCCGCAAGATGATGAAGGTGATACAAGGTGAAAAACAATAGGTCCTTAAACTAACTTAATGCTAATACATTATTTGTCATCGATTGACACAAAAGAGTGACGTACGGGCGAAGTGCCCCGACTTTGTTGCCTGCTAGGGCCACACACTTTGTTATCGTTATCACTAATAGTTTGCACTTTCTCAAGACACTGATCACTTTTTGATTGCTGGTGCATCACTATAATATTTCCGCGAGAAGTCATCTCTATTCCTTCAGCCTCCCTTTGCATTGGAGGTGCTGCTCTTACAACGCTCTACATTTCCATAGTAACAATGATCCAATGATCAAAATTAACACTGCAATGACATAAATAGCGGTATAATGATGAATGTCATGATACGAAAAGCTTTCTAATGTTGGATCATTCTGCTTAAATCGTCTAGTTGCTTCTGTAAGGCATGTAGCTGTTCTCTCTGTTCAGCTGATTCACTATAACTGGTGATGATTCAGAGAACGACATATTAAAAAGATGATTGATCGGAGCAATATCTCCAAAGGAAACCTGAGGGTTCACGTGTAACATACTACTGTCTTCTTTGTGCGAGTGAACAGAAAAGTCCTTTGACTTAATCAAGCATCCTTGTTTGACGCTAAACAACCCTGACTGTGATAATCGTGCAGAGCTTATTTCATCGTAGCATAATATATTCAACGAACAGTTCACAACAATAGTAAAAATATTATGTATTGATCCTGTGGGTGTCGATCCACATGTTATCACACTCTGCTATACTGTATAGACAACTTTTAGCTGCTTTGTTTTGCCTGCATAAACTCTCGTTACCTTTAAGTTGATATTCCGCTTTACTGAGGCGACATAACATATTTTCTGAATGTTGATTGAAACAAAGGAGCAACTCCGTTTCTGTCATGGTGATAAAAGTATCCTTCTTCAAATTAATTGCTATTATATTTCCCAATGGGAGTGATGCTGGTTGCATTTTTTCGTCGAAGTTTTTCTGTCTTTTTCCCATAGTGGCTAGTGCCCCGTTTCCTTTAGGCAAACCCGTTGGGAAGATTTCAAATTTGTTTAACACCTAGCTCTCTGCACAACCACTTCAACATATTTTGTTTAGTAATGCGATAGCGATCATGGAATTGTTTCTCTGAGAGGTCTAGTGCATTGAATGATGCACGAGAGTTTGCATTGCTCCAAGCGGTATAATTACGGCTATCGTCTGCCTCCGCAGCTGCAAACATTCTCCAGGCGAAAAAGGAGGGATCGGCCATGATATTATGCTAGTTTTTGATATAAGTAATATATTAACTGTGAAAATATTCTTCTATCTCCACGATTTCACTATGAAAAACACAAGTGATAACTTTACTACGGTATTATCGAAATAAACTCCGAAGTTAGTGAATCGAAATGTCAAAAATGCAACTCGCACTAGCCCAATACTTGAACCCACCAATCACAGGCTCTAACGCTCTCACCTACGATCGCATAAACAATCCTCGTATTCGTTAAACTTGTACGTAAAAACTCGCACTACCATATTTTGTTTCTCGCTTTTACAACTAGGTGGCGCTGTACTAATCTCATACAAATTCCAAGTAAACGCAAAACGCGCTCACGATCGAATGCAAATGGAAAAACTCACACTTAGCACACTGATACTAGACCCAACTGTTGATTCCAAAGGCATTACAATTGCAAAGCGAAATGAATTTTAATGGCGGTTAAACTATGTAAAACCATCTTCGCGTCTCGTTTTTCTGAGTAGGATTTACAATCTTAAACCCGATCGAAAAGACACCATGCCCTTACACATGGGCGTAGCGAGGTACGGGCAGGGGGGGGGGGGGGGGGGTTAAGTGATGAGAGGGGAGGCATTCAATCCCAGTTCGCTCACTCATATTTTGTTCTATTTGTGGTTCTATTGTGAGATTCTCATATTATGTTAAAAATTACGAATTTGAAGTTTATAGTCCGCGCGGAACTAGTTGGCTGCGCCTTAGGTAGGGACGGGGGTGAGGGGGCGGGTTGCTTGCTGCTCGCAGCGCACATGAGATTAGACAGTGACGACCAATCTCAAGATATCGTGAACAATAATATAATTATTAATTTAATTATTGAAAATAATAAATTACGTTAAATTACTTAAAGTCATTCCTTTCAATAAAATACAAAATTAATATAAAGTAGGTTTTATTTGAATTATAAAAATAAAAAAATTAAACACATGTTTGGTTCAGTTACAGTAAGGCACACAAAAGGCCATAGATTGCAATTAAAGCTTATCATTACTTACAGTAATATGTATAATATACTCTAGTCTCTAGTTAAACTCTAACATTACTTTAGAATAAATAAAATAGGCCCTGAGCAGAAGGAGCAATATGCCTATGCAACCTTCTAGACATAGCCTTAGGCACAAGTTAAGAGTAAGTACAAAGTTGCTTAGAACTTTAAGTTAGTATGAGAATTGAGAGGGTTTAATTGACTATCATTAATAAATCGGTTTAACGCGTTGATAATTTAGTAGACATTATTATGACCACTCGCATCTAAGACATCCACCAATTCAAGAAATGTACACATTCATAATATCTAAACAGAATATGACTGACTGACTGACTGACCGAATCGAGCGAGCCCATGATAGTGCTTGTGTTATATTTTGCAACACTTGTTTTCGTGTGTTATATATGTTACGCTCAAAGACCGAAAACGCTCAGTGAGCGAAAAAATAGCTCACAACGCGTTGTGGTTATAGTGGTTTCACTATAACCACAACGCGTTGTGAGCTATTTTTTCGCTACGAAATTCGCGTTGTGGCGCTAATGAAAACGGCCACGACGCGTTCTGGCAATTACAAAAAGACCATAACGCGTTCTGAACATTTATTCTTACCATATCGTAAATGTAATAGCTTAAAATTAATCCTTCAAGCCCCATAAGAGCACCGGTGATCGTGACAACAATAGAATACAATAGCATTTCCAAGAATCCGCGATCGAAGGATTACAATCCCTAATCGTGAATTATTTAAGTACTATTGACAAAATATTAACAATATTATTTTGTGTTCAATAATCAGTAAGTAATTGTTACTTCATATTATTATGTTGTTTTTTAAATATAAAGCAATGTGATCTCAATAAATAATAAAAATATAGTTTTATTTTAATTTATATAATTTAAATATAATACTACTAGTTGATTCCCGCCACTCCTTTGCGCCAGACAGACAGTCGACAAACAGTAATAATATTAGTACGGATTGTATAGAATTATGGATATTTTATAAATAATAATGATAAACACGTTATGCAGTGATTTAGTAAAAGAAAAAATATTTTATAGTACGCGTGGTAATCCAAATAACTAATGTACTTATATAATTTTCCATGCCTATGGACGATTAATCAATCAAGAAAAACGAATAACAAATCAGCCACGATACGAATTTCGCTTTGTGGTCTTTTTGTGAATGCCAGAACGCGTCATGGCCGTTTTCATTAGAGCCACAACGCGAATTTCGCGTCGTGGCTGTGTCACTGCGACCACAACGCGTTGTGAGCTCTTTTTTCGCTCACTGAGCGTTTTCGGTCTTTGAGCGTAACATATATATTAAGTTCCGACTTGAGCAGTTGAGCATCGAGAGCGGAAACATTTTGCAATTCGAACATCCTTTGTCTACATTTTGAATAGATGTATTTCTTGAGATATGTATTCAATTATATTCTACTTATATATGAGTTTTTTATATAATACTAGCTGACCCGGCAACGTTGTTTTGCCATATAAATAATTTTTGGTATGAAAAATAGATGTTGGCCGATTCTCAGACCTACTGAATATGCATATAAAATTTCATAAAGATCGGTCAAGCCGTTTCGGAGGAGTACGGTAACTAACATTGTGACAGGGAAATTTTATATATAAGATATCACTGTATGTATTATAATATCACGTTTTATGAAGTCGGTTTGATGGTAGCCAGTGAGTTTACCGTTACTTTACCTCTGACATGACAATAGCTGCTGCAAAGCCAAAAATTATAAAAATGTAGACTGTACAGCTAATAATCCTGAAGGTCTGAACTGTGAACACACTATTGGCTGCCTAAATAGGACAATTTTTTATTGCCTAACTAGTAGTTAAACAATTACTGTTATAGTTATTTTGTTTTCATTTAAAAAATACTATTGTGTAAACAGAGATTAAAGAGTGAATTATACTATCGAATCAGTATATTATATTATTTAAATCCATACTAATATTATAAATGCGAAAGTGTGTCTGTCTGTCTGTCTGTTACCTCTTCACGCCCAAACCGCTGAACCGATTTTGCTGAAATTTGGTATGGAGATACTTTGAGTCCCGGGAAAGGACATAGGATACTTTTTGTCCCGGAAAAATGTACGGTTCCCGCGCGATAAACGAGTTTTGGCGCAACGGAGTTGCGGGCATCAACTAGTATTTTAATAGTTTACGAAAAAAGCTGTTCTTAATTTTTTTAAGTACCTTTCTTTTATTAATCCTTCGATCGTGGGTTCTTGGAAATCTATTGTTATTCTATTGTGTCTCGCTCACCGCTGACTGGTGAGCTTATGGAGCTTGATGGGTTAATTGTAAGATTCTGATTAGAACACATTGTGTGACATTCTGGAAGTGTACATTGGTGGACTATTCATAATTATTAGTAATTAGTAATTACCACTAAATTGCAATTATTGTTAGTAATAGTAAATAATATAGCAGCATGAAATATCAATAAAAGATTGCCAATAATACAATACTGAATAAAGAAAACAAATTTTTGCTGTTCATTGGGATAAAAGCTATTGCAGAGTATTTTTATATCCAAACAATATTAAAAAAAAAACTAATAATAACATAAATTCGATAATTCTACAGCTATTACTAACACTAAGATTAGATTAAAGCACCAACTCAGGCACCAAATAATACTAGATTGGAGTTAATATTTTGAGATTATAATGGAAGAAATTAATATTCCTACTAAAATTGTATATTCTTATTTTTTATATTTTAATAAATTGTAAGTTGCCTTGAGTAATATGAATGAGTTACATACATATTTTACAAAGTCATAATAAGTTCTTATTATTGTGTCATTGAAATTACTTTAATTGTTATAAATTGTATAAAATTCAGTCTTAAATAGTCAAATTTAAATATAATATAGCTACATAACATGGTAAAGTCATCCTAAAGTGATTTCTAACATTTAATGAGATATATTATTATAATACCAATACAGTATGCAAATAAGTTGTGTTTCATATTTTAATGTTATTTCAAACTATGTTGAAATGAACTAAGAACTATGTTGAAACAAGTTATGAGAGCTGTTATAGTTATTTTAAACTGAGAAAGATGTGATTCAGCTAGTGGTTTCTTGTTATAACATTTGGAATGTTTATTTAATATGTTTAATTTTAACATTGACAATAATCACTAGATTGGAATGCTTAATGTAGAGATAAATCTTAAAAATTAATCGTTAATAGCCAACATTATACAAGTTACAACTAAACAATTAAAACTTAAATGGCTCATTGGTTCTGCAGGTACTTCTACAGTAAACTAAAAATAAATTATAACTTATTGTAATACAGAAAATATGTTTACAAAATACAATATAAAGTTATACAAAAATGTAACAAGAGTCAATATCAAAATCTTGAGCTTGAGTTTCATAAGAGAGTCATATATTTTTTTTTGAGATTCTGCAAATAAAAATCAAGGCGTAAAAATTTACTTCTAGCAAAAGTAGTGTTTCTTTGTTCTATTGAACATAGAGAAAATAAATAAACAATCCTCAAAACAGACAAATGTGTGTTGCCAGCAAAATTAACCTGAACAATATTCTCTGGGATAATAAAATTTTAATAAAGGTACCATACCAATTTTGGTGACACTATGTAGGGGATATTTCTATTGGATCTTACACCCTCGCCTCTTCTTCTGCATGGCTGCTTGCTTGCTATTTTTCTTAGCTAGGCCCTCAGGAGTGATGTCCGATATGACCGAAAGCCTCTTAGATGGATCCGGGCGTTCAAAACTATGGCTACCCTGACTGTGGTCGGATTGGAAGGAGGCATTGTAGAGATTGTTGTTCTCGCTCACACTGTGGGACATAGACGTGGTGGGGCTAGCAGTATTGGGACCGTCCGTTGGATAATGAGAAGCCGGGCGGATGCTCACGGGATCGGGAAATCTTGGCTTTTTGCCTGTTGCCGGGGGAGGTGGAGGTTGTCGGTGATGAACTGAGGTACTGGCGGTAGACTTATCCAAGTCAAATGAGCGCGTGTGCACATGGAAGTTGTCGGTATACAAACCGCTAGAGCTCGGGGTGTAATATTGCTTCGACATCTCCTTGGCCATCAGGGCACTGGCTTTGGACTGGATTTGCTCCTTCTCGAACGGTTCGACATAATTCAAATCCGAGTCCACGGACTTGCACAACCTCATACCGTTCTCCCGGATCATGTCTCGGGGGTTGCTGTAGGCGTCACAGAGGGTCGCCTGCGGGGGCTGGGGAAGCTCCTGCTGTTGGGCCATGCGCTGCTGCTTCTTCAGCAGAGCTTTCTGTCTCGCTTTCTCCTTGGCCCTCTGCAGCTTCTTGTACTCCCTCTCCTGGAGGAGGCGGGCGAGCTCCCCATCCTGGGCCTCCACGGCGCACCTCATGTCGGCGAGCATGTCGTCCTGGCCCTCGGCCTGCTGGCTCAGCTGGCGCGCCAGGCGGGCGTCCTTCTCCTCCTGCTCGAGGCGGCGCCTCATCTCCTCCAGCTCGGCGGCGGACAGGCCCAGCTCGTCGGGGTCGACGTCGGGCGGCGGGCGGGGGTCGGGGTCGGCGGGGGGCGGCGGCGGACGGCGGGCGGCGGCGCCGGGCGGCGGCCGCTGCGGTTCCGGCAGCTGGTGGCGGCGGTGCCGGCGCAGGTTGACGTCGGCCATCTCGCGCGCGATGTCGGCGTCGAGCTCGGCCTGGCGGCGGCGCGCCTGCTCCCGCAGCCACACCTCGTGCTCGATGCCGCGCTGCTCGCTCAGCGCCACGGGGAAGTCTTCCCGGATCTGTTGGTTCCGGTACCTGTTCTCGCACAGGTGGGACGATATCTCGCGGTCCTGCAGACGGTGCGCCAGGGCCCCGTCGGCTCGCACCAGCCACTGCTCCCTCAGGTCGGTGACGTGACCCATCTTCGGCATTGTGTCTCTCGTTTGTATTCCCGACATACTTACGGGGTTTTACGTACCGTATATAAAAATGTCTGCCTGCTACTTATGTTTACGGTATCGATCAAACTCACATTATCTTTTTTATTTTGTTTGTATCACGATATAGCGACAATACAGTCTATCTCATTCACCAAAAGTGTATTCATTAACTTTCCTCGTCGTTCGTGAGAATAAAAGAGCACTTTAGTTTCACAACGATCGCAAAATTAACAATGGGTTTGATTATCTACATTATTAATTATCAACTTCCACAAATGCACTAGTCACACCATCACATCACCTCCCTTCCAATTTCCTTCGTTTTCAAATGTTTTATTTCTTGAGAACACAGCTCGAAAATTTGATCGCAGAAGATTTCTGTCATTTTTTTGTATAAAGTTTTTCCGTCAAATTCCGATATTCGGACAAATCAAGTTTGACATTGACGTTTGATGTGCACCACAGATTATTTAATAAATATTTATTTGTGCAGCACAGAATACAGATAGCTCTTTGGCCACCTAGTGATTGGATTGAGCACAAAAACACTTCATTAAATAATAAGGTTGCTTTAAAAACTACCTATTTATTCTTTATAGGGATTCTATCATTCAAAAAACGGGCAGCTTTTAAAGCAATTACATATAATCAAAGATCTTTAAACAGTAGATATAATAAATTTTGTGTTTTTGTGCTTTGTCCAATGACTGGTACTGTCCATGTCATTTACCCTCTAGGATAAATGACTAGTGATTGGACAAGGCCCGTATTTTTGGTCTATTCACCCATTCAGTGCCAGCAACGCACCATTTGCGTTTTGCGAGTTTACTTTCTGGTGCCAGCAACGCACCATATGCGTTGAGGTACCTTTGATATTTTTCCTGGTTTTTCTTTATAATGGCTATATTTAATTTGAATCTTTCGCCTCATTAGCTACTGGAGATATATTTTACATGTGGTGACACTGTCAGTTTTTGGTCTGGACCTCCCCTCTTTTTTTGACAGCGAAAAAACAGTTAGCCCAAAAACTGCCTGATTTCAATTCAACATATTTTCAGTTTTATTGAATTAGAGTGAGAAGTTTTTGACTAAGAACATAAAAGTAAGCAATATATTTAGGTATATTACAATTTTTTTTCGATTCATGGTATATTTTATGAATAAAATTACCATAACGCAAATGGTGCGTTCAATGGCATTTTAACGGCGAATTTTATTGGATGGTTTCATGCATGACGCAACACTACTATGTTCAAATTGTACTGTGTAAATGTAAATTTTACCAAACATTCGTTGTATTTATAATTAAATTGATACAAAATCTTTTATTAACTGACCAGTTGTATTTTTCAATATTTAAGAAAAAAAATATTTCAAATAAGTAAGGATTTTATTCATTTTATAAGGATTTTATTTCAATTTTCAGTTTTTTTTTTCAAAGAATGAAGGAGAGAAAGGACTTTGAATTACCATGGGTAGCTTGATAAGCGATTAACTGTATGTAGAAAAAAACCTACCTGTATTTAAAAATTATTCAGCTACCCACTATGTTGCATAACACAGTTCAATTAAAACAAAAGCGTCAACGTAAGTGGTGCGTTGAATGGCACTTGTGATTGGATTTGTCTCACCAGTGCCACCAACGCAATTGGTGCGTTTATCGTATTTAGAGAGGTTTTCGTTATATATTGCAGTAATTAATATATAAAATACGTTAAACAATGTATTTTAAGTTAGAAAAAACAAAAAAATCAAGTGGCACCACCGGTATGTTAGGGTTCTTACAGACGAACGGCACGTGCCGGTGGCACGTGTCGGCGGCAGTCGACGGCAGTCGGCGGCACGTGTCGGCGGCAGTCGACGGCAGACGATGGCACGTGCCGGCGGCATCGGCGGCAATCGGCGGCAGTCGACGGCAGCCGACGGCAGCCGTCAACAGTTTATAACGCTTGCAGTTGTGACGTAACGCGTAAAGGTAAGCGTCCACAGGTCGGTATAGTACGCAACGGACGTTTCGCATCAAACGAATTTTTACAGTACGTCTCACTGTATCGGCAGCGTACGGATTACCGACTAGCTAGTACTGCTATCCCCAACCCGCGGCCCGCGTGGTGTTAAACAATTTTGAAATTCACGCCCACCGGCAAAATAACGTAAAGTCTACGTGATAGTCGTTAAATTTTTTCCACTTTAAAATCGTTAATTTTGAAGAATGTTATTTTTTAACCCTAAAAAGTTTTTGTTGCGGCCCGCGACACCAAGACCAAAATATGTTTGTGGCCCGCATGAAAAAAAGGTTGGGGACCACTGACCTAGCATGTTTATTTTCAAATTAGTCCAAACAAAGTTCCTAAGTCAAAATTTCTGCTTTCGACTTTTCTATCCATACCCCCCTTATGAGCATTCATTTACTAGGCTAAACGGTAATCCGTACGTTGCCGATTCAGCGGGCGTACTGTGAAAAAAATATCCGTTTGATGCGAGACGTCCGTTGCGTACGATACCGACTAGACGCTTACCTTGCGGCGGTACGTCACAACTGGGGGCCTACCACCAACTCTGAAAGCAGTATTATTAGGTACTTCGAGATTTTGTACCACAACCTCTTAAGGTGGGTTTACACCAAAAGAACGTAGAGCAAGAACAGCACAAGAACCTTCTTTCGTATTCGTTTAGTGTAAACTATAATTCGTTACAACATACTTTAGATCGTTTACACCAATCGAATCAACAAGAACATCAAGAATAAGATTTTTTGCTCTATAGATGAGAATCATAATTATAGCTCCGTTTAGAGTTTTAGACCAAACGAGCGAATGCTCATTGCTCATTCGTCAACGATAAGTAGTTAATTTATTTTTATAGTCATCAAAGGTTGGATCCCATAAACATCTTTTGTTATGGTATAATTCTATTATTTGTAAACATTTTTCATTACTCCAATCCATATGTACTAAATAACCTTTTGATAAACTACCTAAAACCAGCCGCCAAAAAGTAAAAATATTAAGAACACTAGAATCCCTTTGAAGAGACCGCCTCGAAGAGCGAGCGCGTCCGAACACGAAAGAACGCTCTAGGCAATTGCTCGAGCGCTCTTGCGTCGTTTACACCAAGTGAGCGAGATTCTTAGAGCATTCTACCTATTTACCGCACGTGGCGAACACACTAGAACAACGAAAGAATGCTCGCTGTTAGTTTACATCAAAAGAGCTTTCCTAGAATGAGCATTCGCTCGTTTGGTCTAAACGGAGCTTTAAAAGTAAGATTACTTTAAGAATGTTTCATCCAGACGTTTTGTGACGTCATCCCATTTCATTGCTCTCAGCGTACCATGAGCTCCATTTTGACACAGATGAGCATAATTATTATACTTTCACGTCAAACTAGCAGTCTTAAAAATTTGATATTTCTCAGTAGATTCAACATTGTTTTGTATTTTTTCCTGCTATTTAGTAAAATTATATTAAAAAATGAAGACGGTATGACATTCGGAGTCATTCTGTCACTGATGTTTCTATTCTTGAGAGTTCCTTTAGTTACCAATAACAAAAAAAAATAATCAACTAGCCTAATCTTCTACGCTGTTAGATTTATTTTATTGAAATATTATAAGGTGTAGTATAAAACCTTTCAAATTCTCTAGTGAGTTTTTACTACATACTTATTTTGTTTAGACAATAATTCATTTGTTAACACATTCATGCGAGAGGGACGAAGGGCAGGAGTCTTTGCTCGGCTGATATTATGCTTTTCCGCATGACGGTGTCTTGGCGTGATATTGAGGCTTTTAAAATTGTTGATAGCTCATCAAAAGAAGCACTTGACAGTGGGAAATAATAAAAAAAAAATCAATTAGCTATGTCCATATTAGGCGCTTTCGCCTTCAATTTTCGTCATCTTCTTTCATTCAAATTTCGTTTTGACGCATTCAATTATTGAACGCAACGCCAACATTGTCATTTTTGAAGTTTTGGATACGGTCAGAGGACATGCCTCGCGGGCATGCCTCACGTTCACTGTTGACTGCGCTATAACGCATGCCCTTGGGCCTTGAATCCCCATGCCCAGAAAAAGACCAATCCAAAACTTCAAAAATTACAATGTTGATGTTGCGTTCGTTGATGCATTCAATTATTGAATGAAAAGATGATGAAAATTGAAGACGAAAGCGCCTAGTGTGGACATAGTCATTAGCTTTGTCCCCATTGTGCCTTTTTTTGTTCATCAAGGGCATGCGTTATAGCGCAGTCAACTTCGAACGTGAGGCATGCCCGTGACGGGCGTTGAAATCGTAGCGCTCGCTATGATACTTTTCTTTCAACGCGGGTGGATTTTGACGCATTCAATTATTGAATATGCCAAACGAAAGTTGAATAAATAGAAGATGACGAAAATTGAATATAAAATTACTTATTGTGGACATAGCTATTGGCCTTGTTCGCCGGCGTAATTTTTGGCGCATACGCCACAAAACCTTTTATTGCGCATGTCCAAAACATGCCATGTCATGCCATGACAACGCCACGAACAAAGTTGTTTATATACTTAGTTACCTGTTAAGTTTAAACAACGTGTACAGTATGTACTCCCAAATTAATAAAACACATGAAAATTTTCGCTTATTGTCGTAATCACGGAAACACCGAATATAATATGAAACGTAAGAGTCCCGAACAATGCTTTTGCATTTTGCACCTTGTTCGAAAGAAATAGTTCGTTCTATCTCATTCCTAGACCCTAAGTATGAATAAAACAATATTATTTTCATACACTTTATGAAGCTCATGATACGAATGAAAGTCTGTAAAATTATTGTAATCTTACAACAAAGTGTTCTGGAAACATGATAGTTTTAGGAAAGGTCGTGGTAGGCCCTCTGCAAGCGTCATAAACTGTCAACGGCTGCCGTCGGCTGCCGTCGACTGCCGCCGACACGTGCCGCCGACTGCCGTCGACTGCCGCCGACACTTGCCGCCGACACGTGCCGTTCGTCTGTAACCTGGAACCCTTACAGGTGAATTGGTGGCATTGAATGGGTTAAGATGCGACCCGGTCTCAAGACGCGGTTCGGCTCTGTGATTGGTCCAAATTTTGGCAGCCAACATAATATTAAATATATAATATACTAGCTGTCCCAGCAAACGTTTCTTTGCCATATTATATAAAGTATATCACCCGTATTATTTTATTGAATTAGTGACTATAAATAAGTATGTCACCATGGCAACGTCCATCGCTATCCCGTGACCCGCGTCGCATAAACAATGGTCGCTCTTTATAGACAAATAATTTGCAATAAAATAAAATTGCGACTATAATAATTAAAGATCTAAGCTATCCTATCTCTCAAGTTGGAAAAAAGCACACATTTAAAAAACGAAAACATTAAAATTGGTTAAGTAGTTTAGGAATCCATCGCGGACAAACATCGTGACAGGAGATTTATATATAATAGATTATAATAATATACAAATAGCCATATGAAGTGCCTTCATGATGGAGGCACTTCATATTATGGCTATTTGTATTTGCTATTGGCTATATTTTGTTGCATTTGGCAAAATTATTGGCGTATACACAAACAAGCAAATAAAGGCAAATACGGCCTTCCTTCCACACATGGACGTCAAATACCAAATTTTTACTTGATTTTGTTTACAGAGTGCGACAAGGTTTTAAAATTTAAAACCTTGTCGCACTCTGTACATTTCTTACACACCCACGTTCATTTAAAATTTAAATGAACGTGGGTGGTGGCACTGCTCGTAAAGGAGAACTGTCAAAAATGACGTTTTTGTATGTTGGCAGCGTTAGTTCCTTTTTTCGCCACGTTCATTTAAAGCCTTGTCGAACTGTACTATTTGTAGTATCTCTCATAACTCTCATAAGTCTGTGGCTGTACTTGCCTATTTGAAAGACTCTTTTGATGTGCGTCAAAAACCGCCAAATGTACGGATATATTTGGTATTGGTCAAGGAGGCACTTCACATGGCTATTTGTATTTGCTATTGACTATTTGTTGTATTTGGAAAAATTATTGACGAATTTACACAAACAAGTAAATATAGGAAAATACACACATGGACACAATAGGCTCCACACATGGACGTCAAATATCAAACTTTTACTTGATTTTCTTTACTTGCATAGCTATTTGACTCCTTTGATGTGCGTCAAAAACCGACAAAGGTATTTGGTACGTATATTGTAATACGTGTATTTGGTATTGGTCATATTATTTGTCAAATAGGCAAATAAGGCCAATATATTTTGTCAAACATACCCTCTAGTCTCTACACGTGATTGTTTGGCGAATACATCAAATACGCAAATATACAAAATATAGCCATGTGAAGTGTCTCCATCATATTTAAATAGGCAAATAAGGCCAATAGAAACTCTACTTCTCAAACATACCGATTACCGTCTACACCACCTAAGGCACCTATACATGGTGATTGTTTGGCATGCTGCATCAGACTACGACAGTATATATATTATAAGTCTATGTATCAGACTGCGTACCTACGCGGGCTACGGGCTACGAATGCTACGAATACGATGGTCGTTAAAACTCGATGATTTTACTCGATGCCGGATGCGTCTTATGGTCCATAGACAAAATAATAGACTCGGCCACGGGTATTTGACGTCATTTGTCAAATGAAGAAAGACAGCTTAGTCTATGGCCGCTATTGATTGGTCGACGGGGAAATGTAAAAAATGGCTGCCTTGCCTTCTCCTACTCAGGTAGAATTTACGCAAATTAAATTATCAGTGTAGTGTTGACTATATGAAATAAAGTTTATTATCCAAGTTAATAGACTTATCTGCCAGTTTGCGAAGTTTCAATGGTATATAGGACATAAACACGGTAAAATTTCGAATCAAAAGTGTCGCGTACTTGTCGGGATTAACTGCTGTTATAATAGTTAAAGTTAACTTGTTTTCACGTCGAACTATGGTATTTTGTGAACAGAAATAGGAGTGTGGTGACTTTCTGTGGTGTCTATAGTTAATTTATCGGAATAGAAGTATATAATTTGGTTTAATTGCATTAGTTTTTGCGCGAACAATAAATGTCAGTCCGTGTAGACATGTCACACCCATACAACAAGCGAGTTTAAATAATTTACATTACAATCAGCTTATAATCGTGCTTTCAAAATGTGGATTGAACCGTTGCAGGTGGCAGGGACCCACAGCTCTATATACGAAGCGTACTATCACCAAGTGAGTATCACCCTCAGTTTTACACACTTACCAGCTCTCCCTTTATATTAACTGCAGGGCTAATTGGAAATATTAGATCGTAAAATATGAACATAAGAGCACTAACGCCGCTACATTTACGTATTGAGCAATTATAAAGGACCATCACAAGGTCACAACAAAAAATCAATAAACTTCATATTTTAGGTGTACAAAACATTAGTCTTTTAAGATTGGCTGTATTGTAGTGCTTTTAACTTATTTTTAAATATTTAACTGCCAGTTTGTGTGATTTAAAAGCAGTTTTGTGTATTTTCAAATTGTCTTGTTTTCACTTTATCCTGTATTAACAACTTTGGATTATTCAAGTTAAGTCTTTTTAAGTCTCTTAAGATTTAAAAAGTGCAAGACTTTTTATTCCTTCTCGAAACTTCCTAACTCTAAGTGATAGAATTGTCTAAAAGAGTTCACTAGGGTAGGATAGGATGCGTAGAATATTCAGCTGAATGCCATAATATTTCTAATAATTAGGGCCCGGATTTATATGTAAATACATATTTTTGTTTTGCGTAATTTTCGGCCTAGAATGTGTTTTTTACACAAATTGTCATGTTTAGACTGTGAAAAACCAAGTTTTATTTTCCATATTTTTCCATATTTTAGGGTTTTTCAAAGATAAGTCCATATTTTGCAAGAAAATGTCATAATCGTCCATATTTTCACAAAAATAAAAATAAAAAAATCACGTTTGTTGTATGGCCCCCTTTAAATATTAATTTTATTTTGTTTTTAGTATTTGTTGTTATAGCGGCAACAGATATACACAATCTGTGAAAATTTCAGAACTCTATCTATAGTGGTTCTTGAGATACAGCCTGGAGACAGACAGACGGACAGACAACGAAGTCTCATGAATAGGGTCCCGTTTTCACCCTTTGGGTACGGAACCCTAAAAATACGTTCCCGCCACCATGCGGCTGCGTATTTCGTTCCTCTCGCGCTTTATCGTCCTATTTATTGTTTCCAAAGAAGATTATTCCTTCAGGATTCCAAGCCCCATAAGAGCACCAGTGACGCGACAACAATAGAATACAATAGCATTTCCAAGAATCCGCGATCGAAGGATTAATAAAGAAATAGAAAATAAAGTTTCAGATGCAAAAGGTCCTGTTGCTGACATGGCTAAACAAAAAAACTGAAGTATGTTTCGGTCTTCGGGTAAAATAAAGGATTTAAGTATGTACTTAACACACAAAGAAGAACAAAATTCTGTGCCAATTATTAGATCGGAACGGACCCTATTACTAAGACTTCGATGTCTGTCTGTCCGTCTGTCTGTCACCAGGCTGTATAGCTCAAGAACGGCTTTAGCTAGACTTCTGAAATTTTCACAGAATGTGTATATCTATTGCCGCTATAACAACAAATACTAAAAACAAAATAAAATTAATAATTAAGGGTGGCTCCCATACAACAAACTATATATTTATTTACTATATATTTTTTTTGCTATTTTTCGCTCGATATCAATAATGGCTACAGCTAGGGCACTTGAAATTTTTACAAAATCTTTAATTACTTATATATTTTGTACTTTAATAATTGATACAAAAATTAAAATAAAATAAATATTTAAGGGTTACCTACACTCATAGCTGGGCACCGTTAATCAAATAGTTAACTTCGTTAATCGTTAATCCGCTACAAAAAAAGTTAGCTTCGTTAAACGTTAAAGCGTTACATTTCGGAAGAATTAACGCAAGTTAACGTTAATCGTTAATCCGTTAATTATTGTAAAATTGCATTTTTATATCGTTGCTTTAGTGTAGGTACTTAAAAAACCTGTTGGTTTAGGTTCTGGAAGTTAACACAACTTTAAAATGTAACACTTTACATAATTTTGAAATCACATAAAAATATGAAAACCTTATTAAATCGAGATAAAAATGGGCAAGGTGATAATATTTAAAGTGTATAAGCGTTCTCTGTGAAAAAACAAAGAGAAAACCACCTTTTGAGCGTGATTAAGTTTAGAAAATTTTATACTGCGTCTACGTTTTCTTGACAGATTGTACTTCTGAACCTGTTTATCGCGCCACGCCGCGGCGCTGTGCGCTAAATAGTAGGCATTGGATTAACGATTAACGGACTTCTACATATTAACGAAAGTTAACGTGTCCGTTAACATTTTCTAAATTTAACTTAAAAGTTAATTCGTTAATCAAAATGTTAACTTCGTTAATTAACGATTAACGGATTAACGAGTTAATGCCCAGCTATGCCTACACTAAAACAATGTTTAATTATTGTAATTTTATACTCCATATTTTTCGATATTTCTGTTTTATAGTCCATATTTTTCCATATTTTCGATTTTTTAGTCCATATTTTAAGTACATATTTTGGATGTTTTAATACATATTTTTCCGGGCCCTACTAATAATATTTCAGATACTTTAAATCAATTTAGCTGAAAACCTCTAGCTAAATGCCCTTAAAAGGAAGAATGAAAGAAAGTATCACTATGTGATATTATCTTGTTCTGGCTTTCAGGCCACAGAGCAGAAACATGTACTATTTGAAACAGAGAAAAGCTACATAGTAAGCTGTAGAAAACAATTTCTTATCACATGCGTACAGTGTGCTAACAATTTAGTAGATAGTCGGCACATAATGCTGTGTATTAGTAATTGTAGGAGATCATATTATGTGCATATGTAATTGCTTGTAGATGAATCTAATTAACAGCTTACTATGTTGTTTCTCCATATGAATGTGCCTTTTTTAACTCTTTGCCCAGGCCCAAGACAAGACAGCTATAATATTCTATTTAAAGATAACTATACAGAGTCAAAAACTTTTTATTCCTATGTTTTGGTATTTGTGATATTTTCTAAGAAGTGTCTAATCCTATTAACATTTGAAAAGAAATAATAATTATTCCTAAGCTCAAATAATACATTGGCCATTAAAAAGGGTAACCATAATATTAATGCTTTGCACAACAATGGCAGCGTCAATACAAAACACACATTTGACAAGTTGTCAAATGTGTGTTTTGTTATTTGTATTGACGCTGCCGCTTCGCAGTCGCGTGGTTGCGTAGGTTTGTGCAAAGCATAAAATATTATGGTTAGGTTAGTATAAATAATGACCACAGGTTGCCCAATACTTTGCTTAAGTTCAAAATCTTTTATTCTAAGGGCCAGTATAATTTTTTAGGCAATTAATAAAATAAAATTGTGTCCTAAAACTTTTAGGTTGACCCAAATGGATCAGGTGAGATACAGGCCCTGGACGCTGCGAGGTTTCTCAAAAAGTCTCGGCTCAGTGATGTGGTCCTCAGCAAAATATGGGACCTCTCGGACCCCACGGGGAAAGGATACCTCGACAAAGTGAGTACAAGTTTATTTATGGTTAAGTCGTAAGGCTGTAATTAAACACTAGAGCCATAGTGATCTATAGTATAAATGTTTTTAATACCTCAATTGTGGGAATGTCAGACATAATAAATTTTCAATTGTTATGCGACACACGGGTGCCGCTTGGGAGTTGATGGGATAAGATACTTAAGAAAATGTCTTATGCATTTGTTCAATACTATGTATGTAATTATTTTCAGTTAAGTACTTTAAAAATCCTTATAAAGGTACTGATTGAGTATCAGCCACAGCCTACACCAAGAATGCGTTTTTTGCAATTATGTAAAGAATACATTTTTGCCAAAAAGTATCAGTTAGGGTGTCTTGAGTCTTAAAAAGCGAGCGAGGTGTTATGTCCGATCAGGCCGAAGCCCACGTGATACATTTCAGCTGTCGTAATTCGTATATATATATATATATATATATATATATATATATATATATATATATATATATATATATATATATATATACTCACGCGCTCAGAAAACTTCGATAGAGCAATGCAGGAATGTTAGGTGAATTGTGGGTACCGCTACATAACTCCCCCCCCAAAGACCGGAGGTCGAATTTTGAAGTCTTGTCGCTTGAGTCGCCAGTGCCAGAGAGTTCCAGTGAGTCGGAACTGTTGCAGTGAGTCCCAGTGTGTCGGAACTGTGATACTGCTACACAGGATCCAGTGAGTCGGATAGCTGCGGGGCCGATGCTACGTGCTGACCAGGAGAGATGTGCTCTGCTTGCTGACCGGTCGGTGTAGTGAGAAAGCCCGATGATGCCGATGCGGAGTCGCCCAGGCCGCGGTACATTGCGGCTAGTGGACGATGTACCCGATGAGGCGATTGCTGGCTGGCGCGGTGCGGAGGGGCGGGGAGTGATGATGATGAAGGAGACGTGTTCTGTCGAGGGTCACCAATGTGGGAACATACGTGGCGACGCTAAAGGAAGATCTTCCGACCGAGTGAGGTATTATGCTCGGTCAGGCCGGAGCCCCGTGATACATTTCAGCTGTCGTATGTATACTGAGGCGCTCAGAAAACTTCGATAGCGCGATGCGGGAATGTTAGGCGAATTGTGGGTACCGCCACACCTCAATAGCCAGTTCTAAAAAAGTTTGCTAGAATGATTCTCCACTAAAAAACTCTTAAATTCTTGTAGCCATTGCCGATACATCAATTATGAATATATATATTATAAGATCTCGTTTAAAGTATACGAGTGTACAATTAGTAGTGAGTATTGAGTGGAAGCCGACAGCGCACTGATTGGGGCAATTGTGCCGGCCGAGGGGCGACCTTTGTCAATGTGTCGACGTGCTGCGAGCTTCCATCGATATTTTGTACGGCTCATAACGTAATCCATACTATTTTACTAATATTATAAATGCAAAAGTGTGTCAGTCTGTCTGTCTGTTACCTCTTCACGCCCAAACGGCTGTACCGGTTTTGCTGAAAATTGGTATGGAGATACTCCCGTGTCCCGTCAAAGGACATAAGATACTTCTTGTCCCGGAAAAAATACGGTACACGCGCTATAAACATCTAGTATAATGTTATATTATACTAAAGTGTGCCTTTCAATGTCTGTATGTTAAACCTCTTTACGCTTATAGGTCCCGGAACTGATTTTGGTGAATTCGGAGATACATATTTTTATTCCAGATAGTCTCTTTATCCTGAAAAACGCTAAACAATATAGGACGCCACTACTATATTACGCGTAAAACTAGCTTCCCACATTCACAGTTTTCATCCTGAAGGCAAGGGCCAGTATTATATGGCAAGGGCCCTCGCTGCGAGTGCCATAAGAGAGCCCTCGTGCCTGCTACATGCGTATATTATCAACTATATCGCTATAAGCTCCAGGTTTAGGGTTGAGTTAAGCATAATTTCCTAAGTTGGCTATTTAATATAGGTACATGTTATTAACAAGTCTACTAACTAAATTGAAACGATTAGCGGTTTATGCGTGAGGATGTTACAGACGGATACACTTTCGTATTTTATTAGTGCGGATATCAGAGCGTATGAGTACAGATAGTTTTAGGAAGTAAGGCCTGCCTGCCTAGACAAGCATCGTAAACGCCAACGCTAAGGGCCGATTCACACCGGATCGGCAGCGGCCGGCAGCGGCGCGAAGAGCACTTTTAGTGTGAAATAATTTTAAACTTTGTTTACATACTTATAACTACTAGTATCGCTTGAAAACTTTTAAAAGGGCTCGAGGCGCCGTCGGCAGCCGTCCCGACGGCCGCCGACGGCTGCCGACGGTGTGAATCGGACCTAACGCTACAAAATGTATGGGATTTGACATTAGTATTCGCTAGCGAAGCGATGGCTTATGTCAAATCGCATACTTTTTGTTAGCGTTTACGACAATCGCTTGTCTACTAGGGCTGGTCCTCATTCGTGTGCTAAGAATAATGCGAAGTAGCGTAGTTTGATGCATAAAAATATGTGTGCTCTCTAGCTCCGTCCTCAGTCCTCACATTTCGTTATATCTGCATAGAAAAATTATATTCACTCTGTAGCACTCGTTTTTTCAAAATCTGGGGGCACGGCAGTGCCCCCGCCAAGCTTTTTAGCAAAGGCACGGCCGTACCATACTTTTCTCGAAGCGGTTCGCGGCTATTTCACACCCTCCATATCTTCGATGTTAACAAAGCTAGAGATTTAGAATTTCGATGACTAGGAGCAAGTATTAAACATAGCTTAACTTCCAAATTACATTATATTTTGATTAATAGTTTACTAGTTACGGATGGTCAAAGTTACTACGTTTTGTCACTGACAGACAGATCATCAAAATTCTAAAGTACTTCTAGCAGACTTAGAACCTTGAAATTTGGTACCCGGATAGGTTTTTATTAACAATGAAAGGAAAAATTATGAAACCGGCCAATTCGAGTCGGACTGGCGTAGATAGCGTTCTGTACCGTAAATTTGTATGGGAGCCCCCCTTAAATAAAAGGTTTATTTATTTTTTATTATTTATTATTAAAGTTGAAATAAAATTGAGTATTTTCTGAAATTTCTAAAAACCTTACTGTTACCATTATGAAGATAGAGCAAACAAAAGCAAAAAAATCGTGTTTGTTGTACGAGACCCGCCATTCCTAAATTATTTTATTTTAATAGGACTATTCTATTTTATAGCGACTACAAAAATACATAATTTGTGAAAAATTCAACTTTCTAGCTATTGCGGTTCTCGACATCCAGCCTGGTGACAGACAGACAGCGAAGTCTTAAGGGGCCGGGTACCCCTTGAAATTCTCATACATACGTAATACCAAAATCATTTTCTCATACGAAAATATTTAACATGTTTGAGTTATTTTTCAGCTAAAAATAGTAATTATCTAGGTTCCTACACAAAAATTTACTTCAAAATATTTACACCAAAAAAATTTTTTTTGTTTAAAATTTTTTTTAGTAAATTTACTACTAAATATTTAAACACTAAAAAATAGACTAAAATACTAAAAAATATATAAATAAATAGTAAATTTACTACAAAATATTTAAACTCTAAAGAATATTTCTTAGTATTCAAATATTTTGTAGTAAATTTAATATTTTTTTATATATTTTTAGTGTTCTACTCTATTTTTTAGTGCTTAAAAATTTAGTAGTAAATTTACAAAAAAAAATTTTAAATAAAAAATTTTTTTAGTGTTTAAATATTTTGAAGTAAATGTTTGTGCAGGAACCTAGGTAATTACTATTTTAAACTGAAAAACAACTCAAACATATTAAATATTTTCGTATGAGAAAATGATTTTGGTATTACGTATGTATGAGAAATTCCAAGAGTACCCGGCCTCTTAAGACTTTGTTAATATGGTAGAATAGTTTCAACGAGACCTGAAAAGAAAAAAACATTGAAAAAAGAAATGAAATCCCACCAAAACATTAAATGTAAAAGGTGCCAAGCAAAATATTGCTCATTGCCAAGCCACTATAATAATTTTAAAATAAAGAAAACTATTGATACATTCACTGAATGTTGATTTCAATTACAAAATAAGTTGATGGCTTGGCTTGAATGTGATCTGAAAACTTTTTACGACAGAAGTAATGCATAGCTATGCAATATTTTGCTTGGCACCTTTTACATTTAATGTTATGGTGGGATTTTTTAAAGGAGACAGCACTGGCACAAAAACACTTTTCACAGAAGTAAATAGTAAAATGACTACGGAACCCTCTCGGCCTCGGGTATGATACACATAATATTATATTGTTGTAGGATATAGATAGAAATATAAGAAAGGTAAGCCGCGCATGTCTCACCCGAACCGAAGTGGTAATGTCATAACATCCAGGGTCCCGATACTCAAATGTTGAATGTCGTTTTGATCGCAATCTCATTTGTGTGCACAAACGGCTGACAGCCCGCGAACCAAACGACATTCTAGGCTTGAGAATCCAGCCCAGGCAGTGTGCCATATTGTGTTCTGTATGCAATTTATTGGGGCTGGGCACTCGTTGACCGACTTGCTACAAATATTATGCATATTGCGTCATGTTAGCGCTCTCAATTACCGACTATACTATCTACTTACTCAATTAATACGCTTATTTCAACGCTTGTACTAAGATTAGATGTCTGAGACTATAATATAGATAACTGAACTCCGTTTCGCCAAAATTCGTTCATCGCGCGTAAAACGTACATTATTCCGGAATAAAAAGGATCTTATGTCCTTCTTCGGGACTCAAAGTAGCTTCGTACCAAATTTCAGCAAAATCAGTTCAGTGGTTTGGGCGTGAAGAGGTAACAGACAAACAGACACTTTCGCATTTATAATATTAGTTGCAAGGAGAGTAGTGTAGACTGTAGACCAGCTATCCCCAACCCGCGGCCCGCTGGAACTTTATTTGTGGCCTGCGTGATGTCAAAGGTACAATTCCGTGCATCGCTATCGATCGCGGTCGCGCACGACCTACGAGTTACGACTGTCGTCGATCGTGCGCGACTGTCATAACTTCAAGACAGGGTGACCATATTTAAATTACAGATCCTGCCTTACTTTGGTCAAAAAACTGCCAAATCCTGCCAAATCCTGTAGTAAAAAATGCCCAAATACTGCCATCTTTATTTACTGTTGTTTTAAAGTAAGAAAAGTAAAAAAGCACATATAATATACTGCATTTTTTATTAGATTAATCATTCGCATCGTCTTCTTCCATATTTTCTTCATCTTTATACATAGATTTCTTCATGTGATTGAAAATTTATTTTGTAGGTTTGAAGGAAAATTTGCAATATCTATGCTCCATAGAATTAGAATCACTTTGATATCGTTGCTATACTCACCAATGCCTTGCTCATGCAACATGTTTGTTTATAAAATCGGCCAAGTGCGAGTTGGGCTCGCTCACGAAGGGTTCCGTACAGTTATAGAAAGAAATCAGAAAATAACAAAAAAATTGTGTTTTTTTAAGGGATTAAATATTTATTTCATTTAAATTTTATTATTAATAATTAAATTACAAGTATAACTAAGGATTTTGTTTAGCTGTTGCCATTATAGATTACGAACAAAAAATACATGTTTGTTGTATGGGAATATTAATTTTATTTTGATTTTAGTATTTGTTGCTCCGGTTGCTTGTAAATATACACAATCTGTGAAAATTTCAGAACTCTAGCTATAGCATAGCGGTTCTTGAGATACAGCCTGGAGACAGACAGACATCGAAGTCTCATGAATAAGGGTCCCGTTTTTACCCTAAAAACGGGTCCGAGTTTTTGTATTGATTTGGGAGAACATTCTTTCGCATGAAGCGTTGGTAAGCATAACAATCCCTTTGAAACATTTAAAATTATTATACTGTCTAAATTTCGCATTTTGCCTATTGCACCCCAAAAATTATCTACACTTAAAACAGAATTTGAATTACTACCACCAGATTCTAATAAATCACTGACTTCTTTGATGCAAAAATAACATTTATTTTTCATACCCCAATCCTGCCAAAACCTGCCAAGTTTTTAAAACGTCAACCGATCATGCCACAGGCCAAAATAAGACGCCAATCCTGCCAAAAAATGGCAGGAACCTGCCACATGCGGACGGAAGCCACGGAAGACTGTGATAGACCCTCGTGTCTCCGTCCTGCGCGGTAGTAGGAACACGGTCGGGTTTTAGTGGGTACAGCTGCGGCCACTTAAAAAGGAACCTGCCACATATGGTCACCCTGCTTCAAGACAGACCGCGCGCGTCTGTCGCGGGCCTCGGAAGCGGTGCCTATGGTCGCGAGCGTCCGACGACAGTCGTTATAGGTTGTGCGCGATCGCGATCGATCGCGATGCACGGAATGAGGAATTTTCTTAGCTTTTTAATTTGATTGTCAAACAGCTTCCATTTTAGTAACTAGATGGCGTATGGGTAGACAACTATCGGTAATACCAGGGAATACCATCAATAATTGCCACATAACTGGGCAAAAGCATGTAAAACTTGATACATTTCAATTTGAAAAAGACACAATAATATTCCAATGAATAGGATAATAAAGTTATAATAACGATGTTTTAGTTAAAACTCGCGGAAGAAATAGCCCTATTTACCGTTGTTCACACCAAATGTCACAGGAATAATACATTTTGGTTTTGACAACATCTTACCTGCACTTATGCAAGATAACAGATTTACCAATAACGAACATCAAAAATCCAAATAACACAATTTGGGGAAAAATAATAAAAACCACACCGACAATAAAAAGTAGAAGTAGAAAACTCTTTCAGTTATCATGTTTTCAGTTTGACAAGTACAAGCGTGTTCCTAAACTGTTACCAGTATACTGGCCTAATTGCTTAGGCCAATGATCGCTTAGGAGTATGATATTTTGATTGATATTACACTTGACAGTACACTGAAATTTTTTAGAAACACGACCAACATGTAGTCAGTAATGCCAACCTGCAGATAATTTCAAATCGGTGGGGAACCAATAGAAAATTAGTGAGTGTCTACCGTCGCGCCGTCTGGTGGAGATGATAAAAAGAAAACATCCCATTGTACCTTAAACCATTTTGAAATTCACGCCCACCGGCAAAATAATGTAAAGTCATCGTGAAAGTCGTGATATTTTTTTCACTTTTAAATCGTTAATTTTGAAGAACGCTAATTTTTAAACCTAAAAACTTTTGGTGCGGCTCGCGACACCAAAACCAAAACATGCGAATCTACTGTTGAGTGTTGACTCTACGGTCTACAGTACATTGTAGAGAATCATTTTATTTCGACGTATGTTTGTTTATCTGAGTTTCGTTACACAATTATACAAATACAACATACTTTAGTCTCTGCAACGTATAGGGCATTAAAGATATAACGTCACAATTGAACAATATCTTTGCCTTGTTCCCTAGACTCACTTGATAGAAAATATTACTTCAACAGTCAACATTTGCGAACATCCATGTTTGTTGCAACATCTATGTAACAACCACATGGATTCAGACAGAACAGCACAATGTCTGATGCTGCAGTTTCTTTAATTCACTTCTGCCATCTTCCCGAAGTGCAAACCGTTGTTTTTTTCAACAGGCGTAAAGAAAAGCTTTTGAATGACAGCAAAACCTTTGTCCTGTGTAAATTTAACTCAAAAATCAACTTATCGCCAGTGTACTGTGATAGCGATCGTGACCGACTTTACAAGTTATTAATGAAGGCTTAATGGGGCTACCATTTACGATCAATGAAGTGTTTTGCCCGCCCTGGTCCGTGGGGCGGCTCTTGCTCACAGCTTTTTCATAACACACGATACGATATTGATACGTACGATACGATATTGAGGCAAATTACTAAGTGGGATGTGTAAAATATTACAGAAGTTAGATTCATCCATCGCGTGACCAGTGACCACCAATCGTTTCTTTCTTCGGTATACCGTATAATAGACAAAGTGGCAATTTGAACAAGTTTATATCTTTAATTTCATTTTTTTTCCTTAACTTTTGTCTTAGATATTCATTTGCTTTTCTGATTTAGTCATTATTTAAGCTAGCTGATAAACTATCTACTGGCGGCGCTTTAGTAGACATGGATTATTATAATTGGTTACTCTACAAATCTGACACTAACCGATCTCCCTTTTCAAAGGTCAATTACAGTCAAATGATTTCGATTCAGCTGATTGTATACCTAAACATTTTTAATACTGGCTGCTCCGATATCGTGTCGTCCACATTCGTATCGTGTGATGTAAAGCCCGAACGTCGTGAATAAATAACGAGCAGTCCCATTTGAGTAATACTTGAGAGTTGAGGGAGATGTTAGCGGGCTACGTGGAATTGTACATCTGGGTATTATGAGTAACACCACCAACATGGATACATTTAATCAAACATAATTATTAATTAGTTAGACCAGAGGTTCCCGAACGTATTTTGTCTACCGCCCACTTTTAAAACAAATTATACTATTTTAGCGCCCCATTGCATTTTAAATTGAAACATTTATTATTATTTTTAACAAAAAATTAAAACCGACTTCCAAGGTAAAAACAATATTAACATTAATATGAACTAAAAAGTATTAAATAATTTTTCCTATCTAATAGTGCCTTTTTCCGAATTCGGCTAAACCTTGACTATTTCTGTACTCAATCTTCATAATTTTGAAGTCGGTGCCAGTTCCAAAAGTTTCAAATATTCTGTCAGAGGACTGAAGATTCAGCTATCTGGTACCGACTTCAAAATAATGAAGATTGAGTACAGAAATAGTCAAGGTTTAGCCGAATTCGGAAAAAGGCACTATTAGATAGCAAAAATTATTTAATACTTTTTAGTTCATATTAATGTTAATATTGTTTTTACCTTGGAAGTCGGTTTTAATTTTTTGTTAAAAATAATAATAATTTCACTCTTTTTAGTTACATTAGTAGATAAATCTTCGCGTATATTTTACGTATCTTATTACAATTTGTTAAGAGTCACAACTCACACTCACAAAATAATATAATATTATCAGTGAAGTGAACATATTGTGCTAAGTAATTTAACAATTTTAATACTTCAAGCCCGAAGCGGTCACCGGCGATTGCGATAACAATAGAAAGGCTATTGTGTCTCGTTTTTCCACGATCCAAGGATCTATCAGATAAAAAATTGTATAAACTTGCATAGGATGTAGCGTAGCTACTCATCTAATATATAAAATTCTCGTGTCACAGTTTTCGTTGCCATACTCCTCGGAAACGGCTTGACCGATTCTCATGAAATTATGTGAGCATATTGTGAGGATATTGGTCTGAGAATCGGCCAACATCTATTTTTCATACCAAAAATTATTTAAATGGCAAAACAACGTTTGCCGGGACAGCTAGTAATATAATATAATATTATCATAATTATTGACAGCTGTTCTTGTAATCAAGAATTCAATTTCAAATCCATTCAAATCGATACTTAGTGCGCCATCTATCGATTAATAAGTATAACTAATTAAAAAGACACTTATTGACTTTGTTTTGTTTAAATGCTCTTTTTAAAATAACTTTATTTTAATTATATATTTTGTCTATTAAAATTTTATAAAGTAGTTAGTATAGTATTCGATCTGTATATAAAGTAGTAAAGTATAAAGTAAAGCGATACCGTCGCCTCCGCGGTGCTGACCGCCGTGTATATTTAAACAAAGTGTTGTTATACAGTATAAAATTATTATTATTATTAGTATATCCACACCTATGCCTTGTACTATTATCTATTCTGTGCCATGAGACATTGGTGACCTTAACACGACGTGGTAATGATGAAGACGATGATGATGATGATGATTATGATGATGAATATGAGTTGCATAGTAGCATATGCTTTCTGTTCTTAAAACAACGCCGAAACTCCCAAACGTGTATCTATAAGGAGTCAGGAGTTCTCTCAGCATCTTCGAAACCATGGTATACCTTGACCCATTATTTGACTTTTTGGTAGCATATTCTTAGTACACTTCACATAAAACCAAAATCACCATATGTTTCCATATAAATTTCGAGGAGTTCCCTCGATTACTCCTGGATCCCATCATCAGGTCACCACTTTGTGAACATGGTACCAAATTGGAGTAAAACCAAATACAACAAAGCAAAAATTTCGAAAATCGGTTCACAAACGGCGGAGTAATCGTTGAACATACAAAAAAAAAAAAAAAAAAAATATCCACAGCCGAACATATAACCTCCTCGTTTTTTGGAAGTCGGTTAAAAATGCATCCTGATGAAATAAATCACCCCCCAAGCCTCTACACTTTCTTTTTTTCTGGGTCCCACACCCATAGACTTATCAAAGCGCACGGAAGTGCGCAAGCCTAGTTCCAGCAGGCCGCGCGCATGCCGTGCACTATTTACACGAACCGTTTCGACGTACTTTTGACCCCCCTGTAGCTCAGTGTCTATTGCGAGTGCAAAGATAAAATTATACCTACGTAATTATTTACGAGTACTTAAGCAGTATACCCAATTTCATAGATATAGCTTCAGTAGATCCTGAGATATGTCCTTGTAAAAATAGCTTATTTTGGCACTGACTCACTCATTCACTCACTCACTCACTCACTGACCGGTAATCAAAACCTCTAGGCCACTTCCAATTGTCCTAGCGTTATGAAATTTGGCACACAGGTCGTGTGTTATATGTAGATTAACGAAAAATTAAGAAATTGTAGAAAATGGTCAAGCGTGAGTCGGTTCATCCACGAACTTCAGAGGCCACTTCCAATTGTCCTAGCGTTATGAAATTTGGCACGCAGGTCGTGTGTTATATGTAGATTAAAAAAAATAAGAAATTTTAGAAATCGGTCAAGCGTGAGTCGGCCTATCTACAGCCCATACAAACTTTAATTTCATAGCGTTATGAAATTTGGCACACAGGTCATGTGTTAAATGTAGATAAAAAAAATTAAGAAATTTTAGAAATCGGTCAAGCGTGAGTCGGCCGATCTACGAACTTTAGAGGCCACTTCCAAATGTCCTAGCGTTATGAAATTTAGCACAAAGGTCGTGTGTTATATTATTATGTATGTGTTACGATAAATTAAGAAATTTAAGAAATCGTCAAGCGTGAGTCAGTTCATCTATGAACTTTAGATAAAAATTCTTATGTACCAGTGATATAATGAGGCATCTATTGAAAGTATTGTTTATATCGGGCGTAGCACAAAAAGAAAACATAGATAGGATTTCTTGAAAAAAAGTATTGAAATCCCACCAAAAACATACCTGTTAAAATAGGGCCTAGTTCCTATAGGCTAACTGTTGGTCTAAAAAAAGAGTTGAAATCCAATCCAATGCCAAGTTCAGATGCACTTCATCGATCATAATCATCTTCATCAACAGCCTGATCCATAATACTTCTAAATTTGAACTTGGCAGGTTTTTGTGCTATGCGTTACACTTGATTAATTATATAATTAGATAATATTAATAGAATTTAAATAACCTGCCAAGTTCAAATTAGAAGTATTATGGATCAGGCTGTTGATGAAGATGATTATGATCGATGAAGTGCATCTGAACTTGGCATTGGATTGGATTTCAACTCTTTTTTTAGACCAACAGTTAGCCTATAGGAACTAGGCCCTATTTTAACAGGTATGTTTTTGGTGGGATAATATTATATACTGTCGTATAGACCACCTGACAACCCGAAAATGCGTGACGATTTTTGATCTGTCAATGTGTGCGTGTGCTAGTGATGTATATTTTACTATCGATAGTATTGTCCGATCGAGTTATTTTACCTGCGTTTCTATGAGAAATAAATAATATGCAACTTTGACAGATTTTGTAATTCAAATTAGGTATCATATATTTTATTTGGCAGTAAAAAGGGGACGATTGAAAAGTAGATACACATTTTCGGTTGGGGTGATTTTTGAAGTGAAAACTTCTTTAGCGGCGTTGAGCACTTTTGTGGGATGGGTAAAAACTGTGAAACTCGCGTCAGATTCTCGTGCTGATCGAAAAACCTTGGAAAAACCGTAAGACGGTTGGAGGGTAGTGTTTTGTGTCGAACTCGAACTTGAATTGATAGTAAGGGTTTCGATTAAATAAAAAAATCGTTTTTTTAATAATCGATTTTCATAAAAAATAGGCTAAGAAATGCACAACGTTAATAACCAAGTTTTCACTTCTGCCGGCACTCCCGGAGTGCAACCCGACTTTTTTTCAATCGTCGGATATGTTATAACATGAGTTTCTTATAACGGTAAATAATATACACATTTTAAAGTTACTTACTTGTTATTCACGTAAAAACTATCTGACAAATCAGCTCTTACATTAATAGAAATCTATATATATAAAAGAAAGTGGTGTTAGTTACACTACTTATAACTCGAGAACGGATAAACCGATTTGGCTGAAAATTGGTGGACAGGTAGCTTAGAACCAGGAAAAGGACATAGGATACATTTTGTCCCGGAAAAATGTACGGTTACTGCACAATATACTTTTATGATTTGCGCGTAAACTATTCAATCGATTTTGATGAATTTTGGTATGTAGATACTTTGGGTCTCGGGAAAGAACAAGGAATACTTTTTGTCCCGGAAAATATACGGTTCCCGCCCAATAAACTTTTATATCAAGAACGGATAAACCGATTTGGCTGAAAATTGGTGCAGAGGTAGCTTAGAACCAGGAAAAGGACATAAGATACATTTTTTCCAGGAAAAATGTACGGTTACTGCACAATATACTTTTATGATTTGCGCGTAAACTATTCAATCGATTTTGATGAATTTTGGTATGGAGATACTTTGAGTCTCGGGAAAGGACAAGGGATACTTTTGGTCCCGGAAAATGAACGGTTCCTGCAAAATAAATAAACTTTTATGATTTTTCGCCTAAACTATTCAGTCTATTTTTATGAAATTTGGCATGAAGATACTTTGAGTCTCGGGAAAGGATTAGTGATATTTTTTGGCCCGGAAAATGTATGGTTCCTGCACAATAAACTTTTATGATTTTCGCTAAAACTATTTAATCTATTTTGATCAAATTTGGCATGGAGATAATAATTTCAATCTATTGTTTTCTTAATTATACCAATTCGCATAATTAAGTAATCATCATTAAGACAGGACAACGTCTGTCGGGTCAGCTAGTGCAAATATAAAGTTGAAAGTAAACGACAAACATAGTATATTATTTATTCTTAAATTAAATACATATCATAATACCCTTACACCCCCATTACATTTTTAGATTAGTTGTATGTTCTTGTTAAATACCGATAGGCATATCGATAAATTTGATTCAAGTCCTAGCGTATATGTAAACAATTTTAATGAAAAATTTTTCTTTAAAAATTGTGTAAATTAAGAACAATAGTACCTTTAGTTATGCAAAATATGAAAGTAAAGGGGAGGATTAACAATATTTTATTTGAAATAGAGAAATATAGACAGAATATAATTAGCTAAAATAAACACATCGTAGCAATTAGGACATGAAGATTAATTACCTGTGAAATTATAAGTTTAAACACTTACGGATTTTGTCGCGGAGCACTTTTATTAATCCCGACGTTTCGGCTACTTTGCAGCGGCCGTGGTCACGGGCGGACTGACCACGGCCGCTGCAAAGTAGCCGAAACGTCGGGATTAATAAAAGTGCTCCGCGACAAAATCCGTAAGTGTTTAAACTTATAATATCATGAGTGATACTCGCGAAAACTTAAGAAATCATTACCTGTGAAATGTATATTTTTCAGGATTACTCCTATGATTTACACTGCAATCACTCACAGAACAAGTTACCATTGTTATATGTAATAGTATTTGTCGAAAATAATAAAGGATTTAAACAATAAATTGCAAATACCGAAAGGGCATAAAACGGGTGACGACTTGGTGACGACCTGTCAAATGAAAGTGGTTAAAGTTTTCATTAGACTGCCTCTCTCTTTTCATCTTGTTATAATTCCATAAAGGATTTCCTTCTCTCTCGCACTCTTTGTTGGTCTTTAGCATCATACGTTTATGCCCACACCTGACACCGCCCCTCTTCAGACGTTCAGCAGCGAAAGAAATACATCGTCTGTGAAAATTTCAGAAGTCTAGCTATAGCGGTTTTTGAGATCCCATTCCCATTTTTACCCTTTGGGTACGGAACCCTAAAAATAACACAGAAAATTAATGTTTATTAAGAAATTATTAAGGATACACTTTTTATGGTGGCAGACCCGGATTCCCGATTATCCGGATAATTGCGATTACTGCGGACCGGATAATCGATTATCTTCTGTATTTGATCTCAAACCGGCATTATTATAAGCTTTTAATATTTTATTCCTCTGGGTGCGTAAAAACAGCGGGAGTTTTTACGACGTAATATTTTAGGGTTTCCCGTCATCTGCGGAAACCCAAAACATTACTTTATGAAAAAACATCGTCGGGATGATCGCTATCGGTTTATGAGAGCCTTGGGCTTCTCCCAATTCTTTGTGGAGGTGACCTAATATTTCCCAGACATTATGTACAGTCGCCAATTTAATGGATGACTCTTATTGTTAAACCAGTAAGGTTCATATATTAAGAATAGTTTTGTCGACAGTACGGAGGCTGGCGCGCCTAACCGTCTAGAGTAGACAGGCGCCATATTAATTTACGACATTGCGTTTGGCTTTATTTAACCCCTGAGTAGAGCTTTATCTCAATGACATTAGGGTCATTGTCTTATAAATTACTAGGGATGAAATGGCACAGTATGAACTCTAAACTGCGGGGCTAAAATGGTCACATTTAGCAATTTCCCTCAACAATTCAGCAAATTAATTGTCAAAACTGTCAAACTGACAAATGTCAAATCAGTACAAAAATACAGAAATGAATTGCAAGCAGAGTTGCATTTTGGGATTTTAGAAAAATGAATCATATTATGATTCTTCAAAGCGACCATTTTAGCCCCGCTGAACTTATGAACTGGGACCCAATTCTTATATATCTCGGAATTCGAAGCGATAGTAATCTGAGAGTGTGTGTTTCGCGCGAGCTCACGGTATGTTGTGAGAGCGACGGGGACATCCTAAGAATCGAATGAAGTGATGCAGTTAGGGCATCGAAACCCGGACCCAATTTTTCAAACCCGGGTTTTCGGGTTTTTTTAAATGAAAACCCGGGTACCCGGGATTTTCGGGGATTTTCGGGTTTTCTTAAAATTCAATGATTAACGATGCAAAAATACTTTAAATATGATTTTCAGCGATTGCCAGCACCTTTCCAGTAAAATACTATTTCAATACCGTAGTGTGCGGTCACGGCAGTGCCCAACCAAGTCTCGAGTTAACGGGCACGGCCGTATCATACTTTTTGGTAGGATTTTTAAAATATCTATTATTAATCATTATTAATAAATATTTTTATGGCAGTTAGTCTTTAATGCTCTTAAAGCGAAACTTTTCCTTTAAAATATTATATTTTGTTTAGTTATGACCAATATAAATAATTAAACCTATACAATATGTTATAAAAATAAATAATTTGTATGTTAGTTTGTTAATAAATACCTTGTATCAGGTCTGGCCCTTAATAATTATCAAAAAAACGAAAAACCCGAAAAGCTCGAAAAACCCGGATTCCATTTTTGAAACGCGGGTTTTTTCATGATCCCCAAAACCCGGGTTTTCCCGGGTTTTCGGGTTTCGGGAAAACCCGGTCTCGATGCCCTAGATGCAGTACAGTGATGGTTCTATTTGTAAAAAAATAATGAATGAAATTGTCCATATGCCATCACACAAGGAAAATAACGCACGAAATCAGTAGGACGTGGCTACAGAGGTTATAAACTCTCGACACAGAAGAGTTTTTAATGTATGTCTGCTTGCGGAACTGTAGCTCTCAAACGTTTCAAGCGATTCTTTTTTTTTTATATAAAATAAGGGGACAAACAAGTAAACGAGTCACATGATGGAAAGCAACTACCGTCGCCCATGGACACTTTGCAATATTAGATCTTGTTTACTTTCTGCTTTTTTATTATATAGATGACTCAATCGAGAGTATCTAAACACTAGACCGAAGTTACGCGGCGTAAATTCCGCATAATTCCGCCTGCAATGTATTTTAAATTACCGATGACAAACTATTCCGTCGCGTTCCGTCCGTATTTTGTATGCGTTTGACATTGCGGACGTAATCATGCGGAATTTACGCCGCGTAACTTCGGCCTAGTGTGTTTAGACACTTATAGTCATCGTTAGCTCGCTTACTGCTTCCTGAGGTCGGATTTAATCTATTTGATAGCTTGGTAAGATTTTTTCAACACTAAACGGTCCATACTCTATGTTTTTTCTGATTTCTCTTATATCCTTTTATCATGATTTGGTACCTTAGTTCCATTATATTACATAACACATTCTAAGGTACCAAATGAATTAGAATTTAGTGTACTTCATAACGAGTTAATTCCATCATTGTGACATAATGTGAGCAAATAGCAGCGATTGTGCCGGCAGATAGCTGCGCGCGCGCACATGATAAACGACAGTACGCGAACAGACGCGAGGATGTACAGATATACTTATCAATTACACTCAACATATAGAAACTAGTCAGTAGTAAAGTACGATATAACCTCATTTGGACGTCGGTTAAAATCAAGTGTTACTATAAAGTAAATAGTATGAACGTGGATATCAGTGATGGATCACCCCAAACTGCTGAGGTATTTAATTATTTATCGTGATCTTAAGGGGCCGGGAGGTATTAGCATATCGTTAGATGTAAAATGCGTGTGTATTGTGTGAACAAGAAAATTCGCCCCCGTGTGCTGAGTGCCAGTTTTTGCCACTACTCGCTTCAAGAAGATAACAGTATGCTGTATCATGTATGCCATTGAAATAGGACCCTAGTTAATAATTCGAATTCACAATTTATATATTTAATTCTCATCTTGTTATGTGCCATGAATCGTGGTTAACATCCTCACAGCGAGAAGTGACGTAAACTCCGTTATCTCTTCTATTCCCTGTAATGTTTATCGTCAGTTATGTATAATTCCGTTGTGTGTGCGCAGTCGGGGTTGTTCGTGGCGCTGAAGCTGGTGGCGCTGGCGCAGGCGGGCAAGGACATCAACATGAGCAACATACACGCCGAGGCGCCGCCGCCCAAAGTGGTGAGTACATGCCATCCTCTAAAACATTATTTTATATTGTCCTGCTCTTTTTAAAACATAGACTAAGATACTTCTATGTAAATACTTGTTTATTATTCGCTTATTCACTATGTTATTCTGTGTGTTTAGAGTAAACTCTAAAATAATGTTTTAAAAATGCACAGAACATATTTATTATGTTGGACAAACCTTGATTTCGTGTCTTACCCGACTGCGCCAAAAGTAGAGTTATGTACGAAAGTATGAATATTTGTTTGCTTCCCTCGACTCTGGAGTCTGTATGACTTGAGGAATTTATGTTGGGAGTGATGTATCAAATTGCAGTCGTTTTTTTTATTATTTTGTGAAAATACTGTTTAACTTATTTACCTTCATACTTGTCCTTGGTTCATCATCTTACCTCTCACTCACACTAATTATCTCTATCTCTCTCTCTCTTACAGGGTGAGCTGCCAAAAGTTCCGCCGGCGGTCGCCACCAACCTCGCCCCTCTATCAGACTGGAGCGTGCGCCCCGCGGAACGGGAGAAGTACAGCCAGCTGTTCGACTCGCTGCAGCCAGCCAACGGCCTCCTGCCCGGCGCCAGGGTCAAGGGAGTCCTCATGGAGTCTAAGCTGCCCCTGGACACGCTCGGCAAGATCTGGGATCTGGCCGACCAGGATAAAGACGGGATGCTTGATAGACATGAGTTCATTGTGGTTAGTAGTTTTAAATTACAGAGATTGGGAAAGAAATCACTACATAGTGACATTCAATACATTGTAGGGAAACCACCCAATCGTTGGCGCTTCTAAATTTTTTGCACTATTTTAGAATTTTCGGACAACTGGAACAATAAAATATATGTGCACTATTGTGCACCATACGGGGTCCCAATACTCGTACCTCGACAGAGGTTTGATTCTTGATCAGTTTCGGACTTTTTTTTTCTCCTGGGCTACTTGTAAGTGTAACGCATAATTTATTAGTAAGCCGATTATTGTGTAGGTATATATCACGCAATACACAACTTTTTGTCCTATAAACAACTTTCTAAGGCTGTGTTTCCACCTGCAAGACAACTGTCGCGAGAAGTGTCTGACAGCAGTTTGCAAGTGTAAACCCCGTAGCAAGTGCTGTCGCGACAATTTGTCAAGCGCTTCCTGCGAGTAGTTGCGACAGCATGTCTAAACATGTATGCGAGTACTCGCGACAGATCTCGCTGCGCGTCACCGCAGATATAAGGTCTAGTTTCGTATGGCATTTATCCGCGAGCTTCTCGCACGACATTTATTGCAGCAACAAATCGCAAGAATTAGTATGAAATGTAAACAATATTGCAAGAAACTCACGCAAGACTTCCGCGAGTTTGCTTGCAGGTGCTGGTCGACGGCCTAACAGTCGATGTGTTTCAGGCGATGCACCTAGTCTACAAGGCATTAGAGAAGCACGCGGTGCCGACGACGCTGCCGCCGGAGCTGCGCGCCAAGCCCGCGCGGCCCCCGTCCCGGCCTCCGTCGCGGCCCCCATCCCGGCCCCCGTCGCGGCCGCCATCGCGGCCCCCGTCGCCGCAGCCCCGCGCGCCGCCCCCGCGCCCCGGCCCGCCGCCCGCGCAGCCCCAGTCCAACGCTTCGTTGCTCGAAGGCCTGCTGGATCTGTCTAGTGTGAGTTACCACTAAGTCCACGTGACTGTTATTATTATTTACGTCAAATGCCATCGCTTACATGATGCCATGCCTTTTAAAACAAAGACAGCATATTCAATAAGTTATTATTGTCTTTTTTTTCGTTTGAGTATACTGCAATATTATAAAAAAATATTACACAATGAATACGCTATATAGTTTTGTCCGTGTCTATCAAGCGGTATACATATTTATACTACTATCAACTATGTTTGTTATTTTAATCGGGCGTTGGCCCACCATACATTCCCATCACTGTATCTAGTGTGTTGCCAGGATCGACAGCGGTATCCAACCGCTTTCGGTCCGTGCCGTAACTGTAGTACGTTTGTTAGTCGTATAAGGTATATATATGGGCTATGTTGCCTGTAAAACACTCCTTACACGGTAACTCAACAGTACATGCATTTACGTGATAGTATTAATAATTGTTGCATGACTAGATCATGCGTGTATGTGATGCAGATCCCACCAAAAACATACCTGTTAAAATAGGGCCTAGTTCCTATAGGCTAACTGTTGGTCTAAAAAAAGAGTTGAAATCCAATCCAATGCCAAGTTCAGATGCACTTCATCGATCATAATCATCTTCATCAACAGCCTGATCCATAATACTTCTAATTTGAACTTGGCAGGTTATTTAAATTCTATTAATATTATCTAATTATATAATTAATCAAGTGTAACGCATAGCACAAAAACCTGCCAAGTTCAAATTTAGAAGTATTATGGATCAGGCTGTTGATGAAGATGATTATGATCGATGAAGTGCATCTGAACTTGGCATTGGATTGGATTTCAACTCTTTTTTAGACCAACAGTTAGCCTATAGGAACTAGGCCCTATTTTAACCGGTATGTTTTTGGTGGGATTTCAATACTTTTTTTTCAAGAAATCCTACTATGTTTTCTTTTTGTGCTACACCCGATATAAACAATACTTTCAATAGATGCCTCATTATATCACTGGTACATAAGAATTTTTATCTAAAGTTCATAGATGAACTGACTCACGCTTGACGATTTCTTAAATTTCTTAATTTATCGTTAATCTACATAATAATATAACACACGACCTGTGTGCTAAATTTCATAACGCTAGGACATTTGGAAGTAGCCTCTAAAGTTCGTAGATCGGCCGACTCACGCTTGACCGATTTCTAAAATTTCATAATTTTTTATTAATCTACATTTAACACATAACCTGTGTGCCAAATTTCATAACGCTATGACATTAAAGTTTGTAAGGGCTGTAGATGAGCCGACTCACGCTTGACCGATTTATAAAATTTCTTATTTTTTTTAATCTACATATAACACACGACCTGTGTGCCAAATTTCATAACGTTAGGACAATTGGAAGTGGCCTCTGAAGTTCGTAGATGAACCGACTCACGCTTGACCATTTTCTACAATTTCTTAATTTTTCGTTAATCTACATATAACACACGACCTGTGTGCCAAATTTCATAACGCTAGGACAATTGGAAGTGGCCTAGAGGTTTTGATTACCGGTCAGTGAGTGAGTGAGTGAATGAGTGAGTGAATGAGTGAGTCAGTGCCAAAATAAGCTACTTTTACAAGGACATATCTCAGGATCTACTGAAGCTATATCTATGAAATTGGGTATACTGCTTAAGTACTCGTAAATAATTACGTAGGTATAATTTTATCTTTGCACTCGCAATAGACACTGAGCTACAGGGGGGTCAAAAGTACGTCGAAACGGTTCGTGTAAATAGTGCACGGCATGCGCGCGGCCTGCTGGAACTAGGCTTGCGCACTTCCGTGCGCTTTGATATTGCAGGACGAAAAATTAAAGAACTTATAATAATAATAATAATATCTATGGACGCTTCACACCACGTCAGTCTGGCCCCGTGTTAAGTACCTGAAGGACTTGTGTTACAGGTACCAGACAACGGAAATATATATTTAATACTTTTATACTATACATATATTTAAGATTTTTATTATATCATACACATATTTAATACACATCCATGACCCAGGAACATTGAAAAACTTTATGTTCCATCGGCGGGATTCGAACCCGCAACCCCCGGCTTGAGTTGCCACACACTCTAACCATTGAGCCACGGAGGTCGTCAAAACTTGTCACTCAATGTACAGCACGTAGTTTGCATGTAATTCGCATCAATCACTACAATAAACGATCATGCGTGCATTACAGCATGTAACGCATGTAATGCTAAATTACAGTCTAGGTAGTGCTTAATGAATGTTAAGTAAATATAATCCACTATATCGTCAGCCCCCCGGCCCTCCCGCGCCGGTGGTGGCGCCGGCCGCGGCCGCCAGCGGGTGGATAACTGCGGCGGACCGCGCGCGCTACGCCGAACAGTTCCGCGCCGCAGACGCCGACAGAGACGGACTCGTGTCCGGCGCTGAGGTAACTTACACATTTATTCATACTAATATTATATAGTCCGTGCAATCCACGAAGACGCGCCCCACCAATTTTTGGGTGAGCATCTTTCCCTCTGACCGTGACGTTTTTTCCTATTTGGTCTATTTATTGTAGTGTGCGGCGTGCACTCATAGGTAATTATTTATTGTACCGGTAACACTCAAACATTGGCGAAAGCTTGCACACATAAACGATTAGGCGCGTGTTCGTGGATTGCACGGACTATAAATGCTAAAGTCTGTATGTAACCTCTTCACGTTTAAATCACTGAACTGATTTTGCCGGGTATAGAGATGCTTTGAGTCCCGGGAAAGGACAAGGGGCACTTTTTATCCCGTCAAAATGTACAGTTTCCGCGCGATAAACGAATTATGGCGCTATGGAGTTGCGGGCGTCATATTGTTACACATAGTTTTACTATATAGTTGTTAGTTAGCATGTTCGGCCAATGGAAAGTAGCCGGAAACGAAAAGTGGTCAGCAATAAAAGTAAGTAAACAAACTATAAACTAGCGGTATTCGCTAATATCGCTAGTTTATAGTTTCTTTACTTCAACTTTTCAACAGTACATTTGTAGCAAAAAACACTATCCGATCCTAGACATAACAACATCATCTGTAACACCTTTGTAACACAGTTAAGCAATAAATATTTCTTTGTCTTGTCTTTGTCTTTGATATGTGAAAGTAACTGAATATTGAAAATGAGGGTAACGTTGATTGTGAGTAATTACCACCACCCGCTGATATGCTACGCCAGATAATTCATAAAAAGTTCTATAATTTACAAAAGGATATGGGCGTAAAACCCATGTAGATGGGCGTAAAACCCATGTATATGGGCTCAATTGTAAATAAAAAAATGATTTGCAAAGGTGTGGTATAAATCTCTCGTTCCGCCCAGGTGCGCGGCCTGCTGCTAGCGACGGGTCTCCCACAGAGCACGCTGGCGCAGATCTGGGCGCTGTGCGACAGCAGCGGCTCGGGCAAGCTCACCCGCGACCAGTTCGCCGCGTGCATGTGCCTCGTGCAGCGCGCGCTCCGCGGCCTCGCCCCGCCCGCCGCCCTACCCCCCGACCTGCTCAACCCCACTCCCGCACACCCCGCAGTACCCGCGCTCCCCGTGCAGCCGCTGCAGCCGCCGCCTAAGGTAAGAATTGAAGACATGATATGAAACAAAAAAACTGGATTTTATCTGTAGCCAGATATAATATAAGCCAGGATGAAGTTGATAAGTTACAAGGTTTGTTCAAATTAAAAGGGAAAAAATGAGTAAACGTCCATATGTTACAAAATGTTAGTTATCGTGTTCTTCAACTCACGTCTTTAACTGCGTTCGTTACTTGAATACGTTGCATTTTTTTAAATCCTTTATTTAAAAGTTACAAGACAGTGTTATTCGGCGCAATATAAGCTTATATTATGTATCATCGAGGAAATTGATTCCTATGCAATTGATAGACCAACGTTATTTGGTCGAATATGTCAATTCAATGTTAATTGTGATCAGTCGGCTGGGTTTGACATAACGCGACCAAACTACGTAGGTCCCCGATTTGCATAGGAATCAACTTCTCTGATAGTACATACAAGTAAGTATGAAGGTGTACCGATGTACGAAGTTCGAAAGCTATCGTTTTCTTTTAAGCATTGCATTCAGAGAAAACGCTCTCATATATTAATAGCGAATATAATATTTATGTATTATGCTATTTTAACGAGAACATTACGAGTAAGCGTTTATTCGCATCGAGTAGGCTTTGAAGTTTGAAACTACTGGGCTGATTTAAAAAAATGTCACACGTATATGGTAGTGGTACCAAATTCAGGTTATCGCGTCGTCAAGAAGTCTACATAACAGTAATGCATTTTAAAAGTAAATATTTTTATCAAATCAATTTCTAAATAATAAGAACATTGTTTGTGTTTGTTGTTCAAGGTTATCTGAATTGAATGTATGATAAGAGGGTGACCATGTTCATTCAAGAAACATTTTTATTATTAGATCATCATCATATCAGCCTATATTCGTCCACTGCTGGACATAGGCCTCTCTCAATGAACGCCAAGATGACCGATCTCCTGCTATCTTATTAGATAGATCCAAGTAATTTATTTTATACAAGCTGTTATCTACGACATTGTGTCCGCAAATGAAAATGCTGTATTCTATAGTTTATTTGCCGTGGTCTGCATATTTATATCTGTATCGAAAACGGGCCAATAGTTTCGTTCCATATACCTATTTAACGCAAATAAACAATTAAGACTCAACCTTACCTTGTAATTTTAGCTTCTAATTTTATGAGCAGTGTACGCAACATCCATTTAAATTTTTCCTTCAGTATTTTATTTATATTTTTACCAAAAAATGTTTTTATGTTTGTTTTTATTATGAAAGTCCCGTATTTAGTATGTATCGTGGTCACCAAGCACCTTATGTTGCACTCGTCCGCGCTAATCGACCGCGAAATTACTCTCATTTGATGTCGTGCGCCCGACGCGTGTTGTGCTACTGTGTCATAGTATTTGCATACGTATCTCTATATGGTAATTGGTAACCTAGCAAATTAACATTGTTATTGTCTTGTGAAAACATATTAATATTATTATTTATTATATTTGTACGATTTGGTATAAGAAGACTCATCTTACGAACTTTATCGATTTAAATGTCTGCTCTAATTTAAATCTGTTTTCTATCTAGGACTATTAATCTATATTTCATGAGTGGGTATACACTATACACGTCATGAAATAGTTTCACACAAATCTAAATTATTAAATAGTTTCACAACTCTTGTGGATCTTGTATATACCCCTCTCGTTTTTACATAATTATCTCTCTCTTTCAGACAGACGATACTGCGTTTCCCTCGCATCTCTTGCATCTCTGTCCCCCGCAAACGTCACTGTATCTCCTATCTCTTTCAGGCGGCGTCGCCGGTGTCCCTGGGCCCGCAGCCGACGCCGGAGCTAGAGGCGGTGGCGCGCGAGGTGGAGGCGCTGGCCCGCGAACGACTAGCGCTAGAGGCCGAGCTCGCCGATAAACAGCGTGACGTCACGGTTAAGACGGGAGAGGCTAACAGCTTACAGGTACTGTCAATAAAAATATTAAGGGCCTGTTTCACCACTTCCTGATAAGTGCCGAATAGGCTATCCACCACTTAGCTTGACAGGTGAAGTATAGAGAATCTGTCAAATAAATTGTGAATAGCCTATTCGGCACTTTATCAGAAAGTGGTGAAACAGGCCCTAAGACATGGAACAAGTGTGAATTTATTAGTGTAAGAAGTGAGAAACTGTGTTGTTGGTGAGGAGGTATAGGATGTCTAAAATGGCGACATTGATTGAATCGTAAAATGTTTTAAACTACCTCACAGTAAATTATTTACATTAAGATTTTATATTTCATTTAACATATTTGCCGTTTTACGACATCCGAAATGAAACAAATCATAAAACATACCAGAGTAATATGAAGCACTCAAAGTGGTATTTTTAAGACTGGTGTCTGGTTGGCTCGCGATATATCATCATCTCCTACTACTTATATGCGAGTTATCATTGTTGATATTGCGTTCTACATGAGCGCACACTTGTAAACGTTCCAGAACGAGCTGGACACGCTGACAGCTACGCTCAAGCAGCTAGAGAACCAGAAGGGCGAGGCGGGGAAGCGGCTTGGCGACCTCAAGGCGCAGGTTGACAAGCTGCGCTCGCAGGCCGCCGCGCAGGAGGCCGCCGCCGCAGAGACCGAGGCCGAGGTAACATCAAACTATATATTCGTCGACAATAAAGTGACGATCGACACATTCACCTCAGAAATCAGGCATAAGTCATTAATATCATGTTTTGTCCCCGCTAAACTCTAGGGTGGGATTTCACCAGGCACACTCAAAACTTTGTTTTATAAAACTTAGGTGGGATTTCACCAAACACATAAAACTTCGTTTTATAAAACTTAGTTCTCATTGAACGCGTTCATGCGGCGACATAAATCTCGCTTTGTTTCAAATGGATTTCACAATCTTCTTTTGATCGTGATTAATAAATCTAAGTTCACGTGACGTCACGCGAACTTTTACATGTTTATATTATTTTGGAGCCTTGTCATTTTTCATTAAACAACAAAATAGTAAGAAACAATACATAAACTAACCAAACGCATGTGTCAAAACTGTCAACTTGACATTTCTTTTGGCTATGTTTTTCGTTCCGCCATGACACTACACTTACTTAACTTAACGGGTTGGGCTTAAGAAGGAGACTAACTCAAAATTGTCGATTTTATAAATCATTTTTGCACTTGATTATCATCAAGTGCAAAAATTTCGGGGCTTATCAGCCCCGAATCGTTTAATTTTCTAAACACAGATACTACATTATATTACCAAGAATTCAATCTGAGCAAAAACACGATATCGTAAAATTTTCTCGATAGAAAAAAATCAGAAAGATGCATCTAACTTTGACGATTTTTTTCCTATATTGCCAAAACCATGCATTAAACTGAGTTGATATTTTTACACATCATATAAAATTCTATCACCGAGGATTCGTTCTAGCGGATTTTTAATATTCTCTTTATTTTTTAAGATATTTAAGAAAAACCACATTGGCGCTTCACCGCCAGATTTGCCTCACCTCTCAGTCGCCAACACTCGGGTTCGCGCGCGCCTGAGGAGAGGTTGTACTTCTTTTGCCTTTACTCCGGATTGAGAAAATATTTAATCGAAACCATGGGAAACAAACAAAAATTAAATAAACACACTAAAAGCAACCTTCACATGTAAAAACGGGAGCCGATGAACAATTGTAGAAGGCTTTTTAATTTATTATAAAATATGTATATTCGTTTACAAATATGATAATATTATCATGACAAATAATTTGTCAAACTCATATGTGGCGGCCGCACATGCGTAGTGCTTCGTGCTTGAGACGATACCATTGGACGATCTGCGTGTATCGTCCAATGGTATCGTCTCATAGCACGGAGCTTCGTGACGATAGACGAATCAGCGGCCGCGGCAATAGAGATTGAAAAAATAAATCGGCTTTAAATCGATATAGTTTTGACAAAAACTAGTCTATGACTGCGATTTGAAAATCGATTTGGTTTCAATGAACGTCATACTCGATGTTATGGAAATATCGAATAAATTTCTTCGGAACAACGCTACGGTCTGGAAATGATAAGATTAAATTGTCAAACAGTGATAACATTATTATATTATATGCAAAAATTCACTACTTCGACCATTCGCTTGAACTTAAACAGTACAAGAGCATGAACAAAGGTGACGGCACATTTTTGAAAGGATTTAAGAGTACATCTATATACTATATTATTGTAACTACACAATAATATAGTATAAGGTCTTTTATACCTATGATATTGTCTTTATGTTTGAAAAATGTTCTTTGATGACCCTATTATATACTTCAATGTCTGTCTGTCTCCAGGCTGTATCTTAAGAACGGCTACAGCCAGACTTCTGAATTTTTCACAGAATATGTATATCTGATTCCGCTATAATAACAAATACTAAACACAAAATAAAATTAATATTTAAGGGGGGGCTCCCACATAACAAACCTGTTTTTTTTGCTATTTTTTGCTCGATACCAATAATGGCTAGGCACTGAAAATCTTTACAAAATCCTTAATTATATTTGCTCTTTAATAATGGATAATAAAATTAACAGTGAGTCGTAAAGAACTTTATGAAAGCTACTAAAATTTTCTACGATTTTGTCTTTCAAACTTTGTATCTAACTCCAATCATTGCCTTGCTATGAGCTTGAGGCCGATTTTTTCAAATACAGAAATAGTTGAGATTTAGACATCAAATCAAATAGTTGAGACTAACACATCTAATATAATTTTGTAAACCTTATTATATGCATAATAAGGCAGTAAAAGCTATACTAACAATAGGAAATGGGGCCAATAACAGTTGTTAACTTATAAGTTATTATTAACTAGCGACCCACCCCGGCATCGCACGGGTATAAAATATATAGCCACTGAAAAAAATATTTAAATCTATTGCCTATGATCCTTCACGTGGTTTATCTGTGCAAAATAACATAAAAATTGCTCCAGTAGTTCGCGAGATAAGCTCTTTCAAATAATTTCCCCCGTTTTTTTCACATTCTCCTATCAGTTTTAGCGTGATAAAACATAGCTTATAGCCTTCCTCAATAAATGAAACGAACCAGTAGTTCCCGAGATTAGCGCGTTCAAGTTAGCCCTTTCAAATAATTTTCCCCGTTTTTTTTCACATTTTCCTCTATTTCTTCGCTCCTATTAGTCTTAGCGTGATAAAATAATAACCTATAGCCTTCCTCGTTAAATGGGCTATCTAACACTGAAAGAATCTTCAAAATCCGTTGCGTAGTTTTAAAGATTAAAGGGAACAAAGGGACATGAGTAGAAAAAAAGCGACTTTGTTTTTATAATATGTATAGATAACAACGTTTTTTATAACGTTCCCAGGTTGCGGCGCGTCGCGCGGCGGCGTCGACGCTGAAGGAGCGGGAGCGCGCGCTGACGGAGGAGGCGGACGCCGCCGCCGCCGAGGCCGACGCGCTCACCGACCAGCTCAGCAAGACCGTGCTCGCCGTCAGTCAGGTGGGGCTAGAGACGCCTGTGTGTGCTCAATACGCTTCAATGAAGCCGTGTGATTTGTAAATTGTCGTACTGATGCGTCTTGATGTTCTAGGAAGCCGCATCGTTAGGCTTACATAGATATAACCCTGTTTATGGCACCTTTTGCTGTAAGAGTCATTTTAAGCAGTCCCCCTTGTCTTCGTCTTTAAAATAATAATAATAAAGTTTATTTACAACTGCACACATACATGGTGCAGATTTACATAATAATATATAATTCCAATTAGCAGCCGCAAATTGGCTCATGCTCGGCATGTGATAGTACACCCAGGCCATTATCATTATAAACCAAGTACAGTTCGACAAGGCTGTTTATGAACGTGGCGAGAAAAGGAACTAACGCTTCTATCATACAAAAACGTCGTACATTATTATTTTTAACAAAAAATTAAAACCGACTTCCAAGGTAAAAACAATATTAACATTAATATGAACTAAAAAGTATTAAATAATTTTTGCTATCTAATAGTGCCTTTTTCCGAATTCGGCTAAACCTTGACTATTTCTGTACTCAATCTTCATTATTTTGAAGTCGGTACCAGATAGCTGAATCTTCAGTCCTCTGACAGAATATTTGAAACTTTTGGAACTGGCACCGACTTCAAAATTATGAAGATTGAGTACAGAAATAGTCAAGGTTTAGCCGAATTCGGAAAAAGGCACTATTAGATAGCAAAAATTATTTAATACTTTTTAGTTCATATTAATGTTAATATTGTTTTTACCTTGGAAGTCGGTTTTAATTTTTTGTTAAAAATAATAATAATTTCACTCTTTTTAGTTACACTAGTAGGTAAACCTTCGCGTATATTTTACGTATCTTATTACACAGTTCACACTCACAAAATAATATATTATCAGTGAAGTGAACATATTGTAGTTAATGGAATCAGGCGTTACTTTGCGGAAATCCATAGCTTAAAATTTAGTTTGTTATTATTTTTAGCAATATTCCGCGAAATAAACTTCCACCTTTAAGTAAATGAGTGAGTGCACGCATAGGCATGCGTACAGCACCTCCCTCCTCCCACACTGCCTATGCGTACACTCGCATGCAAGAACTTGCAAACACCACCACCACACAAGCAATAATGTTGGCAAATCCGTGCAAGGTCCCTCACCACCATGCAGGTTGAAAACCTCGACGCGCGTTTCGCTCCAACACCGGAGCATCCTCAGGATGTGGACTCTACGAACAACGTCCGTCAATTGCCGCCGCCGGCCAAAACACCGCCTTTTATATCCTATCAAGCCCCGCTACTATCCCCACTACCCCCACAACCTTCACCAGTACCCCCGAACATATTAATAAGCGGTGACGTAGTCAAGCAAGTTTGGTCATTCAACAATGCAAATCTGTTATTTTTCTTTTCTTTTATGATCTCTAATTGTTCCAACACGCTCAGCCGAAAGCCTTTATCGCATTTATGTAAAACTTTATAGGAATGGCCATCGGGCACGGTATGATTACTATCTAAAAGATGTTAAGCAAAATGTGACTTATCAGGATGACCATTCCTATAAGCCGCGATATGTTCTTTATACCGAGTCTCAAATCTGCGTCCAGTTTGACCCACATATACACTATCGCATTCAGGACAATCGATCTTATAGACACCGGACTGATATTTTTCATCAATCCGGTCTTTGTTATGACACAAATGATGTTTTAAAGTATTATTTGTCCTGAATGACCAAACTTGCTTGACTACGTCACCGCTTATTAATATGTTCGGGGGTACTGGTGAGGGTAGTGGGGGTAGTGGGGATAGTAGCGGGGCTTGATAGGATATAAAAGGCGGTGTGTTGGCCGGCGGCGGCAATTGACGGACGTTGTTCGTAGAGTCCACATCCTGAGGATGCTCCGGTGTTGGAGCGAAACGCGCGTCGAGGTTTTCAACCTGCATGGTGGTGAGGGACCTTGCACGGATTTGCCAACATTATTGCTTGTGTGGTGGTGGTGTTTGCAAGTTCTTGCATGCGAGTGTACGCATAGGCAGTGTGGGAGGAGGGAGGTGCTGTACGCATGCCTATGCGTGCACTCACTCATTTACTTAAAGGTGGAAGTTTATTTCGCGGAATATTGCTAAAAATAATAACAAACTAAATTTTTGAACATATTGTGCTAAGTAATTTAACAATTTTAATACTTCAAACCCCAAGCGGTCACCGGCGATTGCGATAACAATAGAAAGGCTATTGTGTCTCGTTTTTCCACGATCCAAGGATCTATCAGATAAAAAATTGTATAAACTTGCATAGGATGTAGCGTAGCTACTCATCTAATATATAAAATTCTCGTGTCACAGTTTTCGTTGCCATACTCCTCGGAAACGGCTTGACCGATTCTCATGATATTATGTGAGCATATTGTGAGGATATTGGTCTGAGAATCGGCCAACATCTATTTTTCATACCAAAAATTATTTAAATGGCAAAACAACGTTTGCCGGGACAGCTAGTAATATAATATATTATTATCATAATAATTGACAGCTGTTCTTGTAATCAAGAATTCAATTTCAAATCCACTCAAATCGATACTTAGTGCGCCATCTATCGATTAATAAGTATAACTAATTAAAAAGACACTTATTGACTTTGTTTTGTTTAAATGCTCTTTTTAAAATAACTTTATTTTAATTTTATATTTTGTCTATTAAAATTTTATAAAGTAGTTAGTATAGTATTCGATCTGTATATAAAGTAGTAAAGTATAAAGTAAAGCGATACCGTCGCCTCCGCGGTGCTGACCGCCGTGTATATTTAAACAAAGTGTTGTTATACAGTATAAAATTATTATTATTATTAGTATATCCACACCTATGCCTTGTACTATTATCTATTCTGTGCCATGAGACATTGGTGACCTTAACACGACGTGGTAATGATGAAGACGATGATGATGATGATTATGATGATGAATATGAGTTGCATAGTAGCATATGCTTTCTGTTCTTAAAACAACGCCGAAACCCCCAAACGTGTATCTATAAGGAGTCAGGAGTTCTCTCAGCATCTTCGAAACCATGGTATACCTTGACCCAATATTTGACTTTTTGGTAGCATATTCTTAGTACACTTCACATAAAACCAAAATCACCATATGTTTCCATATAAATTTCGAGGAGTTCCCTCGATTACTCCTGGATCCCATCATCAGGTCACCACTTTGTGAACATGGTACCAAATTGGAGTAAAACCAAATACAACAAAGCAAAAATTTCGAAAATCGGTTCACAAACGGCGGAGTAATCGTTGAACATACAAAAATAAAAAAAAAATAAAAAAAAAAAAATAAAAAAAAATATCCACAGCCGAACATATAACCTCCTCGTTTTTTGGAAGTCGGTTAAAAAATGGTTATTCAAACGTATCAGACACTGCCAACGAACTTGTATAATAAGCAGAGCTCGGGGTTAGGTAGTGTGATTTTGGTACTTGTGACAAAATGTAAAGATTAATATGGACATAATCCCGGGACAAATCCCGAATCCCGATTGTTGATCTGATTTGTTGATTATTAATAAAATTATAAAATTACCCCTGCGTAACTGGCCTAGTTTAATTGAAACCAGAGTGCTCTTGTGTATTACGCACACACTTGGGCGCTATAAAATTTACTTCGCGTAACACGGCCTGGTTTCAGAACGCGTCGTGGCCGTTTTCATTAGGGCCACAACACGAATTCGCGTCGTGGCTGTTTTTAAATGCTCAGAACGCGACATGGCTTTACTCGATTACCACAACGCGTTGTGGTCGAATAGCACGTCAGCCACGACACGAATTTCGCTTTGTGGTATTTCTGTGATTACCAGAACGCGTCGTGGCCGTTTCACTATTACCACAACGCGTTGTGAGCCATTTTTTGGCTCACTGAGCGTTTTCGGTCTTTGAGCGTAACATATGCATATATTACGAGGATGGTAATTGAATGAATAATGTATTATGTAATGTATTCTGACAATTAAATTGATTTGATTTGAAATAATAAAAAAAGGAAGGGTACATATTTAAAAAATCGAAGTAGGTTGAAATACTTATTTACTTCGTCTCGCTATAAGAGCCATTTCACAGCGGTCTGGCAACGTCGCAAATAACATCGGTCCAATTTTGGAAGATTTATCGATATAATTGGATTTATTGTGAACAAATATTGAAATTAGCTTCATTTATAGTTAACAATTGAAAACAACGGTTTTTATTTTGTTAATCTGTATTCTGTACCTGACGAAGTAAAGGCAACTATGAGATGTAGCCAGTGGCGATTTCTCAAGTTTACGAGTATAGCGCCGCCAAACCATCATTCATGGCCTATCTATGTATATTATAGAAAATTAAATTAAATAAGAATTGCTTAACAAAAGAATAATAATATTTTGGAAATTTCAATCTACTCGGGCGCAATTCACGAGTCAAAAGCACCACGATCGTATTCACTCGGGTATGCCCGGAGCGATACGAGCCATCAAGTGCCCGCCCCCCGCGCCGACCATCTCGCCGACCACTGTCGTTTTTACGATCTTGGAAAAAGCCACGTTCTTTTTTGATCTTCGTTCTGCGCAATGTATTCTTTCTTTCTGTCTTTCGTCGCTATACCTACTGATTAACAGTTCTCAATATTTTATATATTATTATTTTGAGTAAATAGTTCATTTAAACAACTTTTAATAATGCAAGTGGTCGGTTTCCGATCGGTAATTTTCCTACGTCCTAGCTCAAAATTATCTAGTTTGAAAACAGTGCACAAAGATGGCAAGAGGGCAAATACGTACCCGAAATTATGTAAGTCAGTGATAGTTTACATTATATTCGTTGATAGAGAGGCTTTGAAAATAAAGTGAAACTAGGCATTATGCCTTGTTTTAGAGATCGATTTATCGATTTTAGAGTATTGTATTATATAATCTATGACCAAAGTTTAATTTTGCAGGACCTAATCGTAATAGTAGTGTTCTTTTCTGACAATATTAATGTTTATTTAATACATTTTAACATCCCGTATTTTATTTGAGGTTGATAAAAACAATTATAGACCGATAGGACTAGGTTTTTTGGTTTAAAAAATTCTAAAGTTTCTAATTTTTTGCGTATAGTTTTGGGACCACTAGGTAAACCTAAAAAATGATTTTGTGTCATTTTGGTCGACAGCTTCCAGAGATACTTAGGGATTTTGATTTTTGGTCGCTATAGGCTAAAAAAAATATTAAAGTTTAAAATTTAGGTTTTGGGATATTGCTAAGGGCAGTAACTGATGTGCAGACACGTTTTGTGTCAGATTCATCCACGGGTTTCCCAGTAATTAGCAAATATTAAAAACGTCGCCTAATTGCGTCGAAAAAATATTAGAGTTTCTAAAAACGGTATAATATGGTTAAGTTTGTTGATGTCTGCTACTGTTAAAGTTTTGTGTCATTTTCATCCACGGGTTTTGAAGAAATTTATATTTTTGCTTTCAACATCCCGTAAAAGCTACAAAAAGTAATTAAAGTTTTTAGAGTTTACATATTTACAATTAAAAGGTCTATGCAAACCACATTTCAAAATTTAGTTCCTTTTCAGCCCCGATTTTAAGAGAAATTGACGATCAAGTAAAGCGAAATTGATTTTTATACTTGTTAATAGGCCACAAACTATTTTATTTTTAAACATAGATACAACATCATATCTTGAAGGGCCTGTGTAAGAGAAAATACGATATTTTATAATTTATTCGATGGAAAAGAAATAAAAAAAAATTGCATCTTATTTTAACAAATATTCTATATAACTTAATTTCGTTTAAGTCAATACTTACTAAAAATTCTACCATATTATGATTTATTAGCAGATTTTAAAAAGTTTATGTATTATTTTAAGTTGTTGAAGAAAAACTACTTACTACGTAATCCGCATAACATCCTTTTTCGTGTTCACTGTTCGATTATTTGAATGTTATTCTATTTGTAAAATAAAATGAAACTGACAAATTGGTTTCAGTACCTTTACAAGTAGGGTTGCCATCAGACGTTTGGACAAAGATAAGTAGTTTTTTTAATACGTCATAAATCATAAGCCGCAAATCGCAATTTACCTATTAAGTTTTACGGTAAAATGCTGCGCGTCCACTGGATCGGAGCGTACGCATTTACGAAATGCCGATGGGGTGCGTTAACTGCATTCGGATTCATCATAGGCAATTTAGTTATTTTTAGCCCGTAATAGCCTGTTAACGTGCATTTGCATTATAGAGGATAGTGGCGAGGATATTGTTGTAACTCGCTGTATTTTATCAGAAGAGGAAAAGAGAAACAAGAGGAAACGAAATTCATTATTTCCCAATTTCATTCCAAATATTGACTCTCCTCAGTTGGTTATAATGATGTTGAAGTGCTTCCTCTGGGTCGTATCCAACGAAGGGCCGCTCGAATTGTTGACTGCCACAGTGTTTCAAACAGCTTGCAAGCTCCATGGTCTCCTTGGAATTACGCCGAGATGTAACGTAGCTTCACTCTGCATCCTCTATCGGTTGTATCACGGGGAGTACTCTGAGGAATTGTTCGGTGGTGAAGATCTGTTTTTCCATACCCTTACGGTTCCATACCCTCTGGGTATGGAACCCTAAAAACGGTAGGACAGAACTACGCAGAGTTCTGTCTCACACTCGCACTCGTCCGGTTCTTTCATACTGTTTATATTTTTGTATCTAATTTTTAAAGCAATTGGTGAAAAGGACTCAAAATGAAAATATATATTTCTTACTTCTTTAGGATGTTGAATATGTAAACGCCTTTAATTAAAAATATCTTTTTCGTAGTGTTTGGAGCTTGCAAAAGTAAAAATTATTAATATCTCGAAATATCGTGGATGAATCTGACACAAATTTATTCTATGGCTTTATTTAATAGACCTGAGCCCAATTATTGTGATTTCAAAAACTCTATTTTTTTTAGATAGTGTTTTAAATAATTGGCAATATTTCGGGTTCCAATGGGCTAATATAGTTCAAATTAGGTACTTACAATCCGAAGACTAATCTCGATATGATGCTATTGTTATTTTTAAGTTACGTTTTTGCTGGCTAGTTTTATACAAATTTTTAAAAATCGACCACAAAATTTTGATTTTCTCAAAAACCTATCATCAGAAATGACACAAAATTTAAAAATAACCTAATAAGACATCACTCCATCCGTGTGCAAAAATTCAGAAACTTTAGAATTTTTGAAACTTAACACCTTAAAATAAGCTAGTCCCGCAGGCTTCGATCACTAATATACAAGATACACAATCCGCGGCAAAAAACGACCTCACCAAAAGAGCACCAAACTCAACATTCTGGTGCACTTTTGATTTAGTAGTGCTCGAACGCTCCGCCGGGAAACATGCCTCGGTGCGCGTTTAATAATTGTAGAAATCATACGTCTAAAACCAAAAAAAAGGATGGAATTTCATATTTCCGGTAAGTATTAATTTTATCCTAATATATTTCTTACAATTGTATTGTAAATATTGGTATTTCTTTAAGAAATCACCAAAAGACAGTTTTAAAATTAAGTTGTAAATAAATCAACACCAGGTATAAACCATCTCAATTGCGAATACTCATACTAAAGGTACTTATCGTAGTTTATCATGCCTACTTGAAATGTTCGGGTTATAAGCTATGTTTCTGTTCCATTTGATGGAGTCGCTATTACTATTATTTTTTTATTGAGGATTTTTTTCAGGTTTTCTCGAGATCCAGTTAGATGTGGTAATAATATTATGTTCCCATCTTCGATCAAATATAGTTCCCATTAAGGATTTTTTAAGTAGGTTAAAAAGTATGGGCGTTGATGTGAGTTGTCCTTTGTGGCCTATCGGAAAATGTATGTACACTTATGTATATTTTGGTTAATGATAAAATTAGATATAACATTAGAACAACATAATATTACAAGTAAAAAATAATTACTCCTCACTTTATACATTAAACTTCGGAAAAATAAAAAAATGGACTATTAAAATTATTACAAATTACAATCAACAAAAAAAATTTGAACAGTTCGGCTCCACTCATACTTCACTTCGCCCTGTTCCAGCGGCGAATTTCGGTCGTAAAATTGGATTTTTTTTTGGCACTATACAAATTTGAACTTAAATCATATACGCGGATGGTTGAATTTAGTATGAAGCGTGCATCGGACGTAAAAATTTTATTGCTTTGTAAACACAAATGTTCATTGTTTTATAAAAAGATCTTTAATAATTACTATAATTAAGGTTGATTTTAGATAAATGTATACTTCATTAAACTCTATTACTCGGGGACAGATTTTTGAGAGGTTTTGTATGAGACTGTGTATCTTGTATATTAGTGATCGAAGCCCGCAGGTCTATTATGTGAATCCCGCGGAAGTCAATGTCCATATTAATTTTTCGTGTTTCAAATCTTGAAATCACTAACACAAAGTCCTATTGTCTGAGTCTACGAATAAAAATAAGGAAAATAAAAACTAAGGAAGAATAACTCCGTCAAAAAACATGCTCTAAAATACTTGTCAAAAAAGTGTACCTTAGGTACACATTTCAATACATTTGCAATATTTAGGTGGCCTTGAGCGGTATAAAGGCAGACGTTACATGACAGTTCGAAAGGAACCAAATTTTAAACGGTAATAGTATGGGAGTTACGTTTCCTTAGTTTTTATTATTTGTAGGTCTGAGTGCTTTATTAGCTTAAATTAGCCGATGTAACCGACTATCGCGGTCGTTTTCCAGGCGAAGATTAAGATCAGTCACCTGGAGGAGCACCTGGGCGCGATGGAGGCGGCGGCGGCTGCGCTGGCGGCGGGCGGCGCGGCGGCGGCGGCGGCGTCGCTCACGCTGCAGCCGCTGCATACGCCGCAACACCTGCAGCGCCTGGTACGCGGCGAGACACCCGACAACCTGGTACGTGCTGTTAAATATAAGAAAAAGATTAATTATTTTTTGACGTGACAACCTCTTATAATTCGATATGGGCTGCGCGCATGAAAAAACATGACCCAATATGCGGCGTTACCTCGCTCTGAGGCGTTTCATTTAAGGCTATGACGTTGTCACGTTCAACTATCGTCAGTAAACCGACTTTACAGACAACCGAGTTCGAGTCGAGTTCGAGTCGATTTCGAGTCGAGTTCGAGTCGAGTTCGAGTCGAGTTCGAGTTCGAGTTCGAGTTCGAGTTCGAATTCGAGTTCGACACAAAACACTACTCTCCAACCGTCTTTTTATTTTAAAAGAAATTTTACAAAAACAAAGATATTTTCACTGTTAGAGATAAATAACATTGCCAGCTGTACTAATATGAACTGTGCAAAAACGGACTTTGTATACAGCTCAAAAATTTGAAGTAACCACACGATTCCGTGTGCGCAAAATGATCCACTAGCGCATTGACAATTTTCGTTCAAATCGTATACATTAAATCTTGAACAAACTCAGAAACTACTATTTTTTATGCAATAAAGGGGGCAAACGAGCAAACGGGTCACCTGATGGAAAGCAACTTCCGTCACCCATGGACACTCACAACATCAGAAGAGCTGCAGGTGCGTTGCCGGCCTTTAAAGGGGTAATAGAGGAGGGTAGGGAAGGGTAGGGAAGGGAAAAGGGTAGGGGATTGGGCCTTCGGTAAACTCACTCACTCGGCGAAACACAGCGCAAGCGCTGTTTCACGCCGGTTTTCTGTGAGGACGTGGTATTTCTCCGGTCGAGCCGGCCCATTCGTGCCGAAGCATGGCTCTCCCACGTCAATATTATTCAATATTCGACTTTGGTAATAAACCAAGTAAACGCGACAATAAAGATGGATACTGATACCATTACTGGCATTACGAGTAACGCGCTGTCAATGTTACATTCGGCATTCGAATAACGATACAGCTTTTTAGCAATGAAGGATCTTATTTTAAGATATTTAAAAAGTAGCTAACGATTCATCTCTTCCAACTAAGTATAATGTATATTATTTAGTAATATGTGGTTAATTAATTATTAATAGCCCCCACACCGGTTTCGGTGACGGTAGCCGGTTTCATTGAAACCTGGCCTGGCTACGCAGGAGTAATTTTATAGTGCTCAAGTGTGTGCGCAGTACACAAGAGCACTCTCTATTCCTTTACTCTCATAACCCAGTGGGACGGCAGACCGACACGACCGGCGAGAGATCAGGCGCAGGTCCGACTTTTTACATGCCCATCCGACGCATGGATCATCTTACTTGTCAGACAATCAGGTGATCAGCCTGCATTATCCTAACCAAACTTGGAAATAACATGTTTCCAACGCGGGAATCGAACCCACGACCTTCGAGTCGAGCCGAGCTCTGAACCACTGGACCACGGAGGCGTGTGTGGTTAACTATGTGGTTAACTAACTGATGTGAGTTGTGACATTTCAGGACGATGACGACGAGTTTGGCAAGAAGGAGTTCGGCGCGATGAACGGCTCGGCCGGCTTCGACTCCGACCCCTTCAAGGACTCCGCCTTCAACCACACAGCTGATCCCTTCGCGCCAAACGGCTCAGCGAACGCTAACAATAAGGTTATTATTTGGTATCTAGGAATAATAAATGCTGTTATAATAAAGAGTAACTAAGTCAAAAAAATGGTTGAGTACATTTCGTTCAGCTTTCGTCCTTTCAGTCGGTTGTCGTACTTCGGGCGATCATACAATCTTCGCGTGTGTCACGATATAGCTGTCATGTGTCACGATAAAGCTGTTATGTCTCATGATCATGTCTATTTGACACGATAGGCCTGACGGCTACATTGCATCAGAGTAGACAGAATGATAGAGTATGCTGACTTAGAAGTTAGCTAGAACCATAAACGTATGATGCTAAAGACCAACAAAGAGTGCGAGAGAGAAGAAAATCCGTTATGGAATTATAACAAGATGAAAAGAGAGAGGCAGTCTCATGAAAACTTTAACCACTTTCATTTGACAGGTCGTCAACAAGTCGTCACACGTTTTTATGCCCTTTCGGTATTTGCAATTTATTGTTTAAATCCTTTATTATTTTCATCAAATACTATTACATATAAAAATGGTAACTTGTTCTGTGAGTGATTGCAGTGTAAATCATAAGAAAAATCCTGAAAAATATACATTTCACAGGTAATTAATCTTCATGTCCTAATTGCTACGATGTGTTTATTTTCGCTATATTCTGTCTTTAATTCTCTATTTCAAATAAAATATTGTGAATCCGCCCTTTTACTTTCATATTTTGCGTAACTTAAAGTATTATTGTTCTTATATTACACAAATTTTGAAGAAAAAATTTTCATTAAAATTTTTTACATATACGCTAGTGTTTGAATCAAATTTATCGATATGCTTATCGATATTTCACAATAACATAAACTAAAATTAAAATCATTTACCTTTATATTTATCACCTTAAAAAGACATATTATCTTATTTTAACGATTATTTTTAAATATTATTAATCTTTTGACATACCTAGTATAAAATCAAGGTTTCACAGATCAGTCACTTGAATCTAATACTCATTGAATGCAGCTTTCATTAATATAAAATAAATTGCACCCATGCAAAGCTGTTTGCTTGTTCATAATCATTTGTTTTACAGATTCCCTCAAGATCTCCTAATTAGAGGAAAATGGCTAAAATTGATTGGGCGTGTTGGTTGGAGTCCCACGAAAAATTCAACAATATGTAGCAAACATTTCATTGAAAATTTTAAAAGAAAAAGTAGAATAAATACAATTTTGGCTAAAGGAGCTATCCCAACATTATTCGTACCAGTAAGTTTGACATACTGTTGCACTTGTTACTGAAGCAATTATTTTTGTCTTTTGCATAAAATTCTTGAGTCTCATTGTTGGAAAAGTTCATCAAAACAGCTTGACATTTTTTTATGAAATTTTGCATAATAATAAACAAGAATAGGTTCTAAGCTATTTATCAATAACTTTTCACACATCACCTATAGCGATAGGTTTTAATAGTGTACGTGTAGTGTTTTAAGAATAAAATATAATATAGTACTATGTGTGTTGTTTACTTTCAACGTTTACTTTCAATGTAAGGGCTGATTTACCAGATAGATTTTACCTGAGTAATAAATAAGTAACTTTATAATGTGTTATGTCATATGTGTAAGTATATTATTTACCCCTATAAGAACCTCATGTCATAACATATCCGACGATTGAAAAATCATTCCAAACGAAAATGTGTATCACTATTAAATTGTCACCTTTTTTGCCAATAATTAAAATTTATGATACCTAATTTGAAATACAAAATCTGTCAAAGTTGCATATTATTTGTTTCATAAAGAAACTCAGGTAAAATAACTCGAACGGACTATACTATCGATAGCAAAATACTATACTATCGATAGTAAAATATACATCACTAGCACACGCACACATTGACAGATCAAAAATCGTCACGCATTTTCGGGTTGTCAGGTAATCTATACGTCAGTATATTCTATATCTATGGCTAGAACTGATGTATTTTTTTTAAGTTTGACGTATTATGACAAAAGTCGTCGCTAGGATCCTACAAATTTAGTTGTCGTTTATATTTTGGCACATGCAAAGAAAACTGTCAGAATTCAATTTCAAAAATCTTCTTTTTAAAAATAAATTATACCAGACGGCGCGCCAGCCTTTAACTTATCCTGGCGAAACCCGAAAGAAATGACAGATATTAATACTCGTCCGTCTCTTAGTAGTCGAAGTACTGGTAGTTATCTCTATTGTGATTGCATCGTGGCACTTGGTGGCAAATATAACTTCAACAACCTTCATTGGTGTGTGGTGTTGCAGATGTCAGACGGTTTCGGCAGCGACCCGTTCGCGCCGAGCGGCGACCCGTTCGCCGGCGACGCGTTCGCCCCCAACAGCGCCGCCAACCCCGAGCCCGACGTGAGTTCTACTGTATTACCGCGTTATTGCTAACGTTTGTTACATTATTTTTTGTTAAACTTTTTATTTTTTGTAAAAACAGCAATAATGTGTATTTGTATAATGTGTAATTGATTAACTATTGTGTTAGTATGAAAACTATGAAACATCGTATCGAATTTAAATCTTGAATGTTATTTAAATTTATTGTTTCTTATGTTTATAAGAAATAAATAATTTTATTTTCATCAACGAAAACAGGAGCAATAAAATCACAGCCACATTAAATATAGTTTCATAGTTTCTACAAAACAAAAGAAGGCTAGTTAAAAGTTTCACACAAAAAAGCAAATAGAAATCAGAAATTAAATATCTTTCTTTTTCTCCCATTTACCCTAAAAAGGAGAAGAAGAATGTCGTATTGTGTCAAATGAAAGTTTATCAGTTTATTTTTGTAAAACTTTGAGACAAATATAATATTTGGCGTGTTGACAGCCGGCGTGGGATTCAGACCCGTTCGCAGTGCTGCACGCACCGACGCGCGCGTCCGCCGCAGCCGCGCCCACCACCGCGCCCGCAGCCGGCGGCAAGCGGCACAAAACCCCGCCCCCGCGCCCCGCGCCGCCCCGCCCCATGCCCCCGCACAAGGTGAGCGCACGCACATTCATATACACACGAACAAAAAACACACTAGAACATTTACTATTTAATCACATCAAAAACACATAGGATTATAGTCAATATGTGTCATATTTAAACGTTCAACGCACACAATGAACTTGTATATTGCGTAAGGTTAAATCGATTTGTTAGTAGTTCAATACTTTTTTATATCGCAATGATGGACGATACCCGGTAAACATGATCGTACTGTACATATTTTAACATTTTATTAAATAAATAAATAAACGTTTATTCAACAAAAAAATTTGAACATTACACAAAGTACCTACATTTAAAATAAGAAGAAGAAAAATACGACACAATACAAACAATCAAGATTTTTAAAACAATGTTACAGGATACAAACAAATACTATGATGGTAGGTAAAACAAAAGCACAAAAAAAAAAACAAATTGAAAACAAAAACAGAAAAAGCACAAGGCGCATTTAGAGATAAATTGGTAGGTAGTGTAATGCTCAAACCGTCGAAATGGATCCGCTCAGGTTCATGACCGTGGGTTTCACAGCCCCTGATATTCTGTGGACCCATTTTTGTCAGCGTTGGACAGACTACTTCGGGCACACTGTGTGAATAATTATTATCATAATATTGATTAAAAAAATAAAAAATAAAAATACATAATAAATAATAATATAGTAAAATATTAGAATATGTAATAATATAATATGATTTATATTTGCATACTTATATATTTTATAATGTGTGTAATTTAAATAAAACAATAATAATATCGACGAAACTGGTGGTGGCTCCCGTGCCGCACCATGCACCGTGCTCTTATATAACATGTGGAACGGCTGCATCGTGACCTTGCGACGCGCTTTCCGCCAGCATCTCTGCCTGGAGATATTATAAAATGATTCGCGCTTAGTCTAAGCGCATCACAGACGGTGAAGATAATATAAAATATATATTATCTTAGAGCATATTTTAGAATATCGCTCACCATACAAATCCTATGAACCATCACACACGACGAAGTTAATAGGCTACTTGACCTAATTTTTTTCTTCATGCTAATCGCTTCATAATCATTCATTTTTACAAAAAAAAACTAATATTTTAATATTTTACACAGTAGAAACCCATAAAAATGTTTATTGAAAAATATGCCTCTTAAATGGCGCCGAAAACACTGTCCGCCATAGTGTGACGTCATACGCTTTGCATTTTAAACTCTCTTTATTGAATTTTTTTTAATGTGCTAAATGTACGAGTCTAAAAGTGCCCAAAAATTATAAAATAATTATATAAGAAATTAGAAATCATTTGTAATGTTGAAAACTTTTGGAGAAAAGTTTTGGCCATTTCATTTCCCGTCTACAATAAATGGAGATAATATATATAAAACTGATGTTTTATTTGAATTATTGAAGAAAATATATAATAGGCTTATTCTTATTATTTATGTACAAATAAACTTACATATAGCGAGCGCGATAAATAAAAGATATTAAATTAGTAGGAGGATGACGTCACATCCAAATCGGAAGTACTGCAAAAGCGTTTTCGTCAGTACAATTCCTGTTTCATAAAATCATATTTTCAAATCGACTTTATTTATCAATCATAAGCTTTTATTTGATAATAAGGGTGAAATACGGTTTCCTAGGCCAAGTTCTACTAGAAATATGCATTTGTTCAATGAAATTGAATATAGGTCAAGTAGCCTATTTATATTTTATATTTTGTATCTTAAGATATGGAAATACATATTTCGTACCTTAATATTTTATCTTAAGATACGAAATATATATTTCGTATCTTAATATGTTATCTTAAGATGCGAAATATATCTTTATGAATAGGTACAAGGTGTTTTTGTGTCGAGCAGCGGGCTCATCGGTGATCGGACGCACTAGTAGATGCAGTGTTGCCAGTGCTGTATGTTAGAAAGTTACATACCTACTCTCATTTGAAAAGTAACATTTTGATGGAAAAGTAACATTTCGGATAATTTTAAATAAAATTGACTTATAATTTATTGCTTTATTATTATTATTGCTTAAAAAGCTCATGAATCGAAATGAATGTTTCTCTTGAATTTCTAAAATACTCCTGAAACTTCATCGTTGACAGATATTGATAAGGGTCTACACAGACGGACTGCATTTCAACTGCAACCCGACTGTAAATTGCAGTTCAAGTGCAGTTTGAATGCAGTTGACATGACTGCAATGCGACTACAATAGAACTGCAAACCAAACAGTTCACACGACTGCACGCCGACAGCAACTGAACTGCAATCCGACTGCGTGTTTGGTTTGCAGTTCTATTGCAGTCGCATTGCAGTCGTGTCAACTGCATTCAAACTGCAATTTGCAGTTGGATTGCAGTTGAAATGCAGTCCGTCTGTGTAGACCCTAAAGGTTAAATTCGCCGCAGGTTTTTCTCTTTTTTATGTGAGGCTCTATCCAATTGTTTCTCCTTTTGGAATGTGCCACTGCAATCTGCATTTCACATACTATATCAGAATCATCGTCTGAGGAGCTGTCTAACAAATCAAGAAGTAAGACAGTATCAGTTATTAGTTATCACTCATAGTCAATCACCCTGTATATAGAACTCTAACAAGGAATACGTGTGGCACCAACGCAGACTCGTAAGGAAATGAACATATTTTTAATATTATCGTATCTTAGCCGTGTGTGATAGCTTAAGATACTATAATATTTTATATTTGGGCATCTTAAGATAAAATATTATATTATCTTCACCGTGTGTGATGCGCTTCAATCACTAAATATATTAATTTACATAGTAGAAGAGAAAAATGTGACACACTTTTTTTAACCTACTTCCAAAAAGGAGGAGGTTTTATTTATGAACATACTATCAAAAATTCAGTAGTACACGAAACACAAAACAACACACAATGCTAATTAGTTTTAAGTAATATTGAGATGATATTGAAATAATTTTATAAAGTATATTTCAGTAGTAATTTTTTGTTTTTTAATGAGATTATTTTCAGAATGAGTTTATATTAGTGACATTATGTTTCCCCCGACCCCCTGCGGCATGAGTTGACAGCGAATAAGCTAATTGTGTTTTTATTTTATTTTTTCGCTGCAGAGAAAGTAAAAATAGTTAAAAGTACGTAGAACATTTTAGGTTACTCACGTAGATGCACGTCACTCTAGTTGCGAGAATGGCATTTTGGTTCTATTATTTGTTTTCTTTTAATTGACGCCATTACAATTTTTATTCAGTGTTACCACAACATGTTTCATATAACAAGTTATCGTGTCTTGAGGATATTACTTTATTTCATACTGACTTGCTCATTTTGTAACGGTGGTAACACTGAATATGACGTGCCTTTTTTAATTTTGTTGAGTAAAGTTTGCTATAGTTACTTTCTCTGTTGCGCATAATGCCATTCTCCAGTATGCACATGTGTTGCGAGGTATCTGTCATTTTGACATTGACAGATATCTTCGCATAGCCCAAAGAAAATTTTATTTTTTAATTTTTTAAGTGTAAATTTTCCAAAGGGTGTGTGATTATAAAGATCGTTTATAACCGTTTGTCAAACACCCAGAGGAAATATTGCATATTTTTGTTATTGCTTCGCTTAGCGCGCTTTTTGGGACGAGCTTTGTTCATTTCAGTTCTCATTTCATTTTTATAGTGAATGTTCTTTATCTATTTATTTTTATACCATTAAACCACTTATATTTGGCCAGTTTTATTATGTTTGAGTCGTTAGTTTTGTTCCGGATCTAATTGCAATGGTGAAACCCGAAAGTAGACCATTGAAGTTAGTTGCGGATTATCTGTTGCTACACCGGTAGTCGTTGTGCTTATAAAATGCATGCGTCCTTGTTACTTTTATATTTATTTTCGTAACTTCTATTAATTTCATATTATGAATATAATCTAACTTTCATGTAAATAAAAATTCTACTGCGCACCGGACGCTATGTACGCGATATTCAACGTCAAAAACTACTTCGACGAAAATGTAAGAATCACTAATGTTCAATCGAGTAATTCGAGTGATCGAGCACGCCGTATGCTTCTGTACGTAGTACGTACCGTCCGGCGCGCGCCATGTCTCATGTACACTGTCACTAACCGACGCTAACCACGGCTCGTGCTTGTCCCCACATTGCAGCGCTAAGCGGACGCGGCGGCGGCGGGCTCACATGTGCGTACACTGTCTCTCCTTCTCGCTCCCCCGCGTACACCCGTCCCACTCACCCGCTCTGTGTTGCGCCCAGACCGCGCCCGCGCTGGACTTCACCGAGGACCCCTTCAAGGACTACCGGTACGAGGACCCCTTCAACATCGAGGACCCGTTCGGTGACGCGCCCGCGCCCCGCGCTACCCGGCCCACCTCCGTCGCCGGCTTCGACGCCGACGACTTCTTCGCCGCCGCCGTCCGCCCGCACGCCAGCGGCCGCGTGTCCGCCCCGCCCCGCGCCGCTCCCGCCCCCACGCCCGCCACGGACTCGACGGACTCGTGGGCGGCCTGGCCGAACGACAACTGGGCGGCCGACGAGGCCTGGGCCAAGCCGACGCCCGCGCCCGCCGCAGACGCCTGGGGCGGCTCCGGCAAGGCCGACGCGTGGGGCGCCGCCGAGGTCGACGCTTGGCCCGACTCCGCCGACCACAAGACCGACAACTGGGCCACCAAGACGGACGGCAGAAACGGCCGGACGGATCGTAAGGTCGACAACAGCCGGGCGAACAAGAGCGACAGCCGCGCCGCCAAAACGGACAACTGGGCGGCGGACTGGGCCGACGTCAACCGCAACCTCAACGAGACGTGGCCGGCGAGCACGCTGCCCGCCAAGAAGGAGAAGTCGCCCAAGCCCGTCAAGTACGCCAAGTCCCTCGTGCACACCATCGGCGGCATCGGGCGGCGCAAGAAGGCGGATCGAGCGGCGGCGGTGGTGGCGGGCGCGACGGGGGCGGGCGGCGCGGCGGACCTGCCCTCGGAGGAGGCGCAGTGGGCGTGGGCGGCGGCGGAGTCGGAGCGGCTGGCGCGGGAGGCGCGCGCGCGCCGGCAGCAGGAGGACGCCGAGCTGCAGCTGGCGCTGGCGCTGTCCCGCCAGGAGCGCTGACCCCGCCCTCTGCGCGTGCGCACACTGCTATTCCGTTGATATTATATTGGCATTTCTTCGTTTCCTAGTCATCTCGGCCGCTGTCGCGCGCGGCGCCGATGTATGTAGGCTGGCCTAATGATGTTGAGTCGTGTACAGTAGCGGCGGCGCCGCGGCCCGAGCGGTGTGCCGCGCCTCTTGTATAAATATTTATGAATATATTGCGAAATCGAGTAGAATAAACTGGACGAGTGAGAGCATCCCCGGCCGTCGGCGCGTTTCGTTTCGATCGAATCTTAATTTTACTCTAGATGTATATAAATGTATCGGAAATGCGTTTCGTTTTGTGGACGTTCGGTTGATATATCAATTCGTAGATCGAGTCGCGTACGGCAGCAAGAGTGAGTTTATGAAGTAGGACCTAGTAAAATTGTAAGGACATATCATTCATATTGAAGATATTATATAGTTTAATGTTGTTGATTCATTTTATAGGTTACCGTTTAAGCGGCGCGGCGCGGGCGATGCCCTCGTCGATGTATATCGGTTTAGTTGTACGTTTATGTTGTATATAATGATTATCGATGTTATTCCATTGTATGCCCTGTGGTTAACAGCGGCCCTCGCCCCGGGGACGAGGCGGCGACGCTGTGCCGTCAAACGAGCTACGTTTGAAGTACTTTAGCACCTCGAGCTTGTTTAAAAAAGCAAAAGATAGCAGTAAAGTCGAAGCCCAGTGTCATATATAACGTTTGACGGCACAGCGGCGTCGCGCATTATCGTGTAATGATTGTTATTGTTTGAATTGTTTATGTCGTGAGTCGTGACATATCCCGTCCGCCATTTTATCGACTCGATGAGATGGCGGCGCTCTCGCGCGCTCGTGTTCACACGCTGCTCATGCCGATATGTTCATATTGTATTGTTTTAGAACGACGTAGCGTGTATAAAATAAAAAATAGAAACGATTCTGTCTATGGTGTTGTCATCGACGATGTGAGCGTCTATTTTTTAATTTATGGATTACTCGGCAGCAGTAATGCCAAAAATATAAAGAAATATAATATTGTTTACCACCGAATCTACGCAACTGTTTCCAAATGATGTCCAAATATTTATCCCTGTATCACAACTACTCGTAGACGAAAGTTGTTATAACTCGCGCCAAACTAAGATCACGCCGATTTGCAGACATTTTTTTTTTATTATCAAAAGAGTTATGTCGTTCGCGTCTTGACATGATATTATGTTGTCTACTGCAGTGATTGTGCTAGAGGGCTCATCGATATATCAGATTATGCTGTTGGGTGTTCGATGTTTATCTAAGTATATGTGTACTATACTTGTGTCTCGGTGCCTTTATCTTGCTCGTGTTTCGGTCGAGAGTTTCCGTTTCCTGTCAAATTTCAGTCGGCGCCATCTCTTAGACGCGAAGCTACATATCTAACGAGTTCAAATAACCTTATCAAAATTCCACTAAAAATGTTATAAAACAAATTAAAATACGTTGAACTTCTAGAAATTATACCGAAGATATCACTAGATGGCGTTGCTATAATTCTTAAATCGATTGGCTTGTATTGCAAAATTCGTTCGGCTTTTCACCCCTATATCATAACATAGTATGAGGATGTAACCTGTCGATATAGCTATATAACACGTTCACTATATTGGATGTCGTATCTTTCGTACCAAACGGGTAGTGTTAGGTCGGTATATTTAGGTGTAGGTGTAGTGGCAACACTCGCTTCGTGCGCACTCGCCGCGAGCCGCCCCCGGTACAATAACTACTATAGACCGCGCTCCCGCGGGTAGCTCTAGGTAAGGTGTAAATTAAAGTGTAACTATTACCGACGCGTTTATGGGTATTATCCTAAAGTTGTTATCTCTTTCTTAGGAGCTGTTGTTCGCGGCGTCGGCCCGCGCGGACCCTAGTGTTCTCGGCTTGCCGATGTTTTGTATATCTTGTAAAAATCTACGAAATATATTCGATTGCCGCTTAACGCTTCCTCCTCCCGCTCCAAATATCCGCTGTTCCCTCGCGACGCGGCGTAGACGACGTCCGCGCGGGCCGACGCGCCCCCTGTCTGTTAACAAACGTTGTACTTCATTTATAGTGGATACATAGTTCTCGACGTTCAACTGTATATGTGTACTTAAAGCTACTGATAAATTTGATATGAATAATGTTACGGTCGGGCCCGCGCGCCACACCGCGACCTCCCCGCCCCCGCGCGGCGCGGTGTGAGCGCGGCCCGCAGTCGGTAGTGACGGTGCGCGGGGCTCGAACGAGGCCGGAGTGAGGCTGTCCCGCTCCTTCGCCCGCGCCCGGAGCGGGACGGCCGACGTGTCGACCGACCGCCGCGCCGATCAGTATTATTTACCGCGCGCCTAGATTTAAATATTTAATCGTTAAAATTGTAAAGTAATAAATTATTTTATCTGTCCGATGTTTACTTTGAGCTCACATACTTTCGCTTCGTCCGAGTAGCCGAATGTAACTGAGAACAAAATGGCGGCCGTCCGCCATTTCGTGTCGTATCCGTTTTAAATTGTTTTCTTTGTATTCGAGCGTGTAAATGGGATGTCATTATTAAATATAAATCGTTATGTACTGCAATTTTAAAGACTCCTCGTTGTTTATTTGATAGTTTATGTATTTATTTATGACGTGTGCATCGAAACGGTATACTTCGTTTTCCATGTGCTCCGTGCTAGCGGTCGCCAGACGACTTGACGTATATTAGTGCGACTCCTAGCATCATGAGGCGCGCTATGGATACGTACGTATTGTAGACTGCTATCTTCCAAATCAGCTGTTACAGATATGAAAAACAGTACGTAGGTAGTTAATTAGACTGGATCAAAGTAACCATGCAGAATATTCCTCATTTTCAGATTTAAATATTTATATTGTTTTTGTTAGTAGACCGTACATATTGTACAGCATGACACTAATTCTTTTGAATTTTTTATAAAGTTTTACAGTCTTATTTATGGATGGTGTTGAATTTTCGTGCGAATTATGTATTTAAGATTGACTAATAATTTTAAAATCAAATTGCTAACTGATATAATAGAGTTATTCGGAATATTCTTGGCTATCTTTGTCCATGTTGATAGGTTCAAAAATATTTATCGGTAGTTCTGTTGAGATGTTATGACGTAGCACTAGCGTCCCGTGCGCGTCCACGACGCAATGCGTGCGTGCGTGTTTGCGTCCGTGTGTTCGTACTTGCATGCGTGCGTGCGTGTACGTAATTGCGTGCGTGCGTGTAAAGCGCAGACGCGCCGCTCACTTCGCTCACCCTAAAAACTGTCGAGTAGCTTTTATATAAGTACGGACTGGAGGGACCTTTAATAACGATTTTGTATATTTGTTACTTCGCTTTTACCCTTGGATTCGATGGCCACTGTGAGATTATTTCATCGAAAAATTCCATTTTCATGTGATAAAAAGCTAAAAAAGCAAACGACTCGTGGCTTTTTACCCGATTGCTTTTTGGCTTATTTTTAATTTTTGTATTTGAAAGTTTCTTCAGTCGGCAACGGGGTAAACTTGTGAATAGAATTTGGGATAGATTCGGATTAGTCATTAGGTAAAGACCAAAAATTAAGGTAGCGTGGTGACTAAAATTATTAGTTCAATTAATTAACTTCGCACTCTTTTGGCTAGAAAATTCTAAATCGTTGTCTTATGACTTCTACCTCCTTACTGATAAAAATATACAGATTGAAGACGTTATAGTTACATAATGCACAGATTACATAATGTCCTGTCGAACGAATTTTCGAACGTCAGACAATGACAAGACATTTTACAACTACAAAGTTTTTGTACTCTGTGGATTTTCATCAGTAAGGAGGTTTTGCTCCTCTGTTGTAAAGAGGATTTAACGTTAAGTGTTGACCTTCAATCTCACACTGGCCACTTCGCTGTCGTGAGCGGAATTTTGTGCACTAGTGGATGTTGGTAGCGAGTGTAGGTGGAGTGTGGTTGCGGCGGTACTAAAAATGAAATAAGCTGGCACCAGCGGTCATTGACCTTACGAGTCTAGGAGTGATGTAAAAATGTTTATTCTGCCCCCCTAGACAACTGGCAAAACGCTAACGCTACAAAATGTATGGATTTGACATTAGTATTCGCTAGCGAAGCAATGACTTATGTCAAATCGCATACATATAGTAGCGTTAGCGTTTTGCCACTTGTCTAAGTGGGCTGTTAACTTACAAAATAAAATACATAATGAATCCTTCAAGCCCCATAAGAGCACCAGTTATCGCGACAACAATAGAACATCAATAGAATAACAATAGGTTTCCAAGAATCCGCGATCGAAGGATTAATTTGGTGTGTCTAGTCTAATGGCGATAAACACATATTTTGTCCCGTCGACTCAATTTGTCGAGTTTATTGTTATCTATACAGTTTAGATACAACACGATGAAATATATATATATAAGTTTTTTAAGGGGGTCAATGACCGCTACCGCCAGGTTACGCCGTTACGTGTATAGCGTGTTGGCGCCGGCCGCGCCCCTTGTGACCCGTAGTGGATAGCTGTAAGACTCGATCCTGAGTGTACGTACCGACTGTACTACTGAATTTATTAAGCATTTATATTGGATAAGGCGTTTGTTATCATTTGCTAATATTTACAAGCGCGCGATACTTTCCAGCTTCCATTGAGCCACAGTATAAATCATACAGTAATTGCAGTCAGTGCATCAAACTCGCTTAACATACTTACACAATATGTTTTACGCTCGCCTATATATAACGTAATGCAGCATTGTTATGGTACTAAGTTAGCTAATGTGTGCGTCTAGTATGTTGTATGGTGGTCTACTGTATTCGTTTATATTGTGATGCTTCGATTTGAACAATCACGTGTAAAATTGGCCGGAGCCCGGAACAAAACACGTGGATCAAATAAGGCGTTTATTGGTCTAATAAGGTATTAGGAGATGGTCGGTTGGAGAGCATCGCGCGTGTCGGCCGAGTGCCGATTGATCGACTGTCGAAAGTCGACGGTCGCCTATTGATGGTCGACAGAGTGGCTGTCGGTTGATGACGGTCAACGCTCGACTGTCGACGGTCGACAGTTGATCGTCGATGGTCGTCGTTTGTCGATTGACAGTCGGCAGTCGACCGTCGCCGGTCGCTACCAGGTCGTCCGGGCACGCGTCATTATCCGCGACAATACCATACGTTGTAATGAAACTATAAAGTTATTATACGAATTCCTGATAATAAAAGGAACAGCATACTGTCGACGGACTTTTATTTCTTATCCAGCAGCCGCCATCTTAAATTAGTCAAAATTAAGACATTTATTTTTATTTTGACTGGTTTATTTAACAAAGTAGAGATAAACTACGATAACATGGCGCGCCCCTCCCAATTACTGTTTCAATGTGCGTAGTTATATCTTTATGAAAGAGTTTGTATGTAGTAAGTATTCAACAAATCATAATATTTCACTTAATGTCACTTATTAAGTTATTAGTTATTTAAATTAGTTACTAGCTGACCCGACAGACGTTGTCCTGCCTTAAAGATGATTATTGAATTCGAATTGATATAATTAAGAAAACAATAGATTAAAATAATTAGTATCTCCATGACAAATTTCATCAAAATAGATTAAATAGTTTAAGCGAAAATTATAAAAGTTTATTGTGCAGGAACCGTTCATTTTCCGGGACAAAAAGTATCCCTATTCCTTTCCCGAGACTCAAAGTATCTCCATGCTAAATTTCATAAAAATAGACTGAATAGTTTAGGCGAAAATCATAAAAGTTTATTGTGCGGGAACTGTACATTTTCCGGGACAAAAGTATCCCTATTCCTTTCCCGAGACTCAAAGTATCTCCATGCTAAATTTCATAAAAATAGACTGAATAGTTTAGGCGAAAATCATAAAAGTTTATTGTGCGGGAACCGTACATTTTCCGGGACAAAAGTATCCCTTGTCCTTTCCCGAGACTCAAAGTATATCCATACCAAAATTCATCAAAATCGATTGAATAGTTTAGGCGAAAATCATAAAAGTTTATTGTGCGGGAACCGTACATTTTCCGGGTCCAAAAGTATCCCTTGTCCTTTCCCGAGACTCAAAGTATCTCCATACCAAATTTCATAAAAATCGATTGAATAGTTTACGCGCAAATCATAAAAGTATATTGTGCAGTAACCGTAAATTTTTCCGGGACAAAATGTATGCTATGTCCTATTCCTGGTTCTAAGCTACCTCTTCACTAATTTTCAGCCAAATCGGTTCATCCGTTCTTGAGTTATAAGTGGCGTAACTAACACAACTTTCTTTTATATAATAATTTAATATATCGACCTATGCGTAGAACAAAGTCCGATCTGCAAAATCACTACTTTTCAGTAGAGCGATTAGAAGATTTGCAAGTTGAAAAACTTGAATAGCTTAAAAACTGTAAGACTTATATTTTTGAATTTTTTGTATGTTATTAAGAAATTCCTCTTTATTTACGTGGTATATATTATATTTAATAATTCATTATATTTACCGTGATAGCGGGTCCGTTGACATCGGACCCGCTATCACGGTAAATACTTTCCGCTATAAGACATTTTATAGCGGAAAGACGAGGGTCCGTATTGAACACCAGACATTGTTTTATGGAAAATTCTGAATGAAATAACGTTTTATATTCATATCACTCGTTTTTTGTTGGAGTTATCTGTCAATTTTTTGTCCTATGTAATTTTCCTTTTTACTTCATATACACAAAAAAGGTTTTTTTTTTAAAAAAAACGTTAATGAATAAAAAAACTCAAAATAGGGTGTTTTGAACAAAATTGCTAACATTAAATCATAGTTGGCACTAACAAATCTATAAGATTTCAGTGCCAACTGTATATTTCGACTGCTCCTAGGTTTTTTTAAAAGGGGGTGAGCGAACAAACCGTTCGAGTTCACCAAAAGCAACCACCGTCGCTTATGGACACTTGCAACATCAGAAGAGCTGCAGGTGCGTGGCCGGCCTTTTAAGAGGCTCTCTTCTTGAAGGTTTGTAGGTTGTATAGGTCCGGAAAATTTACAGATGGCGGCAGTTTGTTTCAGTTTTACTGTGAAAGATACATCAAGGTGATGACTGACGAGGATGGTATATATTCCCGTGGAATGATGGAATGTTGCAGCAGGTGTGATCACGAACAATTATACTCCCTGTAATTCAGCAGATAGAAGATGCAGAGCGAAGACACATCTCAGCGTAATTCCAAGGGGCTCTAGCTTGTTTGAAACACAATGGCTGTCTAAGTGTCTAGTATCTACAATCCAAGCAGCCCTTCGTTGGCTACTATCCAGAGGAAATAGTTGGTAGTTCTCATCTTTGGTCCCTGCCCAAAGATGAGAACAGTATTCCACGTAAGGCCGAATCTTCACCTTGTAGAGTTTCAGACGTTGTATCGAACTGAAATACTGTCTCGCTTTGTTAAGAATACTAAGTTTATTCAAGGCTAATTTGGCCTTACCCGTTTATCGCCCAGGAACTGAACATTGACATGAAAAGTATCCCATGTTCTTTCCCGGGATTCAAAGTATCCCCATTTTAAATATCAGAAAAATCGCTTTAGCGGTTTGGGCGTGAGGAGGCAACAGGCGAATAAACAGATACATAAACACACATTGCATTTACAATAATGTAAGTATGGATATAGATTATACTTGGTTTATATTTTATGATCTCTTCTTTCGGCCAGGAAACTTATAGGAACTAGTACTAGTTACCTAAGTGATCCTATTCCTATAGTCGTATTCCTCATGTCATGACCGTGACCTCCCCTTTTTATAACCTTCCTGCTTATGAGTTACGCCAGCTTTTCCTGTCTTCGTCTATTCGAAGAGCGTCGTAGACGATTGACTCAATAATTGTGGTGTGGATTTTATCGGACTAACGCATTGGACGGCGGGTACAGAGCCTTGTTTTTATGTTCAGGCTAGCCAGAATGGATGTGTTGGTTCTGAAAGCAGGCCATGAAAGGCGCATTTTCCTCCACCATTACATCCCGAAGGCGTCGATTTGTCTGCGGTCTGTAGACTTCAGAGTCAGAGTTCAGAGAGTTGGAAATTGCGTAGGAATTTGTACTAACAATTCTTGACTAACCAGAGTAGGTACACGTACTGTCGGATATTTCTAGGTCTTCCAGCTGTATTAAAGGTGAATTTTCGAAACTAGAAGGCGCTTCTAAAGAAAGTAAAGATGCTTGAATGTTGTTAACGGTGAGGGCAGCGGATGGATTAGGCTCTTCTTTAATTTCATGCCAAACATCGTCCAGTTGCTGGCTTATTTCGTCTGCACCTGCAGGCAAAAGCAAATGTTGCGGTGTTATAATATTGTCCTCATCAAATGAAATGTCAAAAACTGTATTGCAAGCAAATCAAATTTTACATATATACCTATGTATACATATATATTATAGTATTGTATTATAGAATACTTCATTTTATTTATAAATAAATATATTTAAAAATAATATTATGTTGCTATAGGTGAATGACATTATGCGCACAAAAGTGATAATTTTGTGATTTTGATTTGTCACACACCATAAGTTGTAACTTGTAAGGTAATACAGATTTAAACCATTTTGATAATAAATAAAATTAAAAATATATTTATATTTGATAATATTTTTAAACGTACACGGTACAACGTCCTATCTTATGCTATGATTCAGGTGATAACGTACCATCTGCACAACGGACTTACAAAATGCATCAGTCATTCCGTAAAAAAACGTCCTATGATGTAATGACATGTAACCCATAAAAGCTCTAAAGTATTTGTCCAACATCGTCCTATCATCACTTATAACGTCAACTTTTGACGACATTCTTTTTGATGATAACACGACGAATATTTACCTAACATATAAATATCAAACAAATCTCACTTTTTACACTTAGAAACGTATTTTTGTAACCCTCCATAACACAACGTCTGATATCAATATAGATTTCCCATGACTTCAAAACACTTTAAGTAGCCAATGTTTACTTATATCAAACAACTTTTATTCAAGCGAAAATTTCTACGCATATGACGCAACAACAACGTTGTCTCCGCACAACAACCCTCGTTGTGACAATGGTGCACCACGCGCGTTCTCCTCTCGTCGGCCAATGTATACTTGGTGCATTTTAAGACGGAGCTTACTTCAAATAGGACGTTTTACGATTCTGTATCTCGGAAAATAAGTAAGATATAAAAATTCTGAAAATGAGAGACTGTAGAGCTTTGATTTCCTATTTCATTTATACAATAAAATCATTTTTGTCCTATGATCACATAGAACTCTGTTCTACGCATAGGTCGATATAGATTAGCAAGATTTGTTGGTCAACTAATCATAACTAGCTGACCGTGCAAGACAACGCACTTTAAACGTTTTGACAACGCACTTCAAACATTTTGAATTTTGGAGAGGCGCGCCATGTTATCGTAGTTTATCTCTAATTTAAATAAAAGCAGAGGTAAGTAATAATTACACCATATCGGTTGTTGATAATAATTAATTAAAATAACCTTTTTTTTAATACATATGTTGCGCTCAAAGACCGAAATCGCTCACTGAGCGAAAAAATAGCTCACAACGCGTTGTGGTCACAGTGAAACAGCCACGACGCGAAATTCGCGTCGTGGCTCTAATGAAAACGGCCACGACGCGTTCTGGCAATCACAAAAAGACCATAATGCGAAATTCGTGTCGTGGCTGGTATGCTATTCATTTTTCTTGGTTTGTTCTTGATTAATTAATCGTCCAGAGGTATGGAAGATTATAAATGTATTATATTGAATTACCACGCATACTACAAAACATTTTTTCTTCTACTAAATCACTGTATAACGTGTAAATTATCATTATTATTTATAAAATATCAAGTTCCATATAACTATCCGTACAGACAGACAGACAGACAGTAATTATATTAGTACGGATAGTACGGAACTATAGATATTTTATAAAATATAATAATGATAAACACGTTATGCAGTGATTTAGTAAAAGAAAAAATGTTTTGTAGTATGCGTGGTAATTCAATATTATAAATTTATAATCTTCCATACCTCTGGACGATTAATTAATCAAGAACAAATCAAGAAAAATGAATAGCATACCAGCCACGACACGAATTTCGCGTTATGGTCTTTTTGTGATTGCCAGAACGCGTCGTGGCTGTTTCACTGTGACCACAACGCGTTGTGAGCTATTTTTTCGCTCACTGAGCGATTTCGGTCTTTGAGCGTAACATATACATTACACGACGAAAGTAATTAACTATTAAGTTAACAAAACATGATATTTGATTAAGAATAAGACCCAGACATCCTAGAGGAGGCCTGCCTCGAGCCAAAGTACCTACTGATTTGCCAAATCGAATGCCAAACTGATTATCAATAAATAAAATAACCGGCCAAGTGCGAGTCGGACTCGCGCACGAAGGATTCCGTACCGTTAAAGAGCAAAATTAGGCCAAAAATTGTGTTTTTTGCATGGGAGCATTGAAGAACACATACCTACAACAAAAGACTGAGAAAAATTCAAGTAAGTACCTACCTGTTGCCATCCACACTTCCATACTAATATTATAAATGCGAAAGTGTGTCTGTCTGTCTGTCTGTCTGTCTGTCTGTCTGTCTGTCTGTCCGTCCGTCCGTCCGTCCGTCCGTCCGTCCGTCCGTCCGTCCGTCCGTCCGTCCGTCCGTCCGTCCGTCCGTCCGTCCGTCCGTCCGTCCGTCCGTCCGTCTGTCTGTCTGTCTGTTACCTCTTCACGCCCAAACCGCTGTACCGATTCTGCTGTAATTTGTCATGGAGATACTTCTTTGAGTACGGAGTTGCGGACATCATCTACATTCTACATAGTTTAGTATAATTCTTGCTTTGTCATTCCCATTAAATAAATAGCCTAGGGTCATCAGTACGTACTACGTAATATAGATCAATGTGCATGGGGAAAATGATGAATGCACTGACATTCGATACATGCAATTGTGTCGGATGCGGCGGGTGGCGGGCGGCGGATGGTGCGCTAATTGTTGTTAATATTCCACACCTATCTTATTTCTATTCATTGAGCACGAGGCTGGACCTCGTCATGGAGTGGAGTGTTCCAGAAGGAATAATCGATGATGCGCGAAGTTGGTAGGTGCTCGTTTAATTAAAATAATAATTAAACTATGTTTCTTGTACTTTTGTAGCTGTAGTTTTGTAAACGTACCCTGTCACCTATGACCTGTCTCTGTAATTAAAGTATCTACTTGCCAATTATAACTTTTCACAGTAAAGGTGCCGGTTGACAGCTGGCGACATGAAGCAACCGCAGACGTGTCGCAATGACACTACTGGTATTTCTATGAAATACCCTCCGCAGCTAGCGGCACTTATTCACGGAAATACATAGAATGCCGCTTCATGTAGCCGGCTTCCAACTTAAAGTGAGTGTCAGACAGACAAACATAATTTATAAGCTCCTACAACTTCTACGACTATCCACTAGCAAGAAAGATAAAAGTAAGAACTTTGTATGCGATAAAACTAGTTAGTAGCAAAGGGACTGATAAGTAGAAATATTTATTTATTTAAATGCACAAAACACATTACAATCCCAACTAAACAGGAATATTATAAATTATTATACATGTAAGATCTAGATCGCAATATGTAAGATAATGTTGCTAATGCCCAAGTCTTAGTAAAAAAGACGGTTGGAGAGTAGTGTTTTGTGTCGAACTCAAACACGAACTCGAACTCGACTCGAACTCGAACTCGACTAGAACTCGGTTGTCTGTAAAGTCGATTTACTGACGATAGTTGAACGTGACAACGTCGCGTCATAGCCTTAAATGGAACGCCTCAGAGCGAGGTAACGCCGCATATTGCGTCATGTTTTTTCGTGCGCGCAGCCCATATCTAATTATAAGACGTTATCACGTCAAAAAACATTAACAACAAGGTAGAAATTTATCAATATTTTTATTACAATTAGCGTCATAACTACGTCTCATTCATTTTTCAACTCCCCTAACAGAAACCATGATGTTTTTAATTTTCAAACTCTTTAAATGTCCATCCACAGGACTTATCCGATTATAAACGTTGAAAGCTTTCGACATTCCAATCAGTGCTCTGATTGAGTTGGGCTTACCTTTGAACAATGTCCTTTGATTGCTGAATCCAATAAGAAAAGGTCGACTCAATTTGGCCGGACGATGGGCGGCCGGAAAAGGTTTATAATTTATTTATATCGATACTACCTTATTTACTTTTATTGGGTCAGATTTTGAGGCTTGCTTTGAAATTTGGCAAAGTAGGTATTACATCCATATACTGATATTATAAATGCGAAAGTGTGACTGTTTGTCTGTCTGTCTGTTACCTCTTCACGCCCAAACCGCTGAACCGATTTTGCTGAAATTTGGCATGGAGATACTTTGAGTCTCGGGAAAGGACATAGGATAATTTTTATCCCGGAAAAAATGTACAGTTCCTCCGCGATAAACGAGTTTTGGCGAAACGAAGTTGCGGGCGCCATCTAGTTTTTAATTTATATTATTTACTACTGTAAAACAGCCCGTTTACCACGGATGGACCAAACATAAAGTGATTATAATTAAGTACATCTAGAATCTGATAGTAGATAAATGTAACTAGATACCTAGTACATTAACTGTCTACCATTTATGATTTTCATCGATAGTACATGCTATTAAATGATCAGTACTCATATTAGATGATATTAGGCTACTATTTCTAACAAATTATATATTTCTAGGTTTTGGATGCAGATTATGATCCACGGCGCAGCACAGGCGACAGACTGTCCGTGACGTACATACTTTTTAGTCTGTGGGAAATAGAACCTATGCAATTATATGCAGTAACGCACACGACGCGCAAAAAGTCCGCATATAATTGCACAAGTTCTATTTTCACAGACAAAAAGTGCGTCACGGATAGTCTGTCGTCTGCGCTGCGCCTTACTTTCGTAGAGAAGTGTCTACGTTAGAGAGATAAAGGCGGACAGGGGCTAGGGCTCATTGGAACACAAGTGGTAAGTTTTGTTTGTTAGTTTTAAGTTTTAACTCTCCATAGTCTCGACTCTGTAAAGTGGAAACCCTTGTCCTTTGCCGGGATCTAAAGTATCTACAGGGTGTTATATAAGCATGTCTGCCGTCCACTAACTAAAAGGCAGTTAAGCCACAGTTGGCCATTTTTCACTTTTTAATGTGGTCTTGTACATCTTTCGATGCTCTATCTTTTGGTTTAAGAATATTTTTTCTACGATTAATAGTTTTAGAGATACAGAAGATTGCTGAGCAGTTATAACACATAAATTTTGTTACTTCCTTAATTAAAAAGCAGCTAAGCCACAATACTTATCTAGAAAGACGTTAAGATACTGTAAGACAAATGTTATATATAAATTTTTCTTAATTTACTTAACTAAAACTACGTTATCTAGTCAATCTTGGCATCTAAAAAGCAACCAAGCGCCTTTAACTACCTCCATGTGCTGTGTCATACTACACTAGAAAGCAGTTATATGCCAATTACTGCTTTTAAGTTAGGGATTGAAATTAGTATTAGCTAAGTATCAATCAGTAGATAGCAGCTAAGCGACAATGCTAAATAGCAGTAAAACCACAATAAAACGCTTGTGATTTTCGTTCGCGTTTGAACTTCCTTTTCACTTCGTGTGCTCGTGGCGGACGGATAATCCATGGAAATCATACCATAAAAGGGGTCTTCACTTGCATCAGATCGGTAGTTCTGATTTTTTATATGTTGTATGGAATGAGGTGGTACAATAACAAATGTAATTTTTCGACCTCGAACATAGTAAAATTCATGAGAAACCATTAAGTTTCTGATCAGTTTTCAGTTTTTGCCATTTTTACCACCAATGACATGTTTAATGATAGAAGCCACCAGAAATTACTTTAAAGTAGACTAAATTTTCAACAAAATGAGAATAGTTGGGCCTCGATAAACTGAATAGTTTCAAAGATACCGCTGTTCAAATGTTTTCAAAATTTCCAAAAATTTTTTTTACAGTTTTTACAAGTTCTCGTGATTATTATGGTAAATTATTGTTCTATTAATTGACGGCATAATTCATACTCGTATTATACGTTATTAAAGAAGATATTTTTTTCAACAAAACCACCAATTTGGTCTATTAAAATCTGATAGTTCCCTAGCTACAGCTGTTCAAAGTTGCTGAGGTGAGTAAACAAAATGAAATACGACTGATGAAATAAGCATTAACTATAATAATAATTAGAGTATAACTAAATTAAAAGACTGTGTTATACATATTAACTTTGCATATGGCGGTCCGCGGTTGAAGTTGAGGTCATTACAGGAGTTTTATTATTAGATTTTCTTGTACATCCTTGATGGATGATCCTCTAAATCGACAGTACATCTTTTAGGAGCTTGCTTCGGTAGCATTTCGTCATCGACCAGCTCAGGAAGGTTGAAGTCGTCATCTGACGGAATCAAATTGCAGGAAATCATGTTTAGCAGGGTTTTTTTATTTATGTAATTTGGGGCCGTCTATGGGCTATTCGCCCATATCCTTTTTTAGCTATCTTTGTATAACAAAGTTTAGCAGGGGTTGAGGAGCTGGTGGTATCGTCATCAGTTGAGTTTATCGAGACCCAATGATTCTCATTTTGTTGCAAATTTAGTCTACTTTAAAATAATTTCTGGTGACTTCTACCATTACATCTGCGGAGCTAAAATGGTCGTTTTGAAGAATCATAATATGATTCATTTTTCTAAATCGCAAAATGCGACTCTGCTTGCAATTCATTTCTGTATTTTTGTACTGATTTGACATTTGTCAGTTTGACAGTTTTGACAATTCATTTGCTGAATTGATTGAGAGGAATTGCTAAATGTGACCATTTTAGCCCCACAGAACTACCCCATTTGATGCAAACCAAAATTTACGACGTGCGGCGCGTATCTTGCTTTTTGGCGCCATATTTACGAGAATGGCGCAAAATAGACAAAGGTGAGTTGTTTTGTTGAGTTGTTATTGTTCTTGAATTTGAACTAAGTTAAAAAACGATACAGACATAGTTTGAGTAATTTTATAAAATAATTTTAATATAATATGTCCCATAATCATGGTGGTCTCATTACTTAATAAGATTTGTAAAAGATTGTTTTGTTTTTCTTTCTATATAAGTATTTATTGTTTTGTTAATAATAAGCTTTTTGATAGGTTTTAACAGATGTTCTTTTTTAATAAATAAAGTTCTGATTTTCCTAAGATAGTTTTTAACTTCTCAACTTTTTACCCGGAAGTGCTTACTTAAAAGGCAGTTAATTGCGAGCGAGATGTCTATAACTGCCTTCTAGTTAAGAACTAGGGGAACCAGTATAAAAATATGTTTTACATTACCGAGCTTAAAAGCATTTAAAATCCCGTTACTGCTTTTTTGTAAGCAAAGTCACTCTTCCAAGGCCTAGCTACCAAGGCTAAAAGACTGTTAAAATCCTTTAACTGCTTTATAGCTAATCATATTTTGTCAACTTTAACTATAAGTGCAAGACGTGGCAGCTACAAGAAATTGCTTTGCTATAAAGCAGTTAAGGTATGGTTAGCGGCCTTATAGTGCAGGATATTATGTAAAAATGAAAAAAAAAAATGCTTAGCTTGCAGTTAGAAAATGAAATAAAATAAAATTTTATAAATAAACATGAATAAAATATATCACATATTGTGCACAAATACTATGCCTACATAATATACACACCGGCAAAATTAGAGGAACATAACAAAATTTATTTTTTTTTGAAAATTATTCGCTGTTTTTTATATATTTATTTATTTATTAAATAATTGACGATTAAAAAATAAAACTTATATAAATTTAGGGCATAAAAACGTGTAAAATAGAAAAAATCTGCAAAAATCAAAAATTAAGAAAAATCTTTGAAATTTCAGTAGTAAGTTTTTAAGTTAAATTCTTCATTTTTACTTAAGAAATGCCATGTTTAAAGCGTGTAATGCCTTCTATGGATCTCAAGAGGGTCTGGATACGCCATTCCATGCTTGCATTTTGATTGTCGATCATTTCCTGTAGGATATTCTTCTACTCCTCCAGTAGCGCCAACTCGAGCTTTTGAACACATTTTGGAGCTGGAGTTTTAACTCGTACCGTTCACCCATTGATGTGCCATACGTCCTCAATCGGATCCACATCCGTAGACCGTGCTGACCTCTCCACCTGGGCTACGCCAGCATTATTTAGGTAATAATACCCGATGTTTTTACTCTATGGACGCGCATAAAATTGAAGTTACTGCCGAAAACTATGTAAAAGGCACAACATGCAGTTCTAGGATGTTTGTGCTATAGCCCTGTACTGTCAAAGTACCATCATTAACAATCATCAGCTCCGTGCGGGCTCCAAATCATATGCCACCCCAAACCATTACGAAGCCTGCATGATAGGCCACTGTGTCCGTTAAGTTTGATGGGCTATAGCGTTCCTTACGATTTATCCACATTCTTTATTGCCTGTCAACAAAATTTACATAGAGTTTGCTCCCATCACTGTACAGCACACGATTTCACTCACTTGTTAAATTTTGATGTTCACGCGCAAATCTTAGCCTGGCTCTTTGCGGTCCTGTCTCAAGTTTTGGTGCCCTTGCTGGCACTTTTGAGTTTAATTTAACTTCTTTGATTCTTCTTCTTACTGTACAATCACTTACACGTCCATCTCGGACCTGTTCCGATAGGTTTCGTCTCTGCAAAGCAGTTTGAGGTCGATTTCTTAACCCATTCGCTGCGGCGGACGCCCATCGGCGTCTTTGGACGTCACATTCAGATGCGGCATACGCCCATCGGCGTCTTTTTTTAGTAGCTTATATTTTGGCTAAAACAAATAATAAAAGTTTATACGTGCAATATATGCTCAAATTTTGAAAATACAATAACGTAATGCACGCCGTTTCAATAAATTCAACTTTCTGCAAAATGGCCAATTCCTTTTTAGATGCGGAATCCAGCTATCCAATCCAGCTATTGACAACCTTTGGTTTTAATAAATTTTTCTTCAACTTTTCAGCCAACTGTAATACCATAAACATCTATAATAATATTATTATCTACATTCTAATTCAGATTGCTTCAAACAACGCGCGTGAAGCAGGTTTTATGTATGTGGTGCCCGGGCTTGTGTTGCCATGTTATTCAAATTACCCCAAAATCAATTAAATAAATATAATTATTTAATTGATTTTGGGGTAAGTACAGAGGCGGCGCAAGGCGTAGGCGACGTGGGCGACCGCCCACGGCCTCGCGCTCTAAGGGGCCTCGCGCCCCTAGGACCGAGAGGTTTTTTTAAGAATTTATGAGTTTGGATACCCAAATATTCATAAATAAAAGTATCAAAAATTATTTCTCTCAACAAATCAGTCCTCTTGCGTCATCCATCAGGGGCCTCGCAAAATATATTTTAGGGGGCCTCGCAAGATATAATCTTGCCCACATCAAATTTAGGTCTTGCCCCGCCACTGGGTAAGTATATAAAAATTTTCTACCGTGGGAGAGCCATGCTTCGGCACGAATGGGCCGGCTCGACCGGAGAAATACCACGGGCTCACAGAAAACCGGCGTGAAACAGCGCTTGCGCTGTGTTTCGCCGAGTGAGTGAGTTTACCGGAGGCCCAATCCCCTACCCTTTTCCCTTCCCTACCCTCCCTTATTTCCTTCCCTACCCTCCCCTATTTCCTTCCCTACCCTCCCCTATTCTCTTCTCTACCCTCCCCTACCCTATTACCCCATTCCCTCGTAAAAGGCCGGCAACGCACCTGCATCTCTTCTGATGCTGCGAGTGTCCATGGGCAACGGAAGTTGCTTTCCATCAGGTGACCCGTTTGCTCGTTTGCCCACTTTTTTCATTAAAAAAAAGTTATTATTAGACATCGGATTATATGCATTTGCATAATATGCAGATGCATATAATGACACTTTTTAGGCGTTAGTGCATATTTTGGCAATTTTTCGTTGATAGTGCATATTACAGTCATATTATGCCCTCGTAGTCTTCAAACTAGCTATCATAATACACACAGAGGTCAAGAAATAGAGGCACGATGGACCAAAATATTTCAAATATGTGGCCCCATTCCTATTTAAAGAGTTCCGCGATACACCCGATACCTGTACGCTGCCTTAGTGCTTGAATGGCCCACCGACCAAACCCCCCATTCAAGCACTAAGGCAGCGTGTAGGTACAATATAATATTTCTAGAAACCAATTTTTTTTACACATTGGAAAAAAAATTGAACATTACAACATTAAAAAAATAATAATAAAGTAGGTAATGAACTTTCATGGGATATGGGCAATAATATTGCAATCGGAAAATGTTGGTAGAAAATTATTGGTATTGTGCAAGAAATGACCAATCCTAGATTTAATGGAATGATGAATATTGGCGCATTTATTAGCGACACCACCGGAAAACTCATCGAAAAAATAACAAATTTTAATACTAAGTAACGTTTGATTGTGCATATTTCGTCACTTTGATCGTGCATATAATCCGATGTCTACTTATTATTAATAAATTCAACATGATACCTGGGCTTCATAACATTATCAATTACCAGAAAAATAACGTTACGTACCATTATTTTCATAAAAGGGGTGTAGACTATTTTTAGGAAATATATTTATTTTACAGATGTACTTTTTTTTTATTCTTGTTTCCCGTATACATAATACAGGATATTCTTGAAAATATGCATAATACGCTTACGGAAATTACGAAAAGGTTTGCCACCCCTGTTATTAATTTGTTATTAATTTATACTGATAATTTTGCTATTATTATCACTAAAAACTAAAATATATGAGATGTTAGTCGAAAGGGGGCATAATTTATTTAATTAATACAATTTACTTACCATTTCTCGCCATATTCAACCAATTTTCACCATATAACAATTGAAGGCCAATAACTGCACACAAATAATAATTTATGCCGTAAGATTAATTTTTACGCCAAATACGCTCTTGAACACACCACACGTTTGACGTAACTGAAGATTTTCCAATGAATTTAACGTAATAATGATTAATTTCTTATTAGTGTGCTGAAAACGCCGATCGGCGTCTTATTGTTACCCTTTGAGGTGCGGAAGACGCCCATCGGCGTCACGACGAAAATCGTCCCCGCACCTGGGTAATAAGTGTAGTTTTTATTGCCGCATGGAATGGGTTAAGGCTTGTACCCTTACAAAACGGTCATCCTGAACCATTGCCACCCGAAGTCTGCCTTGTTCTCGTCTCCAAACGTAAGATCCAGTCTCTCTGTAGCGTTGAAAGTTACGATGGACCACGAAAGCCGACACACCTAAGGCCTGACTGACCGAACGGTAGGTGTGACCTTTATCGTGGATACAGCTCTAGCAGTCGTAGATGCTGGAAAATCACTAATTTTGTATCTAAGCAATGTGTTCTTCCAAAAATCAAACAATCAAATGAGCTGGCATACCTTGCACCTCGTTAAAACGCCATGCTTATCAGAAACACTTACCTACAACGTCAATCATCGAAAAATACTTAGTAGGGCATAATTGCAATAAAAATCTGTTAGCTTCCCAGTTGTGTTCAATATTTTATTTCTTAAATGAGCTTAGTGTTAAAATATGTGTTTTTAGGAACACAACTTCGATCACTAATATACAAGATACACAGTCTCATACAAAACCTCTCGAAAATCTGTCGCCGAGTAATAGAGTTTAAAAAAGTATACATTTATCTAAAATCAACCTTAATCACAGTAATTATTAAAGATCTTTATATCAAACAATGTACATTTGAGTTTACAAAGCAATAAAATTTTTATGTCCGATGCACGCTTCATACTAAATTAAACCATCCGCGTATATGATTTAAGTTCAAAATTGTATAGTGCCAAAAAAAAAAACAATTTTACGACCGAAATTCGCCGCTGGAACAGGGCGAAGTGAAATAATATGAGTGGAGTCGAACTGTTCAAATTTTTTTTGTTGATTGTAATTTGTAATAATTTTAATAGTCCATTTTTTTATTTTTCCGTTCCAGTTTAATGTATAAAGTGAGGAGTAATTATTTTTTACTTGTAATATTATGTTGTTCTAATGTTATGTCTAATTTTATCATTAACCAAAATATACATAAGTGTACATACATTTTCCGATAGGCCACAAAGGACAACTCACATCACCCAACGCCCATACTTTTTAACCGACTTAAAAAATCCTTAATGGGAACTATATTTGATCGAAGATGGGAACATAATATTATAATCTCCTCCTGGAGAATATAATATTATGTTCGTCTGTTTATATTTTTTGTAATATTGTATTTTTCAACGATCACTTTGCCGTTTGTGGACCGATTTTCAAGATTTTTTCGCTATTGTATCGGGTTAATCCGAATTTGGTTCGAAATTCTTCGCTATTTATACTGAAAAACCCATTTATCTGGATGATATTGTGATTTCGATTCATCTGAAGTATTTCAAATGCAAAGTTATAGTGACTTTGGATAAGAAGAAAAGAAACAGTATCAGATTCAATCAGAGTCTTATATAAATACGTTAAACTATCAATGCAAACTAAAAGACCTGAAAAAAATCCTCAATAAAAAATAATAGTAATAGCGACTCCATCAAATGGAACAGAAACATAGCTTATAACCCGAACATTTCAAGTGGGCATGATAAACTACGATAAGTACCTTTAGTATGAGTATTCGCAATTGAGATGGTTTATACCTGGTGTTGATTTATTTACAACTTAATTTTAAAACTGTCTTTTGGTGATTTCTTAAAGAAATACCAATATTTACAATACAATTGTAAGAAATATATTAGGGTAAAATTAATACTTACCGGAAATATGAAATTCGATCCTTTTTTTGGTTTTAGACGTATGATTTCTACAATTATTAAACGCGCACTGAGGCATGTTACCCGGCGGAGCGTTCGAGCACTACTAAATCAAAAGTGCACCAGAATGTTGAGTTTGGTGCTCTTTTGGTGAGGTCGTTTTTTGCCGCGGATTGTGTATCTTGTATATTAGTGATCGAAGGAACACAACCAATTTTTGCCAGTGCGTTTTATCTGTGATCGGTCTTGTCTATGTAACATTTTTATGTCATGTAGTCTATACTTTGTGGCTCCCTCTTTTCCTGTGATCTTGTAATGGCGATTACGTGCAATAAATTGTCTTCGAGATAAATTTCCAAACTGCTTTTTATTTCTACAACCACGCAAAATTCTTCATGGTAGCAGAGCGTGGTTCGCAGTGAAATATAAATAAGCAGTCAAAGTTGTCGAAAAGTGACAATCACTTCAGTGAAGATATCAAAAGTGAGGTTAGTCAACGTGGTTCTCGTCTGGGTCGCATGAAGAAGGAGCTCTCCGTCAAAATGGGTTCACACAACATCTTCAACATCGAGAAACTAGTTGGAAGAGAAAATTTCGCGACTTGGAAATTCAGTATGAAGACATATTTGCAACATGAAAACTTGTGGTGTTGCATCGAGCCGACTAACAACGAGCCGATTGATGCTGGTAAGGACATAAAGGCCAAGGCCAAGCTAATATTGCTTCTGAATCCTCAAAATTACGTGCATGTGCAGGAGTGCACAACTGCTAAAGAAGTTTGGGAAAGGTTACATCAGGCCTTCGATGACAATGGACTCACACGAAGAGTTGGCCTGCTAAAGGACCTCATAAACACAACACTGGAATCGTGCAATAGTGTTGAGGATTATGTCAGTAGAATTATGAACACTGCCCACAAACTGCGTAGTATCAAGTTTGATGTCAATGACGAGTGGCTCGGGACTTTAATGTTGGCCGGTCTGCCCGAGGAATATAAACCCATGATTATGGGGCTCGAAAGCTCTGGCATAAAGATCAGCGCAGACTCTGTAAAGTCAAAGCTAATACAAGAGGTCAATACATCGAAGACAACGGCTTTTCATATTAAAGCGAAGAAAAATTATAAAAGCAATAACTTTGCAAATAATTATAACAATTCAAGTAAACCGAAGGGGCCAAGGTGCTACAGCTGCAATAAATATGGGCATTATGCAAAATTTTGTAAATCAAAGGGAATGTCGAGTAGCGAGCCATTACATGGAGCATCAAGCAAGGCGCTAAGTTCAGGTTATGTAGCTGCATTTACAACAATGGTTGGTAAACACACAAGCAATTGTTGGCTGATAGACTCCGGCGCGTCCTCTCATATGACAAGTAGATATGACTGGATGTATAATGTCACCGAGGCCACCGTGAAAAGTGTAACTGTTGCAAACAGAGAGCCTCTAGCTGTAAAGGGAGTTGGATGTGTTGATATACACATTAATCAGAACAAAATACATGTAAAAAATGTGCTGTTTGTTCCCGGATTGGCAGCCAATCTCCTTTCAGTCAGCACTATAGTGAAGAGTGGATACAATGTCACATTTAATAGCAGGGGGTGTGATATCAAGAATAGCAGAGGAGAAGTAATATGTACTGCAACATTGAGCAACAACTTGTACATCATGAACACAGGTAATGAAATGGTTCATCTAACGTCAAGTTCAGTTAGTTCTAATGACACACACCTATGGCATCTGCGAATGGGCCATTTGAACATTTCAGATATAAGAAAATTACCAAGCTGCACAGAGGGTGTGGCTTTAGCTCCGGATGAGGGCAACGAGGTCTCATGTATACAATGCTATGAAGGTAAGCAAACCAGGCTGCGATTTAAAAATGTTGGGTCAAGAGCAGCAAAACCTCTTGAATTAATACATTCCGATTTATGTGGCCCCATGGAAAACTTGTCTTATGGAGGTATGAGATATTTTATAACTTTTATTGATGACTTTACTCGAATGGTTCATGTGTATTTTCTTAAGGATAAAATGAGTGTTCTAGAGACCTTCAAAAATTTTAAATCTAAAGTAGAGAATGAGTTTGATAATAAGATAAAAATACTCCGTACTGACAATGGTACAGAATATTGTAACAATAATTTTGAAAATTTTTTGTCTAACCATGGTATTGTTCACCAGACGTCTACCCCATATACTCCAGAGCACAACGGCATGGCAGAAAGGATGAATAGAACGCTGGTTGAGCGTGCAAGATGTATGCTGTTTCATGCCAAGCTGGAGAAGAGACTATGGGCTGAAGCTTTAGCGACCGCTGCATACATTGTCAACCGATCCCCCACAAGGTCACTGGAAGGTAAAACGCCGTATGAGTTATGGAAAGGTAAGAAACCTAATTTATCTCACATGAAAGTATTTGGCTCCGAGTGTATGGTACACATACCAAATCAAAAACGACAGAAATGGGATAAAAAGTCTGAGAAAATGATAATGGTGGGCTATTGTGATAATACGAAAGGTTACCGTTTAATGAACCCTACAACCCACAAAGTAATAAAAAGTAGAGATGTAGTTTTCTTTGAGAAATATATTGAAACAGTCGGGGTACCCATTCAAAATAATATTGATGTTACAGTAAAAGAAAAACAGTCAGTCAGTGAAAGCGCTACTGTACCCACTGGCAGCGTTACATCCGGGAGTACATCAAGCTCTTCAAATAAGGAAGTACTCGCTCAGGAGTTGAGTAAACGAGGTTTGAGCACTGAAACAACAAAAAGTGAAGACTCAAGTGAGTATGAAACAGATTGTGGGGAACTAGATGAAACTTTTAAGCCCCCCGGATTTGTAAGGGGTACTTTTGATGACTCTAATGTAACTGTAAGAACGCTCCGGCCACGCCATCATAGAAGGGTTCAAGATAAGAGCTATTTGTGTTTTTACACTGACTTGTCTGATCCACAGAATGCTGCGGAAGCATTGTCATCGCCGCAAGCTTCTGAATGGAAGGCAGCCATGGATGAAGAATATAGCTCCTTGATGAAAAATAAAACATGGAGTTTAATAGATCTTCCTAAAGGTAAAAGGGCTTTACCTTGCAAGTGGGTATATAAGGTAAAAACTGATCACAACGGAAACATTGTTCGCTACAAAGCACGGCTGGTAATAAAAGGTTATGCACAAAGAAAGGGTGCCGATTACGAAGACACTTATTCACCAGTTGTCAGGTACACAACCATTCGTTACCTATTTGCTTTAGCTGCCAAATATGAACTTGAAATAGATCAAATGGATGCTGTGTCAGCCTTCCTCCAAGGAGATATCGACAGGGAAATTTACATGGAACAGCCCGAACAATATAGACAAGGCTCTCAGGTATGCAAGCTGAATAAATCCATATATGGATTAAAGCAAGCTAGTAGATTATGGAACACTAAACTTAACAATGTTTTACACAACTTAGGAATGCAACAATCAAAGACTGATCCCTGCGTCTACTATAATTCTGAAAAGAATACATTTATAGCTGTCTGGGTCGACGATTTAATACTATTTACTGCACAAGAGTCAGTTAAAAATTTATTGAAAGAAAATTTAAAACAGCACTTTGAGATGAAAGAGATTGGCCTGGCAAGCCAGTGTATCGGTCTTCATATTACCAGAAATAGAGGAAAAATAATGATCGATCAAGAAAAATATATAAAAGAAATCTTGGCACGATTCAAAATGTCAGATTGTAAACCTGTAAAAACGCCAATTGAAGTAGGTATAAAATTTAAACGATCTGAGACCGAAGAAAAGTATGATTGTCCATATCAACAAGCTTTAGGCTCTTTACTGTATTTGGCTCAATGTACTCGACCGGACATATCCTTTGCTGTCAATACACTGAGCAGATTCAATCAAAATCCAAGCTCCGAACACTGGGCTGGAATAAAAAGAATATTTAGATACCTCCAGGGCACAAAAGATTTAAAGTTAATTTACACCAAAGATGGTAATGAAGAGATAACAGGATACTGTGACGCCGACTGGGCCAGTGATTTGTACGACAGAAAGTCGTGCACAGGCTACATCTTTATGTTACAGGGTGGTGCAATTTCTTGGCGGTCACACAAGCAGCAGACCGTCGCCCTATCGACCGCAGAGGCGGAGTACATGGCGATGTCCTCCGCGGCGCAGGAGGCGCTGTGGCTGCAGCAGCTTCATGGCGAGCTCGGTCACCAGGTGAAGAACCCGCTCCTCATCTTTAGCGATAGTCAGAGTGCTATTAAATTAACTACTAATGACTGTTACTTGCCCAGAACCAAGCATATAGATATTCGTTATCATTTCTTAAGGAATCATGTTATTAATTTAAAAATTAAGTTTTTGTATTTAAAGGGTAAGGAAATGATAGCTGATAATTTAACTAAGGGCACTACTGCCGAAAAAAATTTGTATTGTATAGAAAAAATGGGGTTGTGTTCCAGGGGAGGGTGTTAAAATATGTGTTTTTAGGAACACAACCAATTTTTGCCAGTGCGTTTTATCTGTGATCGGTCTTGTCTATGTAACATTTTTATGTCATGTAGTCTATACTTTGTGGCTCCCTCTTTTCCTGTGATCTTGTAATGGCGATTACGTGCAATAAATTGTCTTCGAGATAAATTTCCAAACTGCTTTTTATTTCTACAACCACGCAAAATTCTTCACTTAGAAACTATAAAAAAGGATTTCACACAGCCCGACCCACTTGAATTCAAGTTGTGGCCCTTTTTACCTATGTTCCGCTAATTTTGCCGGTGTGTGTATATAACTTGCAACCTTGTTCCTAAGTAGCTTACATTTCAAAAGACATCAATTGCCACTTATTTTGGCGTTTTCTCGAAAAATACTTTTTGGGCTTAGCTGCCTTTTAGTTAGTGGACGGCAGAAGTGTACACTGTACACGTACCTGGAGGACTTGAATACCAGATAAAGGAAAGTAAGTACATATTAAGTATAGTGTTTAATATTTCTATTACAATATAGTTACAATACACATATTTAATATACACATTTGACCCAGGAACATTGAAGACTTTCTGGTCCGTCGGCGGAATTCGAACCCACGACCCCCGGATTGAGCTACCACGCGCTCTACCATTGAGCTACAGAGTTTAACGTTTAACGTTAGGTACGGTTCTCGATAAATCAATTTCTACGCAAACGAAATTACGGCTAACATCTGCTAGTTCTCAGAGTACCTATCTATAATCAAAAGATACAAATAAATGAAAACGTCTAAGAAATTGGGTCAGCTGACCCTGCGACCTTATTATACGAGGACTATTGTGATGGAGCTCGTTTATCATAATCCTTTTAGCGGTGATGGACGACGTTATGTGTGACGGGTTCGACATGCGACCCGCCCACAGATCACTCTGACGATCACTTGTATCTCATTAATATTATCATCAGTGATCTACACTTTTTTTATGCGCAGGGGAAGCCCGGGTTGGGGATGTGCCTCAGTTAAGCTGAAGCACCCCGGGGGTATGATTAATCTACACTCTACAGCAGTGTTTTTCAACCTTTTTTATCATGCAACCGGTATGAAAAAATATTTATTTGCTTTTTTATCATGTTAATGAGTATATCCATAGGGTGTCGCGGTGTAGGTTCAAAACACTGCAGCTCTACAGTCTAAAATATCTAAACTAGTTTTAAAGATACTAATTAAGGCTGCCTTCACATCAAGTCGCGAGTAGTGTGGCCGCGGCAGCCGCGCGACTCGTGACTTAATGTGAAGGCAGCCTAAAGAGAAGACTGGGCCGGGTACCTCATCTACTAATTATTTGAATGTAACAATAATTTAGTTTCTTGTTCGATGCAGTGCCGTAGGTTACATGTTCGTTTTCTCATCAATCTGATCCATCAATCTGGTAAATGCGTTTGCTACTCTACCAAATGGTTTCTCATGAAATGTCAATGTCTTTTATTTTGGAACAAAGTTCCTTTTATAGGAATTGGATTGGATCGAACAAGGATCACAGCATTAGTAAAAACTCAAAACAGTCGGGGTATAAACTAATGTTTCGATTTACCGCCCAAAAGAACAATAACATAATACCTATGACAATTTCATTTTTATTATTTTCTTGTTCTTCTGTTTACATCTATGTGAAAAGTTTTTTTACATCACTATCGCGCGGGAACCGTACTTTTTCTGGGATAAAAAGTATCCTATGTCCTTTCCCGGGATGAGTCCCGGGAAAGGACATAGGATAAGGAGGAGGAATGTAGATACGACAAAGTATGTATCTACATTCCTCAGCAAAATCGGTTCAGCGGTTTGAGCGTGAAGTAGTCAGACAGACGGACACACTTTCGCTCTAGTAATATTTGTAATGTTTCTAGCCTCGTAGCCTGGAGGAATACAAGTGCTACGAGCAGACAAGTGTACTCGTAGTCCTGTATAACCGAGTACACAAGTGTATAATGTGTCGCGACTGTACACTCCTGTACAGGAGTCGGCGGAAGCGGCGCGGATCAATTGCCCCCCTCCCCCCGCGGGCAAGACTTCCCCCCTCCTCCCCTCTGCCCCCGTGGGCAGGACGCCCACCACCGTCGCCCTCGCTGCTCAGTCCGCGCTCGTCCGCACTCCGCAGCGCACGATATGCGCTACTCCGCGCTTTAGTTTTAGTGAACACGGACGAAACATAAACGGTAAGGAATGTTAACGTAAATATTACATCGAAATAAGAAAAAAATACAGTCGGTTCATAAAAAATCATTTTCCTTCGATGATGGTAAAGATGTTTAGTTTTTTTTTAATTTCTAGTATTTTGATAGGCAGCGCGCTGTTGTGTACACTTGTTGCTTGTGTGTATTTCCTGTTGCTGTACAAACACAAACATAAACAACGGACAAAGCTCCGTCCCGCGCTTTTGTGCGCACTACGCGGCTACGGCAGGCTCTACGCCGCGCTACGAAGGGCGCCAAATATTTTACATTTACTTTGTCGTCGCTAAGCTGTATTCAGTATTCTATTCTCCACTTTCCAGTTAAAGTTTTTGAAAACGTTCCCTAAAATATCATGCCTTTGTTCTTTTCTTTTATAAATATGAAGTGATAATAATTGCATGTTTTTCAATATATAATGTAGGCTGGAAGTTGGAACAAATGAGATTTAAAAGTGCTTTATTTTTAGTAATTTAAACATAATTTAACCAAAGGTTAATTTTGAGTGTGGTTTTTAATCAATAATGCCATAAATAGGACATTATTTTGCTCGTGTCGCAATAGTCTGTTTTGAAAAATGCATCTCAATAAACGCAGGAAGTATGTGGCCTGATTACGAATAACATCAATTTGTGGCAATTTGTAAACGGTTTGCTATTGTAATGTTCACCAAATGCTATTAATGTAGTTAGAAATCATTCTTTTTATATTAATCTCGCCATGACTTAATTTTAATTGAGTAACCTAGATTTGTTAATTTTAAATATGACTTAACGAGAAATGACATTTAAATAGTTGTGGAAAAGATATATCAATTGCTATTTGCTAGTGATTTTCAATGTAGTGCTGAATTTTATTGATTATTTCTTTATTGACAGCATAAATAGGATAAAAAACATCACATATAACAGGATAATAACATTAAAAGCGATAATGGATTTCTGTATTATCGAGGTCACGATAAGTGTTAATTTTTGCATTTAACAGAGTAAAACTTGTTACGCGCAATTTTTCGAGGCAAAATACGTTCCACAGGTAACCGTACATTTTTCCCGTGTCCTTTCATCTAAAATAATTAATTCTAAAATCAGATTAGTAAGAATTAAGATCATGAGCTACATTGAAAGAAATACATATATTTTATGCTAGTCAATATCATTGCCCTTCCTTTTAGCCCCCAGTGCGAGTAGGTGAAAATATTTTCATTCGTTGTGTCCACTGTAACACGATCTTGAACGAAGTGTTGTCAACAAAGTGTAGTGAATGTAATTCGCGCGGTGCGCGGGCGCAGCTGCGGGAATTGACAATTGCCACTCTACTAACTATTTATCCCATTCGCGTGAGAACCGACTGAAAGTTAGATTTTGAAATGGATTAACTGGATCAACTTTTGGTTTTACGGTATTTAGAAATTGATGAGCTATTTTTGCAATAAATAATAATAATTGTGCCCTTAATGTTAGAATAAGGGTCATTTGAAATTTAACACAACATGAGATATTCATTCATAGACAGATGGCAGACCCAAACTAATTAGTCTGGGTCTAGGTTGAAGCAACCTGAACAGATCAAGATTCACGACTATCTATATGACATAACCCGACTAAATAACATAGGTCCGCTACCTAATATATGAATCAATTTCTAAATATGATAGTATGTTTGAAATTCAATAAGTTACGAACACGTAGCTGCCAATTGGCTGGTAACCCGCGGAACTGTGTCACGGTGTCACATCCTAAATGGTTCTAACTACGTCCTGTTCTATATTTATACTTCCAAGGAATATGCAGATTCGGTCATTTTCTAATACCGAGAAGAACGAGCTCCTTCACTTTATTAAAGTTGATTGAGTGAGCTACGGATGTCGTTTAAATAATTGTCCGAGAAATTTTCATTTGAGAATTGTTTGAACAATTTTAAAGTCATTTTAATTCGAATCTTGAGACTTTTGTTTCCGTTGCCTGCTGCTGATTATTTATAGATAGGCACTTAATATGAGGACATAAACGCAAATTACATAATATTATAACGAACACGAGTTAGTACGAAACGTTTAAGTACACAGTAAGATGTTTTGAATTGACATGAAATAGTTGAGCCGCGTCGCGCGTTGATGTCTTTTTGTAGTGAATTCCTGCGGTAACTTAATTTGCTTTAAGTTCCTTAAGTATTGAAAAGATGAAATGATTTATTTTTAAATAAGTCATAAAATAAATATAAACAAATAAACTTAGTAATACTTTTAAACAATATCAAAGAATGTGTTCTGCTTCAGTGCAAAACAAATGAATAAATAATGAAATTAAATTGTTCACTTCGCAGTCACCTTGGTAACAACACCATCGAAGTCTTTACCGAAGTTGTAATAAAGCAAGAGATAGGTGTTCAGATATTAAAAGAGTGGATTAGCGTGGCGCGGCGTGATGCTGGGCGGCGTGAAGGCGGGCGGCGCCAAGGGCGGGCGGAGGGTGCTCGAGGGCGGTAATCCGCGGATCCGGCACAAGTGGGGATCACACGTCTCCGGTATTTGTCGAGATATTTGCTACATTTTCATTACTTTTTTCGCGAAGCGGATAATATACCTAGGTACAATTGTTACACGGGGCTTTACACAAATATTATGTTTTTTTGCATTACTTTGACATTAATCCTTCGTTGTGCGTTCTTTCTTCTAAACATCTTTCAAAGTTTAATGAACGGAGTAGGTATCTAACTAACATAATATCCCTATAATGTTATTTCGTTTTGCACTCTTTAAAAAACTACAAAATCGGTTTGTAGGCGGTCGATTTTGGTTTTAATTTTTAGGGTTCCGTACCCAAAGGGTAAAAACGGGACCCTATTACTGAGACTTCGATGTCTGTCCGTCTGTCCGTCTGTCCGTCTGTCTGTCTGTCTGTCCGTCTGTCTCCAGGCTGTAACCCAAGAACGGTAATAGCTAGAGAATTGAAATTTTCACAGATTATGTATTTCTGTTACCACTATAACAACAAATACTAAAAACAAAATAAATTAAATATTTAAGGGACGCTCCCATACAACAAACGTGATTTTTCAAATATTTTTTGCTCGGTATCAATGATGACAACAGGTAGGTACTTGAAATTTTCACAAAGGCCTTAATTATATGTGTTCTTTAATAATTAGTAATAATATTTAAATAAAATAAAAATTTAAGGGGGGCTCCCATACAAAAAACACAATTTTTGGCCTATTTTTGCTCTATAATGGTACGGAACCCTTCGTGCGCGAGTTCGACTCGCACCTGGCCGATTATTATATTATTAGGTTTATATCTTTAAGGACTAATAAATATAATTAATTAGTTTAAATTCTAGGTATATTAGGTACATTCATATTTAATACTTACCTCGATCGTGTGAATGGCAGACACAATAAATTTTCAATTGTTATGCGACAGCCGGGTGCCGCTTGGGGATTGATGGGTTAAGAAGGTAATTTGTTATTTTTTGGACTATGCGTGTAACGAATTTTGTACCATTGAGGAAATTGATTCCTAGGCAGTTGACAGACCAACGTCATTTGGTCAGCTTATGTCAATTCAATGTTAATTGTGATCAGTCGGCTGGGTTTGACGTAACGCGACGAAAATACGTAGGTCCCCCATCTGCATAGGAATCAACTTCTCTAATAGTACGTGAGTGTGTCATGTATGATGTATCATACACACAACATTAAAAGTGAATCGATTGGACACAATATTATATTATACGTATTAACTGTAACAGTTGGACCGGGCGCGGGAACTATTTTCGTACACAAGTCACTTTCATTTGGCAAATGTTACATTAACGATAATAACTAGTATGCACATTACAAACACGATTTTAATGGTTTCATCGTCTGTCATTTCAATAGATTTGCGAAGTTGGCTGGGCAAATTGTTTTAACTGCACTAGTATGTACTATCAGGTTCTTGTAATTTCTTAAAAATTATTGACAAAAGATGATTGTAATTAAAAACGATATTGTGTGGATTGGATAAAATTTATTTGGCTTTGGTGTTTATGCATTTTAACGTTGCAGTCGTAGTAAACATAAAAAAACAGTTTATAATGAAAAGTAAATCTGGACAAAGTTAGCCTAGTTTTCTATATTGTAATAGGAAATATAGTATATTATACAAAAAAAAATACAAAAAAGAACGCGGAATATAAGGCATTTTCCTGATAATATCAAAAATGACCGTAGAAAAAGTCACCCAACGGAGGTCACATCTTGATCACATAATGCTACCTTCTTGTTGTTTTAAATTGTTTAAAAATTAACCATCTTCTTTATTTTAAATAATAAAATAATGTATGTAATAATGTGCTAAATAGCACTAATACATTTTAGTATCAAATACTATACAAGTTTTGCAATGTGTAAACAATAACAATAATCAAAGAAAAGTGATTAATAACAGTAAAACTTGGTCACATACCTGAACAAAGAAATTGAAACACCTGCACTTCAACAGCATTTCCGCGCTTGTCACTAGTTAGTTTGCCAGTGAAAACAAAAAGACGTACCTATCGATGAAGAATATACGTTGTTTTGCCAGATCGTGCGGAATACTTTCTAGTATTAGAAGAATTTTTGCAAAAATGAGCGGTCACAAAGCGGAATCTTCCGGAAGGCTAATATTTTTGTTTTAAATTCAAATTAATTTTTAAAAGAAATTACATATAAAAATATATAATTGATACCTTTAAGTGATACACTTGACTTTTGAGATTTTAAAATATATATAGAAATCATTTCCAATGCTCGATATTTTTAAAAATCAATCATTATCTGATCTTAGTTGGGAAGGGGACAGGTATATTTGATGGTTTTGAATACTTTAAAACCTTCGTAAGTTTTTTATTTAGTAAAGTAACAACAAGACGACAACTTCTATATGTATTTAAACATATACTTTCTTCACTTAAATTAATATATTCTGTTAAAAGTTATTTATCTCAACAAAATAAATTAACAAAGTCGATGGACAAGGCAAAATCCTAATTTTGCCTTGTCCCTAGACTTTGTTAATTTATTTTGTACACATTTTTTTGAAAATGCCCCTTTACATAGCATAAAAATGTTTGTATCGTGCAAAAGACGAATTTTCGAAACTCTAACTCATATAAGAGGAAGTACCCTCCTGACCTACGCGGGCCACAAGTTAATTGACAGATCATTAGCAGCACTAATGAGGTTAGTGGATGCGCAGGAGTGGGCGCTTCCAGTGTGGCGCCGCCCCTGCGTGTGAGCGGCCCCCGCCCCCCGGCTCAATAGAGATTTCCGCCACATCCGCGCCGGCCCCCGCGTGTGATCGTTTTGCTATCCACGCCGAATCTACCACGAAACCGGGTCACTTACACTGCCCGCGCCCGCGCCTCCACAACATCCGAGACCATGAAACAAGTCAGGCTGAAGATAGACCGTGATGGTGTTGTAAAGTAGACCGACAAAATATAACAAATTGCCGACCTCTGTGGCGGGTGGTGTGGAAAAAAAAACGAGCAAAATTCTATTGATACAATGCACAAACGACGCACGGCAACTGGTTTACTTTAGGTGCTGTCGTCAGACACTAGACAGTTTTAACTCATAAGTATAAGTCATATTATACCGGTAAAACATACCAACTTTGCCACATGGGATAACTTTGCCCTAAGATTCATTCTTAAGCAAATCTTTGATGTACCTACGGAGTTATTTTAATATTATGGCAATATTTGTTTAATTTGGCGGAAAATAGGTTATATGACTGATAACATTGACAATACCCCCTAGTGCTAATTTATTCAGTAACTTGTTGGAACTTCTGAAAAACGGTACGTATTTTTGCGGGCAAATTGTGGTGCAGATTTGTGAGTAAATTATGCGTGATGGTGAAACCACAGGTTAGTTTGCTTTTGATATATTATAAAATAATATCTATAGAGTATTATAGTGATAATGTAATTAATCAGGGAATTCTATAATACAACTTATGATGGTGGGCAAACTAACACAACAGTGTTCCGATCATCGATTGACAACATTGCCCGGTATCAAAAAATCCTTAGGGTTGTCAAATCGGACATTTTTGAATACTTTACTAAAAATCGATGTCATTTTTTATTACTGTATGCCTTGCTCAGCCAGCCACCTAATATAATGATGATAATGGGTTTATAAATAAACAGAAGCAATTTAATATTTATAATATATTCCTGATAATAATGTAAAAGATGATTGAGTAATTTTATAGATATGTGGCAGCCCAGTACTCTTACAGACCAAAATGCAAATTGTATGGAAAAGGAAATAAATGTAAGGGTAACATTGCTCAGTCAATTTAGTAGGATATTATTCGCGATATCGTTTAAATGTCTATAGTAAACGCCATCTTTTCCTAAATTCTTTCACTGGATTTTGATGCCACCTGCGCAAAGTTCATATTTACGTAAAAAATCAAGGTTGGCAATGTTGGCTACAAGTCCAGGTAACTTTACCCGGCATGAAAATCAATCATAAATAGAATTAAATGAACAGAAGTAATTGTTTTTGACGTTCCTACACCTGCACATGAAGCCTTGTAGTTGCAGAGGACAAAAAAAAACTTACACTTAAATACATTTTTTTTACAAGAATTAAAATTATTCGAAAAAAGCTGGCAAAGTTGGCATGTTTCGCGGTAAGTTTAAATGTACATAATACCTATGTACTATCAGAGAAGTTGATTCCTATGCAAATGGGGGACCTACGTAGTTTGGTCGCATTACGTCAAACCCAGCCGACAGATCACAATTAACATTGAATTGACATGATCGACCAAATAACGTTGGTCTCTCAAATGCATAGGAATCAATTTCCTCGATGGTACATACTTAGCTGTTGGCATATTTATGCGTCACAAAACAGACTAGTTTCAAGGGCTTGTAAGGGCCTCACGGGCATGGCGAGTGCACATACCATAGGAACGATTCAATTTGGGTAAATATAGCCAAATGTGAATAGGGATAAAACTAGATAGGGAAAAGTTGACATACTTAGTTTCAAAGCGCAATTAAAATACCTATATCGTTAATTCCTTCTATTTTTTGGTGGCGTGAAACGTCAAACGCGCTAAAGACGTATTATTATAGTAGGAAAATAATAATTGAAGATAAGAAAATGAGTTGTAGTGAATAATTATTATAACTCTTAATTAAGTGACTTGTAAAATTTGCACCCATCCAAAGGCAAAATAAGAGAACTGTTTACCTGACTAACATCATAATATTATTGTACCTTATTTTAGCAAATAAGCGATTTCTTTTCTATTCTATTCTAAAATATTGTTCATTAATATAACACTAAATATATTAAATGTATTCTAAATCTTTTAAAATCTGGTATTACTATGTCATAGTTACCTACGAGTAACTCGCTAGTCGCTCCCATAAATTTTTTAGATGTTAGAGACAATAATCACAATATCATAGCATTTACTTTATATTCCGACAGAACGCTCATTGAATGCCAAAGAACGTGTACAGAGAAACAGGAAACGAGCTAGATAAATGCAGTCATAACTAAACAATCTCAGCTCTTCTCAGAATGATCGCAGAGTGTTACAATTAGTACATTTGGTCGCGCTGCACGGTTTATTACTGCCGATGCCGCTGCCAATGTCGCGGCCGCACACGTGCACTTCTCACTATATTATAACAATAACAATGTTCTTGAATTATTGTTTTTTTAACACCTTCACTGCGGCAAGTAAAATCTTAAACCTTCGTCTGGTGCGGCGGCGGGCCAAAGTGTGCCCCCAATGATTTTTCCGCCAGTGCGGGGTGGGCCTTTCTCGACCCACCAGCACAAGGTTAGATTAAATTACTATAACTTTGCGAAAACATAATGTAGGTGTACAGTTTTTGGACTGTTGGAATAACCTTGAACCCAACTACTTCAGATTTGATTCGCCCGGGATCTGCCAAACAGGAAATGAGAAATAAACCAGGAAAAGTGGCGGGCCGATATCGGCCCGAACTGCACTAGAAAGTATTTTTAGTAGAGATGGGAAAGACAAAATAAGGGGATATCGAAAAAATATATTTTTATTAATATATTTAAATTCCTGTCTTTAAAACACAAAGCCCGTTTTTGTTTGCACATTCTGCAGTATGTTTTATTTTTTTTTAATTTCTTTTTTGATTCGACACTCCTCATGGTTTCTCCCAGTTTTTCATATCACCCTGCACAATTTCGCCGTTTAACGCTCATCTCAAAGACATGATTTTTTGTTTCCTGCTATCGTGCGTTGTTAATTTTATAAAATGAATAATTATTGTATTTTAAAAAGATAAAACCGACTTCAAAATCGTATGTAATTGGGAATCAAAATTACCTATTTTAAACACTACTGAACCTATTTTGATGAACAGTATTCCCGAAGTTAAATAGTACCCAGTACAAAAAAAGAATTACTTTAATCGGACTAGTAGGTCCGAAGATGTGCGAACACAAACATAAAAACATACATGAATATGTATGCCACTTTAGAAATTTGTCACATTTGTTCAGATGCTGATAATATAGAGTAAAACATATAAAAACTAGGCAGTTCTGAAAATAATACATACAATATACAGGTTGAATTGATAACCTTTTTTTGAAGTCGGTTAAAAAACGCGTCGCACGTCAGTTACGACTTACGAAATGACACTAGCCACATTACTCTGTCTGTTGACCGGGAGCCGGTATGGTCAACAGACAGCCCTAGACTTTTACTGTAACTGGATTTTCTCCGTATCTAGTACGAATCAAGTCAATTCAAGTTATAAATCTTATTGTAAATTGAATAATCTTTATTCACTTTCAACCATTTCTATATAAATACTCAATTATATCTAACATAGAACTTTCAACATAAAGTACTGTGATTGTTATCACATTAGGTTTAAAATACAACTCAAAATTCAAGTGCCACCATACATATTTTTTACACAAAACATGATCTTAATATAGTCACAAAAAACTGCCACATGATATGGAGCGATATGGCGGAGTTTTGAATGACTCGTGTTTAAATTTTTTTCACTAAACTGTTTCTTCTTTATGCATTTGTAACGTGTTGGAAAGGATAGGGTGATATACAATGAGGTTATTTAGAGCGCGAAAAACAAAACACACTTTAACACTCGCCACTTTCGTATGTAATCAACATACGAAAGTGGCGAGGCGGACGCTCGGTGCGGTACGGGTCGCCAACCGCCTGCTTGTACGGCGGGCCGCAATAGGCCCACTACCGCACTGAGTTGATTTTTGACACCTCCAGTGCATGGTGGGCCGATAACGACCTGCCATAATTTTTTTATAGGAAAGACCTATAATTTTAAACACAATCTCAAATATGTATTTGCCTCTGTCGTACCTTTACAAACACCTGAGATAATCGTTCCGCACCGAGTGAGAGAACATAGTTTTCTTCGTCCGCACCAGCTGAAATTTCGCGGCGGGCCGATTCCGGCCCGCCCCGCAGTGAAGGTGTTAGTTATTGTATTGTAGTGAATTAGTTTTTAAAAAAAATCTTTTATTTTATATTTCAAATGTTATAAAGACTTCCAAGCCCTCTGGGCAGAATTTGTGTCCAAATGTCATGAATTGTATTGCCCATATGAAATAGGTAAACTAATAAGAATTATTTTATTATGCAGAAGCATAGCCGTGTTCTGTAATAAAATTCGTTCATTTTAGAGACAAGTTTTACATAATTACAGTATTAATGTATTCCTTCCTAAATTTATCTGAAAGAAAAACTGTCACGTGTGTGTGTGACAATGGTCCTACATCTTTTTTTAAATCAAAATCAAAAATTAAAATCAAAATATTTATTTCTTAATAGGTTAACAACACTTTTAGAACTTCTACATGAGGCCTACAATCGCTCGCTTCGGCGATATAGATGTGAAAAGGTAACAGGCAGACAGCATTTTACATTAGTGATATTAGTAGATACTAGAGATGACTACGACTTGATAATATAATTATGTAACTAGATGACGCCCGCAACAAAAAGTATCCTATGTCCTTTCCCGGGACTCAAAGTATCACCATGCCAAATTTCAGCAAAATCGGTTCAGCGGTTTGAGCGTGAAGAGGTAACAGACGGACAGACACACTTTCGCATTTATAATATTAGTATGGATGTAGGAAAGATCTTCTCAGTAAATGTTCAGTTGGTTCGTTTGCCAAGATTGACAAAGGTCGGAATCGCATACCGAAACCTAGGCTAAATATAGCGTGTAGAACCGCTATACTCAACCTGCGACCCGGGGGCTACTTGCGGCCCACCGGGACTTTATCGGTGGCCCGCATGAAGTTACATTTTGAAATCCTCACCTCAAAATGGTGTAAAATAGTGCAAATCCAAAATAGTGCAGACTTCGTAAAAGTAGAGAAAGTTTTTCTTTCTTAAAATCACAAATTTTCAAGAACGTTACTTTTTAAAACTAAAAATTTTTTGGTTGCGGCCAGCGACACCAAGATCAAAACGTGTTTGTGGCCCGTATAAGATAAAGTTGAGTACCACTAGAATATAAATCTAGATACACTTTTAATTTTATTTGTGTATTATTAACCTATATCAATCGAGAGTTGAGTTTTGACCAATAAGGTCAAAACTCAACTCTCGATTGATATAGGTTAATAATATAGTAATATAGTATTTTACACTAAATATTTTATTCATTACTAGGTAGGTAATGTTGAAGTGTTATGTTGTCCATAATACGGTTATTGTTAATTCTGCATCAGTCAGCGTGGGCGCGTATCGCATCGCCATGAGAATTACAATTACAAATTAATTGATACAATATTAATGGACCTTAATCACCTTATCCTGTATTTAAATATGTAAATATGCCGCGAAAAGTGCGAAATATATTGTTGATATCATCTGCAGTAAGATAGCGAGACAAACAAATGGAGACATAAGTGGATAAATAATTGTATTTTTTTGCATGAATAAAGGCTTTAGGACCGGGAAAATGATTTGCAACAAAAATGGGTTTGTGCATAAAATTTATTTAGCGAGATCATATCCATATTAACCCATCATGCTCCGCAAGGACACCGTTGATCGCGACAACAATAGAATACAATAGCATTTCCAAGAATCCCTGATCGAAGGATTAATTTGATTGCAATTTTCCCTGTTCTAACTTAAAGCCAGCTCCATTTGGCCATTGATTGGCAATTCCATCCACTTACGTCTTCAAATCTATACTAATATTATAAATGCGAAAGTATCTCTGTCTGCCCCTCTGTCTGTCTGTCTGTCTCGCTTTCACGCCAAAACTACTGAACCGATTGTAATGAAATTTTGTACACAAATAGTCTAATGTCTGAGAAAGGACATAGGCTACTTTTTAACTGGACAAAGGGGTTGTAAGGGGGTGAAAATGCGTAAATTTGTTCAAATTAAGTAAGTTCCAAAAATTCATAATAGATGGCGCTGTGCGTCTCCTACATCGCGCTATTGCTTACACAATCGTCTTTCTATAAGAGGTGGTAACATCTTATAAAGAATTTTCGATTGTTATTATGTACTCTTTAACGTTATTAAATAACTCAGTACTTTATTTCAGCTATGCAGTGACGTAACTTAATAATCTATCTATGATAAATAGTATTATAATATGGCAAAAGTTGTGTAATTATAATTTGTGTAATATTAATTATGCTTTAAAATTTGGCATAAATAAAGTTTAATTTTAAAAAATGAAATAAGTTATGTGCACACTGCTCAACTGTTTTTGGGTGTTTTGTTGACATCGCGCGCTATATAAACTAAAGTCCACGCGGACGAAGTCGCGGGCAACAGCTAGTAGTAAATGAAAAGCGAAATAAAATGGATCGTTACATTTTCACCTGTTGGTTCAAGAATCTATATATTGTACTCGTCGGAACATGGCTGTCGCGGTCATTGACTCCCTATCAAAAACTTGTCATTTTTCTCTATAAGCCGCGATTGACAATGAAGTGTCAGATGTTGTCAATCGTGGCTTTGTATAGAAAATGACAAGTTTTCGACAGGAAGTCAATGACCGCTACCGCCATGTTTCGCCGAGTACAGTATAGCTAGACTTATATAATACTAGCATCTAGATTCCACAGGACCAACAGGTGAAAACTGAATTATTGATCACGTGGCGGCTGCATCATTCGGGCACCTATACATACATATAGACAAACAAATATTACGAGTAATCATTATGACACACTTTTTCTATTTGTTTGTATTTTAATAATTAAGCACAAGTAGCTTGTAAACTTGTAGTACTAGGTGTAACGTAGCACTAGTTGCAGTAAAGTTATGATCAAAAGACAAAATCATGTGCACTGTGCAATGCGTCTCCAATCTCTGTATTAATTATTGTGTCCATAAATCAGTGTCGCTGGTGCAAGATGATGTCACGCGGAATATATTTACTTGCGATGGACTGTCCATATTAATATTGTACACTTGTCACTGTCATTAATACCTTCTGGAATTATTACTGCAATCGTTAAATTTAAGTTGCACCTACGAGCTCTCAGATACATTATCTGTGAAACAACTGAATTATTTTTGATAGAAGTCGCAGCCATGGGAAAGAATACAGATAACTTTTTAACGTAGCAATATAAGGGCGCATTTTCATTAGTCGTTAACTCGTACGGTATACAGCATGCGGGGAGTCTATGACAACTAATTGACAACTAATGGCACATTGTTATTGGTCGTGGCATGCGTTTCAGAAATCTCCCGCACCCCGCATGCGGGCCATATCGATTAGTGAAAATGCGCTATAATATGAACCCCATTGGGAGCAACATCTACTGTTACGCGCAAGGATGGTTATTGGTTCTGTATTATTTTATGTACCTTGTGTATGTCTGCATTTCTTTCTAGGGCTTCAACTAAACGCTTTCTGTTATTGTTATTGACTATTGAGGAAGAATCAATAGATTAAATTTTTGTCTTAGGATCAGGTCAGACCGCAACGCGACACGTGGATGCATTTCTCGGGTGAATTTCCCAACCGCTTTTTTTTCGCGGCTACTGTGAAATTGGGGGTGTGAAATGGCTTTTTAGGGTTAAATAAAATTTCATCGTATAGTTTGTGTGATTATCCATATGAGGCAACAGACACGTTTTTAATTCGATAACTAGAACATAAAAATAAAAAATTGTAAAGGTGGAAATTAGGCCACTCGGTGACTGTCCCAACGACCTTTTTAGTCCTAATTTCGTCAGCCGAGGAAAAAATATTAGTGGTACAAACAAACGGATTCTTTTATTGGATTCTTAAAGAATGGAGGTATAGTTAATACAAATTTCATAGTCTCAATCGTTATACTTTCAAAATAGCGGGAGAAATAAAACTGTCCCAACATTTTGTCTTGATTCGGTGAATAAAAAAGAAACATGAATTGTCGAGACCAGAGGTACTTTTGAACGTAATGCCGCTTCTCGAACTCAAGCGCCAGTCATGCTTGTGCCTTCGGACCTTTGCTGCGTCGCTGCGTGTTCCCGCTAAAAACGTAAGTATATCGTCTCGATGACACCCGACACTTTTCTCTTCATTTCCGTGATTCAATTTATCATGTTAATTGAACCAGCTAGAAGTATTCATTTATTTGCTTACAAACACTTTTAATAATATGTATCAATATGTAGTATACTACATATTGATACATATTATTAAAAGTGTTTTATAATATATTTTAGGATATCTATAGATATCGGTATAATTATTATAGGTGTCAAAATATTCAACGATTAGTCGCAAATTTTGATATCGGTGATTCCGTTTCGGTGAATTCGGTGACCTATTTGGTCACCGAAATGAAAAAAAATCACCGATATGAAAAAAAAATCACCGATATGAAAAAAAATCACGGAAATGGTGACTCGGTGATTTTTAAAGTTGTTTTATACAGGATGAATAATAATCTGCGAAATCGTAAAAAATGTTAATAAATAAAAAAGAAATATGGTGCTTCTTAATGTTTCATTTTTTTGAGCTATTGTATAGCTTTGATCGCATTTATCAAGAAATTCCGTAACGAAAAACACCTAACATTCGTCTAACGTCGTTTCAGTCAATATTTGTATTTTTTTTAACTTTTAATATTTATAAGGACACTATATTATTTACCTTTCATTTTATAAATAAGAAACTTAGAACTGATATTTTGACCTCATGTAGTTTATTAGGATTACCTAAAATATTGACTTTTCTTGATTTTGTTTATTAGTGTTCAAAAAACTGTTTTTGCTAATCAACAAGATTAGCAAAAACAGTACGAGATAATATAATGTGATTATTTAATATTAGAATTTAATGAATCCTATCAAAAAGTAGTTTTGGTTATAAAAATGTTAGAATAATAGTTACTCAATTTTTACTTTAACTGTTTAACTTTTAACGTTGTTAGTGGCGGGCGAAAAGGAAGATCTTCCGACCGAGCGAGATGGCATGCTCAGTCAGGCCGAAGCCCACTGACGTCATTTCAGACGTTGTATATATCTTGCCGTTCTCCGAAACTTCGATAGCGCGATGTAGGATTGTTAGGCGAATTGTGGGTACCGCCACATCACTCCCCCCCGAAGACCGGTGGTATTCTTCAATGCGCTTGTGTTGTCAGGTGTGGGCCGAAGCTACGCGTGCAATGACCAGGAGAGGGACCCCGTGCTCTGCTTGCTGACCGGTCGTTGTAGCCTATGGCTGCCCCGTTCAAGCCAGACGCGGGTTCGACCGGCGCGGACGCCCAACGCGGCTTATGGTCGAGGCGACCCGGTTATGCTTGATATCTGCTGACGTGGTACGGAGGGGCGGGGAGTGTTGAGGATGATTGATGTCCATGATGAAGGATGCGTGTTCTTGTCGGTGGTCACCAATTTAACGTTGTTAGTGGCGGGCGAAAAGGAAGATCTTCCGACCGAGCGAGATGGCATGCTCGGTCAGGCCGAAGCCTACTGACGTCATTTCAGACGTTGTATATATCTTGCCGTTCTCCGAAACTTTGATAGCGCGATGTAGGATTGTTAGGCGAATTGTGGGTACCGCCACAAACTTAAGTATATTTTTATAACGAAAAATTTTAACTAAGCACTAGAAGATACCTTTTCGTGAAGTTGGCGCGTGGTAATTTTTATTCAAAGCAAATGTGTCAATTATTTCCCAGTATTAATATATTTTGTTATTTGTAATTAAAATCGGTGGTAACATGATTTTTTTAAAATAAAATACATTGTTCTATCCACAGACATAGATCATGATAGATACCGCATATGTATGTACTTCGCGTGAAATATGGTGTTCCCAAACGACGAGCAATGCTCGTCTTTCGAAAGTCTGTTCTTTAGTCTGCTATCGGAATCGAACGTAAATCGGAATTTTAAAAATGCCTCAATGCCTAAAATGGCCGTATTGATCTGTAGAAATTCAAATAGGAACATTGGCCTTGATAATGGACACGTTTTTTATCATCGGTACGTCACGGAGGCAAAAGAGTTGTGCAATTATTTCGTGATGGATTTTTTGTGATGGATATAGGCTATGTTTTATTCTGAAAAATATTAGAGATAATTTCGAAAATTGCAATAGTGTAACCCAAAGTGTCAAAATGTTTCCATAAAAATACACTATTTCGCTTGTTTTACAATCACGCTGTATACTATTTCGGTGAATTTACATTTCGGTGAATTTTGTTTTCATCTCGGTGACAGCTAAAATATAAACGTGTGTGCTACGTTTGTTTATTATTTATTTTTATGTCATTAGTTTCGTAGTCATAAAACATTATGGAGTTGCCAGATTTGCAAGACGTCTCACGTAATTGAAATCTGTCAATTCAGTACAGAAATTAATCTACGCGTCGTGTTGCGGTCTGAAATGACCCTTACCGCCGTATTCATATTTGGTTATGATTAACCTTCAATTTAATGAAGATTTTGACAGATAATGTATGGAACTTATGTCAAAATTGTAAATTAATTGGTTAATTACATTAATTAAGTAATTGATGTTCCACTGTGCGGCAGTTAGAGAGTGTCACAGGGTACCTCAAAGCAGGATTTTACCAAATGGCTATTGACGTTTACGTGTGGATGTTTCAGGGCCAGGATGCCGCTGCAGCTGCGGCGCTGCGCGTCGTTCATGCGGGGCAACCTGCTGACGATGCTGACGGTGCTGGGCGTGGCCTCGGGCACGCTGCTGGGCTGGAGCCTGCGCGCGACCGGCGCCCAGTGGACCCGCCGCGAAGTCATGTACTTCCAGTACCCCGGCGAGCTGTTCCTGCGCATGCTCAAGTGCCTCATCGTCCCGCTGCTGGTGTCCTCGATCGTGTCCGCCATCGGCTCCCTCGACCTGAGCCTGTCGGGGCGCGTGGGGCTGCGCGCCATCGTGTACTACATGACGACGACTGTGTGCGCGGTGATGCTGGGCATCGCGCTGGTCACCACCATCAAGCCGGGCAACGACCCCGGCGCCTTCGCCGCGCCCAATGCCACCAGGAAGCTCGTCACCAAGGACACGCTCACCTCCGACACACTGCTCGATCTCGTAAGGTGAGCCTTTCTCGTCGAGTGTTATGGTCAATTCAGACCGCAACTCGGCGCGTAGATGCATTTCTAAATTTGTACTGAATTGACAGATTTCGTGAGCGTGAGACGTCTTGTCAAATCCATAGTTTAGACATGCATCTACTTGTCGCGTTACAGTCTAAATTGACTCTCACTTTACTCAGCTCAGTAGCCAGCATGTATGGCAATCAGTTATTCAGTCAGTCGAGCTTATTAGCTAATCCAGCTATAGTTCTTGCAATCTACGAGTGCGCGTCGCCCTTAGTTGTGTGAGTGACCATATCTATGCACGCGTACATGGCTCGCTCGCTACTGACTGCTCCGTCGGGTACGCACACAAACGAAAATGTCTATTCACATTTCCAACTACAAATAAAGGCGACGCGCACTCTTAGATTGCAAGAACTATACTGCGGGAACTGCGCGTTTTTCTTTTTTTTCTTAAGACTTGCTTGGGAGGTAGCGGCGACTTCGAACGAGTTACGAGCTAGACGCGTCTTGGACTCAGTGACATCTAAACCCAGCTATTATAGTAGGGGAGGTCACGCTCAGTTAAAAAAGTCATTTCATACCGAGCGAAAATCGTTACAATAATAGTATTCCACTAATATATAACAGCTCTGATCGTCAGCCACTTCATAATGGGTGGAATAAAAATTGAGAGCATCTCAAAGTTGTTGTTGGGAATCGTATTGAATTGACATTAAAAAGATCCCAATTCGCACCCAATAAAGGTTCATATCTAGATTATACACGTTTAGGTTGGGTATGTTATATTAGTTTTAGTATATAACAACAGATGGCGCTTTTAAAGTAAAACGTATATAATTCTTCTTCACAAATATTGACTATCGAATTAATTATTTAAAATTGCTATGTGACATAATTTGATGGTTAATTCAAACGAAAATCGCTGTCAGCTGAATGTTTGCAGGTGGAAATGTCGGACCTACGCGACGCCCTAGGACACATTGAGCGCGAAGTAGGGCTATATTGGTCATAACTTATATCGCTGGCTGACGGTTTTTCCACCATCGTATTAGCGACTGACGGTTTTTTGGATATTGTACAAAGTAGAAACATTCACCTGTATAAATTTTGTACCGTATAAAATGAGTTTATATTCAAAATTTTTTTACATGTTCAGTAACGCGACTGACGATGAATCTCCCGTCTGCTATACGGCTGACGGTGATTTTTTGGTTAAACATGACCTCAATAATCATCCATCAAAGTTTCATTCGGTATAAAATCACTTTTCGCTATTTTTTTTACAACTTTGAAATACTCTCAGTTGACATTCTACCACGGGTGCGACGACGCTGATTATATTGATTGATAAATATTAAGCTACCGCTGGACAAAAATTTGGTCGGTATGAAATGACTTAGCAAACGCTAGCACTACCTCCCCTACTATTAACTAAGATAAGTACAGGCGACAGACCCGGTGACCCACATTTCGATCTTATGATTATGGCATTAGGGTCCAAAAGAACTAATCTGAGTTATAATAGGTCCGACCGAGACAATACCCTCTTGGTCGCATGCGTCTGTGGTCTGTAACGTTGACCCCAATAATAGGAAAATGACCGCGTTCAATGAAATAATAATTCTTGGCCACCTGCGTACACCTATAAGATAGTATGTCTGTCTATTGTTAGCACGTACCTTAAGATTACAAAAGAATTAAGATTACAATCTTAGGTTTTCCTGACTAAATCACAAACATAAAATTTTCTAGAGCAGGTGAGTCTGATAATTTGGACTACCTACACAAAAATAAATAAGGTAAAGATGCATAATATTGCAATAATAATAATATTAATTACGTATGTGCATGTTTACATAGTGTAATTGCATTAAAATACCTGGCCCAAGGGCCCAAGGGTCCAAGACAGGCAATTTTTACTTTATTTAAAATAAATTAGCCAACACAATATCCAACAATCTTTTCATCGACAACTCTAAACTGGACTTCCAAATAGTTAAGGCTTAGAGTCTACTGGGTTAGTTTTCGCAACTACCAGATCCCACCGTATCGGTAGCGCTGTGCCAGCTCGCTCACTGTAATAATTGTCAATTGTCAGCGGCAGTCCCCTCGCCGCCGAGCGCCGAGCGCCGCGGTCCCACCGGCTATTTATACTCCGACATACATACCGACTAGGGCTGCGAATATCTCTACTAGACGTAGAATAATATTAAAATTAAAAGTATAATTACCCGAATAGGCATATTATGAGGTCTAATACACCCACGAATCTACCCACTTTCAATTATTTGTTCATAAGAAGGGAATTAGTAGTTTATGCGCTGTAACAAAGATATAAAACCTACACACTGTACATAGTGCTTTTTTCGTTTGCTCGGCCTTCCCCAGAATCTCCCATTTCACTGGCTCTACTGTTTTGTTCTGCTTATCTCTGATAAATGTGAGCGAGTAGCCCTAGAGCGTGTATCAATCATGGTCGTCACAGGCAGGTGTCCCCCGCGTGACGTGTCAGCAGCCGGCAGTCGGCGGGTCACGACACGTTTCCGCACACCAACACTGAACACATTTGCGAATGTACTCCGTCCCCGTTAGTGTTTGATCTCGATGTAAACATAAAGTTTATGATCGACCAAATTAATCCTTCGATCGCGGATTCTTGGAAATCTATTGTTTACGCGGTCGAATTCGACCGCTTGGGAGTTGATAGATTAATATGCCACGATGGTTTTCTATAGAGGGAGATTACGTGAAAGAAAAAGGTGCTCTTGAAATTGTGCGAGTCAAACATATTATGACCGCTGTACACTCTCGCCGAGAGCTCTCGGGCGAGAGTCTCGTGCGAGAGCCCCTTGCCCGAGTGCGATCATGTACATTCTCGCTTAGTTCAATCGCAGTTAAGAACTCAGACAAGATGGACGAAAACGACCATTCACCATTCACCATGCATCGAAAGATATCATTGTAATCCAAAGATTTATAATCATAATTAATTTTATTTCTCACAGATAATGACTGATAATGTCGTTTATTATTGTTATTTTTCTGTTCTACACTGTCCAATGGCGGGACTAGTACTGAAAGACGCGAGAGTGTACAGTAGTGCGCTCGTTTTCCTCGCGAGACCCTTTGTCTCGGGCGCAAAATACCGACAACGGACCGAGAGGGTCCGAGACAGGCGAGACGAGGCGAGCGCACCCATTTACACTCTCGCACTCGGGCCGCCTCGCTGTGTCTCGGCGAGAGTGTACAGCCGGCTTTACCTATATTCTATACTTAGCTGTTCTATTACTCTTATCATTCCTAGCTATAAATATATTTAATTGGGCTCAAAAAGTTTGAGAAACTATATTTTACTATAGTCCGTGCATCCACGAAGTCGCGCCCCACTATTCCTCGTAATCCACGTTTATAGTATATTGAAAACTTGTATTTGTGTGCAAGCTTTTGCCAATGTTTGGGTGTTATCGGTATTCAGTACAACACTAATTACCTATGAGTGCACGCGCACACTACAATAAATAGACCGATTAAGAAAAAGCGTCACGGTCAAAGGGAAAGTTGCTCACCCAAAAATTGGTGGGACGCGTCTTCGTGGATTGTACGGACTATACCAACAGATAAATGGGTATATGTTCCCACAGATACTCTGCAGTATGCGTCATAGATCAGCTATAGTGCGTAAGTCAAGCGCAGTAGCGGCGTTACGAAGCACACTGTCTCTACGCTTAAAAGATCTATCCTTGTCGCTGACAGCATTGATTTAGGAGTAATTTGCGCCTATCTTCACGTCAGCAGTAATTCGCGCCTAGCTTCACGTCGCCAGGCCTGCACGTCCGGCTATTTCGACAATTGAAATAGATACGCTATTGAGAGCACTAGGTGCAACTAACACTGCATGACATACAGTAATCATTTATGAGGCCCAGCTAGCTATAGGGTGAATGAGGTTATATTGATATAATGATAGGTTAGATTTTATTTTTTTATTTTTATTAAATAAGGGGGCAAACGAGCAGACGGGTCACCTGATGGTAAGCAACTACCGTCGCCCATGGACACTTGCAACATCAGAAGAGCTGCAGGAGCGTTGCCGGCCTTTTAAGAGGGAATACGCTCTTTTCTTGAAGGTTTGCAGGTCGTATAGGTCCGGAAATACTGCTGGTGACAGTTCGTTCCAGAGTTTTACAGTGCGCGGTAGAAAGTTACGCGAGAATCGCACTGTGGAAGACTGCCACTCATCAAGGTGATGAGGATGGTATGTTTTTCGCGTGGGACGATGGCGAAAAGTTGCAGGTGGTATGATTCCGAACAATTCCTCAGAGCACTCCCCGTGATACAACCGATAGAAGATGCAGAGCGAAGCTACATCTCGGCGTAATTCCAAGGGGTCCAAGCTGTTTGAAATTAGTAATATAGGTACTGTACTGTAATTAGTTTGAGATTAGTAATATACTCGCGAGACAATCGAGTAAATGGGCTAAATCGAATCGGCAACGATGCTGCATTATTGTTGTAATAAAATAAATCGAGGAGATCTCTTCTCCTAGCATAGGCGTACTTAAAGGGGGTGACAGACACGCGAGTAAGTACGCGGACTTATGGCTCGACGATCTTAATCGCCTGTGTGTCAGCAAAGAGCCGCGAGCCGCGAGCCTGGGGGCATGGTAATCCAGTGTGAGCGATTCTCGTGTGTCACCGACGCGATCCGAGTAAGTTCGCAAACTTAAAACCCCGGTACTTTAAGTTAGTACGTCTGTCACCCCTTTTAGATGTATGTGCATGACTTTCATCTCACGATAAATAAGTGAAATTCAAAGATGGTAATGATGATGTCAGATGTAGAGACAATGTCGTTGCAGGAACTTGTTTCCGGAGAACATCGCGCAGGCGACCATCGCGACGTATCGCACGCGCCTCGTCTACGACCCCAGTGACCCGAAACAGGTCCAAGGTAACACTTTCTATTACTCTACTTCTTAATTCAATTTTTGTCTTGTTGATTGCTGTTGTTGTTGTTTGTTGTATGGCGCTATGTAGCCGCAGGGTCTGACCGCTATCGTATCAATTCGCGTCAGACAATCCTGGGTACATACATACATACATATATGAACCAAGATTGAATTGATGAAGAAGATGATCGGTCTGGTATATCGAAACAAAAAATAAAAAAAATCATCAAAATTTACTTTTATCAATCTGGCTTAAGGCAAGGCTGTCCCTAAAATAAGCAGGTCGATGTCTGTCAGTGCGAATATCGACATAAAGGACATTAAAATAACATTTATATCAGCGCGCCTTGTACAGTGGCGCTCGCCGCGTCCTTGATAGGGGAATAGGAGAAAATTATACATTTTATTTTATTAATGACCGAATCAATTATTAAAAAACTTATTGGTTATTTCCTTAGAACTATAAAAAATTTATCCTTTTTGTGAAAAAATTATATCACTGTCATTGAAAATTACGAGATGTTCGAATTTGAAGTGTATGGTGATAACATAGATAAAAATAATACACCAGTGACCGCGATAATAATAGATTTCCAAGAATTCGCGATCGAAGCATTAATTTTGGTGTAAGAGAATTCCACATAATTTCTTCAGACTGAAAGCTTAAAAATCAGTATTTTCGAACTGGCTGGCCTTAAAATATATTTTGTTGGCAACTATTTTCCAACACTTCATTTTATGGCCTGTATTCACTTTGGTTAGTGCAAGTGCAAGTGACAAGTAATTAAGGCAGTAGAGTGCAGGTGTGTAGTGCAAGTAGTGTCCAATTCATGTTTAGTGGCTCTGTTTAGTAAATTCAGTAGTAGCTGTCAACCAGCGATTGTTTTTTATGTCAACTAGCGAGTATGGACGAACATCGAGAAGCGAGCTTGCAATTGCAAGAAGTACTCAAAGAAGTATTAAAACTCTTTTGGAAGCTGAATTTGCAAGATCAAGAAAAATATGGGTTCAAAAATGGATTAGTAGAAGACTTTGCCATTTTTTGCAAAACAACACGAACGTCCGAGTTTCAAAAATACAAATGCCATTTTGAGATGTCCTTCATTTTTAATATTCGTTTTATTTAAAACTATTTGACTATGAAGTATTTATATAAAACTAGATATCGCCCGCAACGAAGTTGCGGCAAAAATTCGCTTATCACGCCGGAACCGTGCGACTTTCCGTGATAAAAAGTATCCTATGTCCTTTCCCGGGACTTAAAGTATCTCCATGCCACATTTCAGCAAAATCGGTTCTGCGGTTTGAACGTGAAGAGGTAACAGGCAGAAGTATGGATTAGTATGGAAGTAACTGAAAGGGTGTCCTTTTGTACTTTTAATATATTATAATAATACTAGCTGTCCCGGCAAACGTTTCTTTGCCATATTAACTATATAAAGTATTTTTTTTTAATTTGATCGCAGCGCTAACTGTCGGGACAGACTAAAATTAAAATTCGAATATTATTTAAAATTTGACACTGCGATGGTAGCGCCGTCTGTCGGATCCAATGTAAAACATTCCAAAATCAACAACTACTAATAAATTAAAAATTAATTAAAAAAACATTGTCCAGCGGACAAAATTGTGAATCTAAACCATTCCCAGATCCGATTTTGATGAAATTTTTTGTGTGTGTTCAACACACAAAAAATTTCATCAAAATCGGTCCAGTCGTTTGAGAGAAGTTCAGTGACATACACACTCACAGAAGAATTATATATATAAAGATTATACGTAGGAGAGCCATGCTTCGGCACGAATGGGCCGGCTCGACGAGAGAAATACCACGTTCTCACAGAAAACCGGCGTGAAACAGCGCTTGCGCTGTGTTTCGCCGAGTGAGTGAGTTTACCGGAGGCCCAATCCTCTACCCTATTCCCTTCCCTACCCTCCCCTATTACCCTATTCCCTCTTAAAAGGCCGGCAACGCACCTGCAGCTCTTCTGATGCTGCGAGTGTCCATGGGCGACGGAAGTTGCTTTCCATCAGGTGACCCGTTTGCTCGTTTGCCCCCTTATTTCATAAAAAAATATATACCTATGAACGCTTCACACCACGTCAGTCTGGCCACGTGCTAAGTACCTGAAGAACTTGTGTTACGGGTACCAGACAACGGAAATATATTTAATACTTTTATACTAGATATACATATATTTAAGATTTTTATTATAATATCTTACACATATTTAATGCACACCCAGACCCGGGAACATTGAAAACTTTTTGTTTCGTCGGCGGGATTCGAACCCGCGACCCCCGGCTTGAGCTGCCACACACTCAACCAATTGAGCCACAAAGGTCGTCTCTTTATTTTGATACATTAAAAACTTACTTTAAATTGAAAGAAAAAATAAATTATACTGGTAATTATAATTAATTAGCCCCCTCTATTTCCATTGTCCCCAGTATGAATTCAAAATTGATCAAAAAATTAAAAATTAATGATCCATCTTATTTACTGGTCCAAGAGCCTGTGACGGCCAGACCTTCCTCAGTTTCGGAAAGCTGTATTTGAACGTTCTGTAAACATTTGCTTCAAATTTATTCAGAAATAAAACAATTTTTATTTATTTACCTAAAGGTCTACCTGAACTTTGAGAAAAAATAAAGCTCAATTTTCATAGCTGGCAGGCACGCTGCGAGTGAAGGGAGGAAGGGCGCGCGGGACGTGGGTACTCGCACTTGCACTCGCAAAAAATAGAACATGCTTCTAATCACGTTACTACGCAGCCGACTAATCACTTGCACTAATCAGTCGCTGTCCACACTTACTTTCTCCTACTCACTAATCACCTGCACTTAATCACTAATCAAAGTGAATACAGTTCTAATCACGTTACTACGCAGCCGGCTAATCACTTGCACTAATCTTTTGCTGTCCACACTTACCACTAATTACTTGTCCTAATCACTTGCACTTATTACTAATGAAAGTGAATACAGGCCTTTACGCAGAGTAGATAACACGTTTTGAATTCCCACTTTCCAGGAAAATTGACGTTTATATTTTACCTTCCAGCACCTGCACCTTCCGGCACCCTGAAAACAATAAAGAGATTCTGTGGTTGCTTAAAACACAGATGCAATTAAATGCGAGGCTATCCAGAAGGCTATCCCTCTGGATAGCCTCGCTACACATTTAATTGCATCTGTGTTTTAAGCAACCTTTCTAGAGAGAAATAAAATAGTGGGACACCATGAGTCTATAAAACCTGTTCCTGAAACGTAGTTAATGTTGAACACTGACCTATTTCTGATGTTATCCCCTTTGAGGAAAAGTACTTTAGTGTTCGTGCTTTTTCTTTTAGGGGAACTTTCTACTTCTCTATTATTCTACAACGTTGCTAGGGCAACATTTTTAAAGTATGCGTCAATTTATACTAGCGCAGAGTCGAAGCGAATTATCAAAAACGGAACATACAAAATTCAACCATAACTCCAGAGCGTAACGCAGTACATTACTTCTGAGATTTTAAAAAGACGCGCGCATTCTCGTGAATTCGCTCGTCTGTACGCGACCAATGCTTGGTCTCGCAGAAGTTATGTCATATGTGTGCGTTACGCTTTGAAGTTAAGTTTGAATAATTTGTTATGTTCAGTTTTTGGTTATTTTGCTTCGATGCGCTTCGACTCTGCGCTGGTATAAATTGAACCTTACCTATGCTTTCACTAACATGGCATGGCTAACCACCCCGATGTGAACACCACCAGGTCACATAGAGACGTACGAGATCAAGGGCGACTACCAGGGCGGCACCAACGTGCTGGGGCTGGTGTGCTTTAGCATCGTGCTGGGCATCACGCTGGGCAAGATGGGTGAGCGCAGCCGCCCGCTGCAGAACTTCTTCCTCACGCTCTCCGAGGCCATGATGATCATCACCGGCTGGGTTATATGGTAACCTATGTGAATCAAATAACTTAAGTGCACTGTCTTCTTATTACTACTGTCGTAAAACCTTATAAAGCTGGCTTCAATTTATGATGTTTTGTCACAGAAGTTTATCTATTCCACAGCGTCGTGATCTGGTTAACATTTTGACGTTAACTAATAATCAAAAAGCGCTAGTGATTATATGAACTTAAGTCAAAAATACCTCAGGATCCAGGCATAAGGCTGCGTTTCCACCAGATATTTGTTGCGAGGAAAGTGTTTTTAAGAACCAATAGAATCGCTGCGCTTAGCGAGATCGGGCAAATGAAGCTATTCAGTATTCTATAGGTTCTCAAAAACACATTCCTAGCAACGCAACTCCGGTCAGCCCTAAGTCGTTTATTTATTTAACTATCTTTATTTTCAAAAGGAGTATCAATGATTTAGTTCCTTTATTAGTTCATACATGCGGTTTGTGCATAAAATCTTTTAAATTGATATTATTTTTTTAACGAACGTGTTCCCCAGCATAACAATTTTATACCTACAACGTACGACCAAATTAAAGTATAATTTACACAGAGCCAGTACTGGCTGCCAATAAGACTGGCAGCCAGTATTGGCTTCGTATATGCCGCGTGTGAACAGTTTTTCAAGCCAGGCCAAACTGTTCACACGCGGCATATGCCAAGCCAATACTGGCTGCCAGTCTTATTGGCAGCCAGTACTGGCTCTGTGTAAATTATACTTTAATTTGGTCGTACGTTGTAGGTATAAAATTGTTATGCTGGGGAACACGTTCGTTAAAAAAATAATATAAATTTAAAAGATTTTATGCATCTCATTTTATGAATGTTTGCATCCTCATTATAAACAGATTGCATATGGAACGCACGCTTTCGGTGCGTCTTTTCCTCCCAAGGTAGCTAAAGAAGTTTGCAAACGTTTCAGGATTTCCCCTCTCGGCGTGTTCTTCCTGGTGACAGCGAAGATAATGGAGATCGAGTCGTTTGGCGAGCTGGTGGGGCGGCTGGGCATGTACTTCATGACGGTGCTGCTGGGGCTGTTCCTGCACGGGTTCGGCACGCTATCCATCCTGTTCGTGCTGGCCACCAAGAAGCTGCCGTGCCGGTACATCGCCAAGATGGGGCAGGTCATGGCCACCGCTTTCGGGACCGCCTCTAGGTGAGTGGTATAAGGAATTCGCCCAACTGTGTTAAGCACGATGGGCATATTTGAATATCATTTAGAAAATATAAAGAATCGTTTACTGTCTCTATATAATGTATTAACATTAATACTTATATGCTTCATTTGTTTGCGGATGACAACATGGAGCTTTAAAGTCCGTACAGTAGTTTTTGCTATTTTTACAGTCAGAAGAGTAAATCCATCCTCAATTCTGTATATAATAATTTATATCCTATAGTTGAAACCTTGTAAAGTAGTTGTGTGAATAATGAATAAATATCAGAAAAATTTGAATTTTGTGAGTCGATATGAAGTTAAACCAAGTCCATAATATTTGATATGGTTTCTATTTGACCCAATGGTGTCTGAGCAGTCTGACGTATTTCCTGTTCAGTTCAGCAACAATGCCGATAACGATCGGGTGCTGCGACGAGATGGGCCTGGACCCGCGCATCACGCGCTTCGTGATCCCGATCGGCGCCACCATCAACATGGACGGCACGGCGTTGTACGAGGCCGTCGCCGCCATCTTCATCGCGCAGCTCCGCAAGGTCGACATGTCCTTCGGCAAGATCGTCGCCGTCAGGTAAACAACAAAGTTTGATGTTGTACGGTGTGCACAATCTATACTAATATTATAAATATGAACGTGTGTCTGTCTGTCCGTCTGTTACTTCTTCACGCTTAAACCGCCGAACCGATTTTGTTGAAACTTGGCATGTACTACTCCGAGTCCCAGGAAAGGATATAGGATAGTGTTTATTCCGAAAAAATGTACGGTTACCGTGCGATGAACTAGTATTGGCGCAACGAAGTTGCGGGTGTCATCTAGTTTTTTTATGATAGTTTAATTTTGAAGAGCGAAAGAAAGTTTTTGAGACTTTAGTTGTTTGCTGATTGACTGATAGAATGATATGAGTACGCGCATAATGATTGATGATGAATGCAAACTGAACTTATTGCTAACAATAACCCAAATGGTGTCAAATGCTGATACAATTTTGTGCGCGTGCTTGCCCGTACAGGTGTCATGTCCCATACATTAATGACATCTAACTTTGCTATCGAAACCACCGAATCCATTTTGACTGTCCTCCGTCTGTTTGCTTGCTTATACATCATCTTTTTTATACAAAAACTTTTGAGCTTAGAAAGAAGTACGGATTATTCGCTAGATCAGCTAGTATTTTCTTATCTGGCGCAGTGGCAAGAGTAGTGAGAGAGCGAGGGACCGGTCGTGTATGCAGAGGCCGCTGGGAGTCACTGTCAAATACTATGAACGTACACCAACTTCTTAATAAATCATATAATTTTTTATTAGGAAGTTTATAGTGTTTGTTTATTTTATTTATTAGTCTAGTTTCGGTCTTGTCGAGTAAAACATAGACCAATCAGAGGTAAGCCTTCAATATTGAAGTTTTAAAATAATTTTAATATTATTTGTAGCTTGTAGACAATATTGAACAACATTATCTGAGTCGAGATTAAGATTATAAACCTTCGGCTTCGGCCTAAGGTTGTGGCGATTGCCGATTAATCGGCTTCGGCTTCGACCAATAATAGACCTTCGGTCGGACACTAAAAATTAAACTAAATATTAGCTATACAAGACGTGTTAGTGATATAAGAATGATGGCTATTGTTGTTCCTAAAAAAATAAATAAAATAATAATTTAGCCGGCGCTAAGCCAGCAAGCAGCCACGAACTAGCTGCGAAAATTTTAAAAGACTCACGGAAATTCACGAACTCTAGTTTAAGCACTGCTGAATAATTCGGCTAAATTTTGGCCGAAAACCGGAAACCGAAATTTCGGTTGGTCATGAGTTCATGACTCATGATAAAACACAACATTATAGCTATGTTGTTTGCCTCCGTGATCCAGGGGCTTAGAACTTGGCTTCTGACGTCTTATTGTAGGGGGTCATGTGTTCGATTACCGAAATGATTTTTTTCAAGTTTACAGATATAAAAATATATAGTTTCTAGCTCAAATGGACATCTAAGTGTTGGACTAGCTTTTTCTTTAACGTAAATATCTTCGAACAAATGTCACAACTAAATTGACTGTCGCCTGCATGAACTCTAGTGTGTGCAGTCAAACCACTTTTCTGTGAAAATTTCCTTGGACTAACATCACAGCTATATCGTTTCTCGCCCGTATGCACTCTTGTGTGTGAATTCAATCTGCTTTTTCTTGAAAATTTCTTCGAACAAATGTCACAAGAAAATGGTTTCTCTCCTGTATGAACTCTAGTGTGTACAGTCAAATTGCCTTTCTGTGAAAATTTCTTTGGACAAACATCACAGCTATATCGTTTCTCGCCCGTATGCACTCTTGTGTGTGCATTCAATTTGCTTTTTCTTGAAAATTTCTTCGAACAAATCTCACAACAGAATGGTTTCTCGCCTGTATGAACTCTAGTGTGTATAGTCAAATCTTGTTTTGTAGAAAATTTCTTTAGACAAATGTCGCAACTAAATGGTTTCTCGCCTGTATGGACTCTTAATGTGTGTCTAGTCAAATAGTCTTTACTTAAAAATTTCTTTGGACAAACATCACAGCTATATGGTTTCTCGCCCGTATGCATTCTTTTGTGTTGGGTAAAATATGTTTTACTTGAAAATTTCTTTAAACAAATATCACAGCTATATGGTTTATCGCCTGTATGATTACTTATGTGTACAATCAAATTATTTTTCAGTACGAATTTCTTTGAACAAATGTCACAACTAAATGGTTTCTCGCCTGTATGAAATCTAGTGTGTACAGTCAAACTGCTTTTCTGAGAAAATTTCTTTGAACATATGTCACAACTAAATGGTTTCTCTCCTGTATGCATTCTTGTGTGTACAATTAAATTAATTTTTGAAGTAAATTTACTTGGACAAACGTCACAAATAAGTAGTTTCTCGCCTGTATGAACTTTTGCTGTGTGTATATTCAAAGAGGTCTTTAAACGAAAATTCTTTCGACAAAAATCACAGCTATATGGTTTCTCGCCTGTATGAAGTCTAGTGTGTGCAGTCAATTGAGTTTTTAATGAAAATTTCTGTGGACATATGTCACAAATAAATGGCTTCTCGCCTGTATGCACGCTTGTGTGTACAATCAATTGGCTCTTTCTACAAAAATTCTTCAAACATAAATCACAGCTATATGGTTTCTCGCCCGTATGAATTCTTTTGTGTTGGGTCAAACTTGCTTTACCTGTGAATTTCTTTGGACAAACATCACAACTAAATGGTTTCTCTCCTGTATGAACTCTAGTGTGTCTAGTCATGTTGCCTTTCTGTGAAAATTTTTTTGAACAAACATCACAGCTATATCGTTTCTCGCCCGTATGCACTGTAGTGTGTACAGTCAAATCGCTTTTCTTTAAAAATTTCTTTGGACAAATGTCGCAACTAAATGGTTTCTCGCTGGTATGGACTCTTAATGTGTGTTTAGTTAAATGGCTTTTACTTGAAAATTTATTTGAACAAATATCACAGCTATGTTTTTCGCCTGTATGATCTCTTAAGTGTACAATCAAATTATTTTTCAGTACAAATTTCTTTGAACAAATGTCACAACTAAATTGTTTCTCGGCTGTGTGGACTCTTAATGTGTGTTTATTCAAATGGCCTTTACTTAAAAATTTCTTTGGACAAACATCACAGCTAAATAGTTTCTCGCCTATATGCTCTCTTATGTGTACAGTTAATCCGTCTTTTGTACAAAAATTCTTTGCGCATGTGTCACAGCTTAATGAGTTAAATGGGCGTGAATGAGTCTTCATGTGCCTCAGTAAATGTCTTCTTGTTGAATAGTTCTTCAAACAAACATCACAGGTGTGGGGTGTCTTGCTGGACTGTGCTGCGCTGGCATGGCCTCGCCCCTCACAGTCATCTGTGTTGGGTCGCTCCTCGTGTTTGATACCTGAACAATTAATATTTTCATGTCATTTATTATTTGTACAATATTACGAGAAATAATGAAATGTCAATATTTCTCATAATATTTATTTGTCTGCATGTTTATACAATATGACTGAACATTTTTAATAACATTACAACTATATTACACATTTTAATAGCTTATTAATCAGGGAAATAGTATTGGTCTAAGGGTTGAATCACACCGGAATGGCATCATATTATTTTAAACTTTATCTTCATTAATGTAATACATAGTATTGCTTGAGAATCGCCACGAGACTTTCCAAGTTTCTCAAGCGATACTATGTATTACAATTAAATAAAGATAAAGTTTAAAATCATATGCCACTGAAAATACTCGCCGCGCCGCGCTGCTGCCATTCCGGTGTGATTCGCCCATAAGATCCCACCATGCAACGACCTTCATCGAGCTGGTTAATAGTCAGGGTTCCCTAGATAATTTTTTTTTTATTACTATAGCCCGCAGAATATGCATTAAGCATGAACCAGACTGGTACTAGTATCGATCTACCTGTTTATACCTGCGTACCCAAGAGTTGCGACGGGAACAAAATAAGACAACCTAACGTTTGCATATTCTACAGGCTTCATACTTTCGATTGGTATGGAATTTGTCTAATAACCAAACCAGTGAAATGTTAAAAAAATATTATTGTTTCAATACAAAGGTGTTTGTTGAATAAATACTTTTCATCTATTATAGTCAGGTTTCCCTAGAACATATTTTTTTATCACTATCAAGCAAATTTTCTGTGAGTAGCTTCATTTTGATTAGTCGAACATCATTTTTATCTGCGAAAACTCTTGAAAGTGGTAGCTAACAGAGATAAAAAGGATTTCATACTTTGATTGAAACCTATCAACATACAAAAAATCTGCCGGTTAGCAATAGACTTTATATTTACATACCTTTATTTCTCTTCTGACCCCCACTGTCCTTGGGATCTTCTACGACCGTTGTTGGGCTTTGTTGGACATATTTGTTAATATCACTTGGACTTAGTCGAACTATGACTACTCTAGGAACCTTTTGTTTTTGCTGTGTATAGACACTATCCACAACCTGTGAGTCTTGTGTGGTTCCATCAACTGCATTTTTGGATTGAATGGCAGTTTCTTCCTCTTTTCCATAGTCAATACTGTTTTCTACTATTTCAATCTTATCAATATCTAAAAATTTGACAAAATGTAAGTGAATCATCCTACTACTACTTAATGATAAAGTATGTGAAGACAGATGGATGGATGTTTAATTCTTGTGCAAAAACTAGATATTTTGATGATTAAAAATATAGGTAAGTGATATGTTTTTCTCCCCTCCCCCTTCACCCACCTAACAAAGTCAGGTATTTTATATACTCACACTCGGAATTCTCAACGTCAGGTTTTATAGTCACATCATCATGTTCCAAGTGTCTCTCCTGTACATCAAATTCCGGAGGTTCCTTTTTTGTTAGTACAACATGGTATGGTATAGTTTCATTTTCAATATTCTGTGTGACGAGGCGGACTAAAGTTTTTGGTGACTGTAAAAATAATATTCAATAGCAATTTTAAATGTGAATTGAAATAAATCTAAATACATCAACTTACAATAATAAGGTACCTGACTACTGCTTGTTACTGCATTCTGAAGGTTGGCAACTTGTCGTAGTCTCGCACAACATATGTAGCATAGAAAACATAACTCAGCTTTTGCCTGTTCAACAACAATAACAAGATAGATAAAGTCGGATATGAAGTTGGGATTGCTAGATAATGATTTTATTCATCATTCTAATGTTATGCACTTTCCAGGCAATGGTGTATTTAAACAGTACCAGATAATAAAAGATGTATCCCGTGACTTTGTAAATATTGTGAGAGCCGTACGTATATTGCTATGGTTAAAAGTAACAGTTACAGTAATATACCGTGTATTTAATAGATCGTATTTCTATCATCAGAATGAAACAAAACTTCTGCTAAGTAGCCGATATATCGAGCGAAAAAATCCGTAAATGTGGTGTTTGGTGCCTCGTACGGTAGACGAACTTCCGACGATAACTTTTTACTATTTCGGATTGAAACGTATCCGAAATAGTAAAAAGAACACAAAAAGTTTTGATTGATCCGGATTTTACTGTATTTGTCACAATCTATAGTTTTGGAATAAATAATCAATTAGTAACATAGAATATCATTGTAAATAATTGTAAAATAAGTTTAACCTTGAATTCAGCTAGTTTCTCATAAACATTTTGCAGATCTGTACCGTAAATGTTGATAGTTCTTTTATTTATAGATAGGCATATACAGCAGCCAGTTTTTTGTAACATATTTTGGGAGGTAAACTCTGGTAAACACAGTTAATTTGTAAAATTATTTTCGAAAGACGAAAGCTTTTAGCTTTCCAAGCAATTTTCCAAGTCCAACGTCCAACGTTCTCACATATTTCCTCTTCTTCTTTTTTGTTTACTTTTTTTACTATGGCACTATCGGCTTAAAACTTAACCATGGGAAGAGTTTTGGCGGGCATGTGAAACAGTGCTGTTGTGTTTTTGTATTATTTTCCTAAAATTGTGTTAGCTGGGTTTTGAATGTGTAATATTGGTAGAATATTAACCATTAGATATTCGTGTTCATGCACAAGTGTAGGAAAGTGATGTAATATCCAGAAACGTGCTATTTTGTGTTCCCTCCAAAACTACATCGAAAGTTTCAGTAAAGCGTCTACCACTTTACTGAATCGACCGACTTGACTCCTTGACTGTATTGACTTTTACTTAGACTTTGACTAGACTTTAGACCTGACGATACATGAAAACGATGATAAAAAACATAGAAATGGCTGTATGGGCAACGCTCCCTTTGCCTGTCCCGACCGGGACGAATAAAAAAAAAAACTTAACCATGGCCAGTGTCAAATAAATGGCGGGAATATTTAAAAAACAATATTAACTATTATTTTTAGCATTGTATTACTATGGTATTACTTTAATCAATGTGTAGTAGTAAAGTGTTTACCACTTTACTGAATTGTACGACTTGAATCCGTTTTACTGAAACTTTCTATTGAATTTTGGAGGGAACACAAAATAGTGCGTGCACCTTTCTGGAAGTTGAATCACTCTCATACACTTGACACTTGTGCAAAATAACGAAGATATTATCATATTCTACCAAATATGTTACACATATAAATTCATTTATAAATAATACTGGCCGATGTTTGGCAAACAGTATTTTAACTAAAATATGAGACCAGTCTTCTTTGCAATTTAAAATATTTTTTTTCAGTCGTCCAACTTACTATACAACCTTTTAAGCTTTTTGTCGCTATCAGTTATATTATTCAAAATAGTCATATTATTAATTATTCATATCAGATAACAGTCTGTGGACTAGTTCTAAGTTTAAATAATCTGGTTAAATTAACCCAATAATAGAACAATGCAACCAGTACCAAGGCTTCAGGAGAGCAACCAGCCTATAGATATCGACAAAACTGACGACCTCTGTGGCTCAGTTGGTGGACTATCGGTAGCTCAAGCCGGGGGTCGCAGGTTCGAATCCCGCCGACGGAACAAAAAGTTTTCAAAGTTCCTGGGTCATGGATGTGTATTAAATATGTGTATAATATAATAAAAAATCTTAAATATATGTATAGTATTATAAAGGTATTAAATATAATTCCGTTGTCTGGTACTCGTAACACAAGTCCTTAAGGTACTTACCACGGGGCCAGACTGACGTGGTATGAAGCGTCCATAGATAGATATATTATTAAAACTGAAAACTGAGACTGATGATAGTAACCAATAATAGGACGAATGGTGGCTTTCCATAGCCGGCCGTGGATGGCATACTCACTGCGGAATTACTAAAATACGTAATTTTAGTGAACCCAGATGAAAAACAAGCCGGGGTTTTTATCAGCACCAGCTACAAATACAATTTCTTATTTGTTATACCATGACACCATGGTTTATCTTCCAAACTCCTGAAAAGCAACCTTCTGCATTTGCCACGTGGTCTGGTCTGGTCAATTATATTATGGTTATCTGACATGAATTCTGTATATTGTGACTTGTGAGTAGAACAAATAACGACAAAAACTTTGGGGGATTTTCCAGAAAGTTAGACGACAGAGAAAAGTTACCTTAAATTGCAAAGAACTTTCGGTCTTATACCGTAGCAAGGCAGAAAAAGGCAATTTTAGGTAACAACTATGGCACATAAATTTAATTACAGGTACAAAGTATGACAAATATCAATTAGGATTAAATTATTGCGGACGGAAGCCACGGAAGACATGTAATAGACCCTCGTGTCTCCGTCCTGCGCGGTAGTAGGAACACGGTCGGGTTTTAGTGGGTACAGCTGCGGCCACTTACCATCTCTTCGGCCGTAGCAAGTCCCACATACCCCGATGGTCCTTCCCCAATGCTGCCGGGGATGCGTAATTGCATTTCCCGACCAAAAACAAAAAAAAAGGACTAAATGATTATAATTTTTAACAGATGACGCCCGCAACTCCGTTGCGCCAAAACTCGTTTATCACGCGGGAACCTACATTTTTCAGGACAAAAAGTATCGTATGTCGTTTCCCGGGACTCAAAGTATCTCCATGCCAAATTTCAGCAAAATCGGTTCTGTGGGTTGGGCGTAAAAAGGTAACAAAAAGACAGACAGACAGACACACTTTTACATTAATTTTATAATATTAGTATGGATGACAATCAGCAATAAAAATGTAAAAGATTAATTAATAAAGACTTGTTGGCATATGTTTTATAATATAGGTTATTTTTCCATTTACTGTCTTCGAAAATCCTGATACATTATTTTTATATATTTATATATAAGTATGTAATAAAATACAAATAAATTTTAATAATACATGTTATTTGGGGGTGAAGCTTGTTCTTATACTTAATCTTGGTCCGAAAATCTAAATCACTTGCTTTGATAAGATCCAAAATATAGGAGAGGTAAAATAGTCGCTCCGATAAAAGAATGATATATATGACCGTGCCCGTTTACTCGAGACTTGGTTGGGCACTGCCGTGACTATTTAAATAGTATTTTACTGGATAGGTGCTGGTAATCGCAGAAAATCATATTATATAATGTACTTATTTATTTTCTCATTATAAATTTTTGAATTGTAAAAAACCCGAAAAATCCGGGTAACCGGTTTTTATTCAACAAAAACTCGAAAACCCAGGTTTCGAAAAATGGGTCCGGGTTTAATAATAATAATAATACACATTTATTCGACATCAAATTCACAATACACTACAGTTATATACAAAGCACACATACAGCAATAAAGACGAAAACAAAGAAAAAGAACCATACTAGGCCTACCATATAATATAACAGAAAAAAGCATAAGTAGTTGAAAAGTAAACAAATAGTTGAATTTAATTTCTGCGGTGCATATTCCACAATAACTAATTAAATTAAAAATTTTGTGGCACGGCGCGACTTACATGCTTCGGCATTACAGGCAGTGCAGCGCGAAAAGCTGTCGAATAGGACTCCACTCAGGTAAATGATCACGGTACAGGATACTGTACCATGATCCCTGGTATTATGTGGATCCTCGTGATTGTCAGGCGTTAGACAGAAATACAACACACAGCATGATAATAATATATAATAAATCTTATAAGAGTTTCGAAAGATAAATAAATATTATATTATAAGTAATAAACTAGTTAAAAAATGTACATACTTATATATATGTATTACCTGCTTATAATTATTAATAGTTTCTAAATAAAGAAGTGGAAGTGTAATAATTAAATAAACGATATGGATAATAGTTATATATCATAAAAACAGTAATTACTAGATGTCCAGTCTCTGGGCCATAACAGGTAGCAACACGAACACCCTAATAATATTATAGTCCGTGAGCCCGGCCCCGAAATGCCTACGTCACATGACATCAACTTAAAACGCATGGCACACGGTCGGCAAATATATGCCGAGCGAGGATCAGACGACTTTCGCATCTGAAATTGGCTGGAAGTCAGAAAAATCGCCTCACTTCCGGTCAAATTTTTAGTGTCTATTTACGTCACGTGACATCAACGTGAAACATGTGGCAGCATATAGCCCTATAGTTTTAGAGAATGGAAACATAAGTCTGTCAGTTTTAAAATGGCCGGAAGTACTTGGCAGACGGCGTCAAAGTTGGTCCTTGGGTACCCTTTTTTACGTCACGTGACATCTTGATGAATTCTTTTTTAAATGTTTTGAAATAATAGTGTCTTATAGAATAAATGATGCTGCCAAGCCAGATCCGGCCGGAAGTACCAAAAAAAGTGATTTTTAAACTGTTCGTGAATTATGAGAAATTCGCATGATTTAGCAAATTATAATCAATTTAAGTACAAGAATTATCGAGTCAAAGTACCTAACCTGTTACAATAATAAATCTAGGGTAAATAAGTGTGTTACTGTACTATAGCCCGGTCACATTAACTTGACGCATGGCTAGGATGCAAAATGTATTCCGACGACGCGTTAAGTTGATGTGACCGTGTTATAATATCTTATTCCAATTTGTTTTGAGACACACTAACAAATATCAGGTAGATCATTTTGTTATTTAACATACCGGCTCCATAATAACGTCATGAATGATCAAACCATGCGTCGAGTTAATTTGACCGCGTTATAATTGATGAGCTCGTAATAGTCCGTGAACCCGGTCCGAAAATGCCTACGTCACGTGACATCATTATAAAATGCATGGCACACGGTCGGAAAATATATGCCAAGCGAGGATCAGACGACTTTCGCATCTGAAATTGGCCGGAAGTCGGAGAAATCCCCTCACTTCCGGTCAAATTTTTGGTGTCTATTTACGTCACGTGACATCAACGTGAAGCATGTGGCAGCATATAGCCCTATAGTTGTAGCGTAGGGGAACATAAGTCTGTCAATTTTAAAATGGCCGGAAGTACTTGACAGACGGCGTCAAAGTTGGTCCTTGGGTACCCTTTTTTACGTCACGTGACATCTTGATGAATTCTTTTTTAAATGTTTTGAAATAATAGTATCATAAAGAATAAATGAGGCTGCCAAGCCAGATCTGTCCATAAAAGTGATTTTTAAACTGCTCGTGAATTATGAGAAAATCGCATAATTTACCAAAATATTATAACCAACAAGCTGTCCTGGCAAACGTTTCTTTGCCATATTATATAAAGTATATCGCCCGTATTATTTTATTGAATTAGTGACTAAATAACTATGTCACCATGACAACGTCCATCGCTATCCCGTGACCCGCGTCGCAACAATGGTCGCTCTTTATAGACAAATAATTTGCAATAAAATAAAATTGCGTCTATAATTAAAGATCTAAGCTATCCTATCTCTCAAGTTGGAAAAAAGCACACATTTAAAAAAAAGAAACATTAAAATCGGTTAAGTAGTTTAGGAATCCATCGCGGACAAACATCGTGACAGGAGATTTATAATTATGTCACAGGGAAAAGAGGATATCAGGGATTTCACTTTATCCCTAGGGATATCACGAACTCCCGGTAGATGCCGAATATTCTTTTTTGTTAGTTGTTACGTCTTCTTACTAAAAATATCTAGTGATAATATGTCATTTCACTAAACTAAATCTAGTCAACGTCAGATTATTATTATTTTTAACAAAAAATTAAAACCGACTTCCAAGGTAAAAACAATAATAACATTAATATGAACTAATAAATAAATTTTACTATTTAATAGTTCCTTTTTCCGAATTCGGCTAAACCTCAACTATTTCTGTACTCAATCTTCATTATTTTGAAGTCGGTACCAGATAGCTGAATCTTCAGTCCTCTGACACAATATTTGAAACTTTTGGAACTGGCACCGTCTTCAAAATTATGAAGATTGAGTACAGAAATAGTTGAGGTTTAGCCGAATTCGGAAAAAGGAACTATTAGACAGTAAAAATTATTTAATACTTTTTAGTTCATATTAATGTTATTATTGATTTTACCTTGGAAGTCGGTTTTAATTTTTTGTTAAAAATAATAATAATTTCACTCTTTTTAGTTATACTAGTAGGTTAACCTTCGCGTATATTTTACGTATCTTATTACAATTTGTTAAGAGTCACAATTCACACTCACAAAATAATATATTATCAGTGAACTGTGAAGTGAACATATTGTGCTAAGTAATTTAACAATAATTTTAATGCTTCAAGCCCCAAGCGGTCACCGGCGATTGCGATAACAATAAAAAGGATATTGTATCTCGTTTTTCCACGATCGAAGGATCCATCAGATAAAAAATTGTATAAACTTGCATAGGATGTAGCGTAGCTACTCATAATATATAATATTATCATAATTATTGACAGCTGTTCTTGTAATCAAGAATTCAATAATTTAAATCGATACTTAGTGCGCCATCTATCGATGAATAAGTATAACTAATTAATAAGACACTTAATGACTTTGTTTTGTTTAAATGCTATTTTTAAAATAACTTTATTTTAAGTCTATTTGTCTATTAAAATTTTATAAAGTATTTAGTAAACTATTCGATCTGTATATAAAGTAGTAAAGTATATTCGATCTATCGTCTGCCGCCACGCGCCACGCGGCGGCGCGGCAATGCCGTCGCCTCCGCGGCGCTGACCACCGTGTATTAAACAAACAGGTGTTGTTATACAGTACATAATTATTATTATTATTAGTATATCCATACCTATGCCTTGTACTATATCTATTCTGTGCCATGAGACATTGGTGACCTTAATACGACGTGGTAATGATGATGACGATGATGATGATGATGATTATAATGATGAATATGAATTGCATAGTAGCATATGCTTTCTGTTCTTAAAACAACACCGAAACTCCTAAACGTGTATCTATAAAGAGTCAGGAGTTCTCTCAGCATCTTCGAAACCATGGTATATCTTGACCCAATATTTGACTTTTTGGTAGCATATTCTTAGTACACTTCACATAAAACCAAAATCACCATATGTTTCCATATAAATTTCGAGGAGTTCCCTCGATTACTCCTGGATTCCATCATCAGGTCACCACTTTTGTGAACATGGTACCAAATTGGAGTGAAACCAAATACAACAAAACAAAAATTTCGAAAATCGGTTCACAAACGGCGGAGTAATCGTTGAACATACAAAAAAAAATAAAAATAAAAATCCACAGCCGAACATATAACCTCCTCGTTTTTTGGAAGTCGGTTAAAAAGCGGACACCGCCGAATAAAAATCAAGCCACGCATTTCTCTCACTTGCTCACTGGAGTAAGTTGTTTCACTAGAGCAAGTGACGTTTCACTAGAGCAAGTGAGAGAAATGCATGGCTTGATTTTTATTCGGCGGTGTCCGCTTTTCTGACGTTTTACTAGATTTAGTTTAGTGAAATGACATATTATCACTAGATATTTTTAGTAAGAAGACGTAACAACTAACAAACAAGAATATTCGGCATCTACCGGGAGTTCGAGATATCCCTAGGGATCTCGTGAAATCCCTGATATCCTCTTTTCCCTGTGACATATATAAATCTCCTGTCACGATGTTTGTCCGCGATGGATTCCTAAACTACTTAACCGATTTCAATGTTCCTTTTTTTTAAATGTGTGCTTTTTTCCAACTTGAGAGATAGGATAGCTTAGATCTTTAATTATAGACGCAATTTTATTTTATTGCAAATTATTTGTCTATAAAGAGCGACCGTTGTTGCGACGCGGGATAGCGATGGACGTTGCCATGGTGACATAGTTATTTAGTCACTAATTCAATAAAATAATACGGGCGATATACTTTATATAATATGGCAAAGAAACGTTTGCCAGGACAGCTAGTTGATTATAATATTTTGATAAATCATGCGAATTTATCATAATTCACGAGCAGTTTAAAAATCACTTTTTTGGGACTTCCGGCCGGATCTGGCTTGGCAGCATCATTTATTCTATAAGACACTATTATTTCAAAACATTTAAAAAAGAATTCATCAAGATGTCACGTGACGTAAAAAAGGGTACCCAAGGACCAACTTTGACGCCGTCTGCCAAGTACTTCCGGCCATTTTAAAACTGACAGACTTATGTTTCCATTCTTTAAAACTATAGGGCTATATGCTGCCACATGTTTCACGTTGATGTCACGTGACGTAAATAGACACTAAAAATTTGACCGGAAGTGAGGCGATTTTTCTGACTTCCGGCCAATTTCAGATGCGAAAGTCGTCTGATCCTCGCTCGGCATATATTTGCCGACCGTGTGCCATGCGTTTTAAGTTGATGTCATGTGACGTAGGCATTTCGGGGCCGGGCTCACGGACTATTACCTATATTCTGATAAGAGGCTGGCGCCGCCGTGTCGGCTAGACAAAGCAGGCGACAGCTTGGCGGGATTCCGGGCGAAATGAGGGAACGGGCGCGTGCGCTTCACTCCAGCGCGGCCCTCGCGCAGAGATCTTTCACTTTATTAATTATTATGTATCCAAATAAAGGTTATACGTCTTTTCTATGAGTGAAGGAAAAACGACGACGTTTCGATGCCCTAACTGTCTGTCTGTCTGTCTTAGTAATAGGTGGTAATAAGGTCCCGTTTTACTAAAATATTGTCTTTTTAGGATTCCGTACCCTTTGGGCACGGAACCCTAAAAAGACAAATTTTCCCTGTCGATATTAATAAAACATTATACTAAACACACCGGCAAAATTAGAGGAACATAGCAAAATTTTCATTTTTTTTGAAAATTGTTCATTGTTTTTTATATATTTATTTATTTACTAATTGATTATTAAAAATATATATTTTATATAAATTTAGGACATAAAAACGTGAAAAATAGAAAAAAATCAGCAAAAATAAAAAATTAAGAAAATCTTTGAAATTTCAGTAGTAAGTTTTCAAGTTAAATTTTCAATTTTTATTAAAGAAATGCCATGTTGAAAGCGTGTAATGCCTTCTATGGATGGATGGATGGATCGCAAGAAGGCCTGGATACGCCATTCCATGCTTGCATTTTAATTGGCAATCATTTCCTGTGGGATAATCTCTTACTCCTCCAGTAGCGCCAATTCGAGCTCCTGGACACATTTTGGAGATGGAGTTTTTACTCGTACCGTTTACCCATTGATGTGCCACACGTCTTCAGTCGGATCCACATCCGTAGACCACGCTGACCTCTCCACCTGGGCTACGCCAGCATCGTTTAGGTAATAATGCCCGATTTTCTTACACTATGGACGCACATAAAATTGAATTTACTACCTAAAACTGTGTAAAAGGCACACCATGCAGTTCCAGGATGTCTGTGCTATTGCCCTGTACTGTCAAACTACCATCATCAATAATCATCAGCAACATCATGTTGCTGATGATTATTGATGTTTATTGATGTTGATTATTGATTTGATGTTGATATGATGACTGATGATTATTGATGTTGCTGATGATTATTGATGACCCAACATGCGGGCTCCAAATCATATGCCACTCCAAACCATTACGAAACCTGCATCATAGGCCACTGTTTCCGTTAAGTGTGATGGCCTGTAGCTTTCCTTACGATTTATCCACATTCTTTATCGCCTGTCAATAAAATGTATACAGAATATTCTCCCATCACTGTACAGCACAAGATTTTACTCACTTGTCTAATTTTGATGTTCACGCGCAAATCTTAGCCTGGCTCTTCGGTGTCCTGTATCAAGTTTTGGTGCCCTTGCTGGCACTTTTGAGTTTAATTTTACTTCTTTGAGCCTTCTTCTTACTGTCCAATCACTTGTCGGACCTGTTCCGACAGGTTTCGTGTCTGCATAACAGTTTGAGGTCGATTTCTTAAGGTTTGTTTCCTTACAAAATGGTCATCCTGAACCATTGTCACCCGATATCTGCCTTGTTTTCATCTCCGAACGTAAGATCCAGTCTCTCTGAAGCGTTGAAAGTAACGACGGACCACGGAAGCCGACACACCTAAGGCCTGACTGACCGAACGGTAGGTGCGACCTTTCCTATCGTGGTTACAGCTCTAGCTGTCGCAGATGCTGGGAAATCACTAATTTTGTATCTAAGCAATGTGTTCTTCCAAAAACCAAACAATCAAATGAGCTGAGCATACCTAGCACCCCGCTAAAACGCCATTCTTATCAGAAACACTTACAACGTCAATCATCGAAAAACACTTATTTGGGCATAATTGCTATAAAAACCCGTCAACTTGCAAGTTTTATTCAATATTTTATTTCTTAAATAAGCTTAGAAACTATAAAAAATCGGCCAAGTACGAGTCGGTCTCGAGCACGAAGGGTTCCGTACCGTTATAGAGCAAAAATGGACCAAAAATTGTGTTTTTTTGTATGGGAGCCCCCCTTAAATTTTTATTTTATTTAAATATTATTATTAAAGTAAACATATAATTAAGGTCTTTGTGAAAATATCAAGTGCCTACCTGTTGTAATCATTGATACCCAGCAAAAAATGTTTGAAAAATTACGTTTGTTGTATGGGAGCCCCCCTTAAATATTTAATTTATTTCATTTTTAGTATTTGTTGTTATAGTGGCAACAGAAATACATAATCTGTGAAAATTTCAACTGTCTAGCTATTACTGTTCTTGAGTTACAGCCGAGACAGACGGACCGACGGACAGACATCGAAGTCTCAGTAATAGAGGGTCCCGTTTTTACCCTTTGGGTACGGTACCCTAAAAAGGATTTCACACAGCCCGACCAACTTCAGTTCTAGTTCTAGTCTTTTTACCTATGTTCCGCTAATTTTGCCAGTGTGTGTATTAACTATTAATACCTCATTAATACATTTTAATGTCTTATTTGCTTATGTCAGCATTCACAGACACGTCTTTAAAACCACTTGACCAAAGTTTGTAAACAATTTTTTTATAATGTTCACCCATCGCCCAATGTGCTGTTTTACCAAATAAAAGATGCATAATCATCGCGTAATTAATTAAAGAACCATCTAGCGGAACACTTGTGTACCTTTTGAACGCAGCTATAGTAATAAGTAACAACTAATAAGACTAAGTAATACATATAATTATATTCTAACCACTTTTGTGAAGGATGTGGTTATTATATTTTTGTTTAACCATTTTTAGGGTTCCGTAGCCAAAATGGCAAAAAACGGAACCCTTATAGATTCGTCATGTCTGTCTGTCTGTCTGTCAGTATGTCACAGCCACTTTTCTCCGAAACTATAAGAGCTATACTATTGAAACTTGGTAAGTAGATGTAGTCTGTGAACCGCATTAAGATTTTGATACAAAAATGGAAAAATTATTAAAAATTTTAGGGGTCCCCATAGGTAACAACTGAAACAAATTTTTTTTTCATCTGGCCTATGCGTGTGGGGTATCTATGGATAGGTCTTCAAAATTCATATTGAGGCTTCTAATATCATTTTTTTCTAACCTGAATAGTTTGTGAGAGAGACTCTTCCAAAGTGGCAAAATGTGTGCCCCCCCCCCCCCCCCCTCTAACTTCTAAAGTACTATGATAATTCTAAAAAATATATATGATGTACAGTACTATAAAAACTACCAACGAAATTTGGTTTGAACGAGATCTAGCCAGTATTTTTTTTTTATACGTCATAAATGATAAACATTAATTTAACTTTCATTATATCAAGAATGAAATATTAAAATAAACCAAAAACCTTATAATTTCATAGAAATAATTCTTATTGCTGCTGCGGAACCCTTCATGGGCGAGTCTAACTCACACTTGACAGGTTTTTTAAAATTTCGCCACCGACGCCGCGCCGCTCTCATTTTGCCGCCCCTCATTTTTGCCGCCCCGGGCAATTGCCCGGTTTGCCCCCCCCCCAGATCGGGCCCTGGTGGCAAAATAAAATGGCGTGACGAGCCATAGCGCTAGGCGGGCAAATTACTATTAAATATAATATCCAACATTCAGTTCGTTCAAGTCATCGATATACACGTTCCAGCGTGACGGCGACGGCGGCGAGTATCGGCGCGGCGGGCATCCCGCAGGCGGGGCTGGTCACCATGGTGATGGTGCTGGACACCGTCAACCTGCCCGCCGAGGATGTCTCCATCATCCTCGCCGTCGACTGGCTGCTGTGAGTGCCTCCAACTGTGTTATAGCCTTTACTTGTTGGGCCATTATGAATAATTGCTATTATTGCGCAACTGTCTACACAGGATATATTACTGCATGTTTTGACGCTAGAGTGCAGCACCAACATAGGCAGTAAACAAAAATTTTGTTCGGCGTTTGAAAACCTTATCTGATTATTATTTATGGCTTATTTACTATTTATGCTAGTAGCGCCCCCTGCCTACTGTCTACGGCGCCTACCTTTGTGTAATATTCCCTAGGCATATACGCCGCCCCGCGCCCGTGGTCGGATATTGAAGTATTAGGTTTACTATCTTTATTTTTAATATTGCGTTAATTTTTATGCAAAACATAAAGAATAATTTTTTTTTTAAATATTTCAGCGACCGCTTCCGCACGACGATCAACGTGGTGTGCGACGCGTTGGGCGCCATCATCGTGACGTCACTGTCGCAGGGCGACATCGACAAGTCGCGCGCCGCGCCCACTGCCGCCGACCGCGACGCCGCGCCCGCCACAGAGCTCGCCGAACTCGAGAAGGGCGACCGCTAGGCCATCACACGATATGCAGCAGATTTCATAACGCGATGTCGCGTTGTCGGTGCCAAATACTGACGACGCGACGTCGCGTGTTTTATAATCGTAGTACCCGTTGTTAAGAGAGGAATTGACACAACATTATTAATCTATACACGCGATAATTGATCGTAAATAATTTGTTTCAATTCCTATATGCAAATGAGTGCGGTGTTAAAATCTGCTGCCTCCCGCGGCCGAGCCAACATTCCGCCTGCAGCCGGCGATTCGTGAGCGCGAATCGCAACGAACACTCGTGCCGGAACCTCGAAAGACAGTGCTAGTTAAGTATTTATTCTTGTATTCGTTTAGATGTGTGTGTGGACGTGGGAGCATTTTGAGAGTCAAAATTAACGACAATTTGCCACCGAAAAATTATAGTTGTGTGACGTAATATAGTAATGTGGAATTGAGTGAAATGTGTACGTTTGCGTGAGTGTATGTTTGGAAGACATCGAGACATTTGAGTGCGTGAAAGTGCGTGTTTATGTGTGTGCATATAAATCTATTAAATCTATGACAATATTGACATATCGGTCTATTATGTATGTCGCTCCGAGGACATACAGAGGACAGCGGCGACAATAAAGCAGTCTATCGACATCTGTGATGTACGTTAACAAAATTGCCAAACTTTTATCAAATCGAATTATTTATGTGATCAAAAGATGCCAAATATAGATTTATAATAATATTATTTATATTGTTATTATAAAATGTTTCTAAAAGAATATTATTTTGTAGGGATACAATCTCTTTAACTGTTTAATATTTATTTAAGCTTGTTATTTATTTAAGTCGTCTTTCATCATAGTTTTAAAGGCAAACCATTCTTGTGGCCAAAAAATTACGCTTAAGTAATAATATATCTTTTTTAAGTATACAATCTGTACTCTTACGTATTGTTAAATAGACAAGGTTTTAATTTAAGCTACTTCTACTTATTATACAAATATTTTAGGCTAAGCCACTTGTAATTTTTGTTATATATCAATACATTAAAAATTATTGCAAAATAAATTATTGCTTACTAGAAATAAAAGATGGCGTTCCTCGCATCTTTAATAAAATATATTATATAGCACTAACATCCTAAAATACTATATTTTTTAATCGTTACTTCATGCAGGTACTTATTTATGTATCTGACATACTCCTGTATAAAACAATAACAAAAATTTAAAATGTTTTCTGTGGGCAAAAGACTTTGTAAATACTTATCAAGTAATACTCGTGATTTGATGTTCATTATTGTAATTAGCTATAATAGGCGCTCTCCTGCCGACTTCAGCGACAGCGAGAGAAAAACTCCAGTGTGTTCTAAGTGTCTTTCAAAATAAAACTGTGTGCTTACTATTCTGTCTACAATAGGTCAGTATTAACGCTCTCATCGTTGAGTCAAAATGACGTCGCGTAATCAATCCTTCAAAGACTTCGCGCGACATCGCGTGAACCGCAGTGGACGTGTTAATGTTACTGACTACTTTTCTAACTATTGAGACGCCTGTTCTATTTTTGTATAAATGTATCCGGTAGAGTAGTGTAGACATTGTGATAGTTGTAGAGTCATATCATTCCATTTCAATCGTTAAAAAGTTTTAGTGCCAACTTCACCAAGGGCTGTTATAGTTAATCATTGATTGAATATCTCCAAAACTCTAATTTTAAAGAAATATTTAAGGCAACCATTAACAAAAACTGATGTTGGTGAAGTCGGTACTTAATATTAGGTAAGTATATTTATTACATATATGAGTGGATGACAATTAATATTATGTTAATGATTGAAAATTCAATTTGAAAAGAGACATTTCTGAAAAATATACTGGAAAAAGTTATGCCTAAATTGAAGTATCTGTATAAATTGTGTTTGGTGTGTTGGGTGTTTGTAGCCTCATAATGATTCTTGTAATGTGTAAGGTGTGGAAAAATTAATTAAGGATATTTCAGGCACGCAACTACTGCTGTATAAAAACATATTTTAGACAACAAATTTCGTATGCTTGAAATGTCCATAACTGATTATATCACAACCTATAGAAACGGGGGAAAGAGGCAAAGTCTGCATACGTCATTTAATACGTATAGACTATGTTTATATCGCTCCTTTTTCTTGAGAAATACTTTTCCTCGTGTATCGGAACTCGTCGGAAGTTGTCGAGCACTCAAATCTTCTCTTTCGTGACGTCATTATTCACAACTCATGTTCGGGCCAACATCTAAAGTACAAAATAGTCGTTAGCTAAGTATCCGTTGTATCATGTATAGCTTATGTTATTAAATAAACGTATTAAATAATAAAATCAACTGTTTATTCTCAACCGAAGTACAACATAAAATAGTTTTTAAAATTTTTGGTATAAAATTACGTCAACGATGACCTCTCTAACAATATTTAAACGCACATACATACATGGGCTCCTTACTAGTTATGGATGACAGAAGTTTCCACTTTTATATTGTTTTGACTATGAAATGATAACATTTTAACTTATTTGGATAAAGCTACAAAATATGACACATAACACATTTTAAAATAAAATTATGCAAACGCTGATATTTGACCAGTATATATTTTGTGGAACTCTCCTCCTTTCTTTCTGTAAGAAAGTAGTGGTCCACATTTTCTTAATCTATTTTCAGGTCACTGTCAGAGTTTTATTTCGAGCATTATAAAACGCTGCGGCGCGGTAACAGCATTACTTTCTAAAACATGTCTTTGTTTCTTCTATAGATATTTAGTATATCCTGTCTGACGAAACAACGTATCAATGTATCACGCGCAAAACGCCTACAGAACTTTGCTACGAAGCCATCTAAATATTGTTAGACAGGCTGTGTAATGTGTATTAGGTACACACTACACTTGATCACTAGCACCTCACAGCCATCTGATAAACAAAATAAAATTATGCAAAATATTAACAACCTTCCATATAAGGTACCTGAGGTCCACTGAGAAAAAATACCGCTATGTATTAAAAGTGATTGTACCTGAATTAACTGTAATAAGTCATAAATAAAAATATCTTGTCTCACTTTTATATAAACGGAGGATAAATCAAGGACTTTTTTATTTTTATTAATAGGAATTAAAATCATTTAGAAATAAACGGCATTTTCTCTAAGTGTTTCCTCGGAATGTCTCCCTGTAGCGCGGAATGTGACAGAACTGACCACTGTACTTACATCTTACACTTCTTACACAATATTTACAATTAATTACACTTTACAAATATTAACATCACTATCATGTTATGATATAAGGGAGATAGAACAGGATAGATATGCTGAGTAGTTCAGAGTAATTTCACTTATAATTTAATTTACTTACAGCTACATAAAGATACGTATTCACATATTTATATAGATATAATAAAATATCGAGCGAAATTAATATGGCACCATAATGTCGGTAATCTGGCCTTTATAAATAAAGGCTAAAACATGACGCAAAGAACTCGTGATGTTGTAGGTTAACAAAAAGTAGCGAAATGTTTGCTACGACCCGCTACAGTTGGCTACGACGGGCTACGTCGCGCTACGCGCCTCTACGACGGGCTCTACGCCACTACGACGGGCTCCACGCCGCTACGACGAGCTACGTCGCGCTACACACCACTGCGATGATGAAAGTATAACGTTTATATAAACTTATTAATAGTCTTATGTAAGTCAACTTTAAGTCCACATTTAACACATGTTTAAGTGTTCACTGCACAAGAAAGTTTACTCAGTCTCACTATACTTTTAGCTACCGAACGTTAGTCTGTGCACTCGCAGGCGGCGCTATTTAGCGCAGCGCGCGCATTGTCGTCGCTATACGGCGGCGTGGTTGTTGTTGTTGATATGCTTGCCGTTGGTGTCGTTGTGGAGGGCGGGGGCGGGGGGCACGTTGTTGTTGTGGGGGATGGGGGTGGGGGGCGTGTTGTTGTTGTGCGAGTCGCGGCGCGAGGCGAGCGAGGAGCGTGCGCGGGCGAGCGTGGCGGCGGAGATCTCCATGGAGTCGCCGTGCGGGAAGCGCGAGCCGCGCCGCGCGCCGTGACGACACCGGCCGTTCTGGAACACCAACATCATGACGTCACAATACATGTTTAGAAAAACTTGATTCGCATTTTTAACCGTCTTCAAAAAAGGAGGAGGTTTCTCAATTCGACCATATATCTGTTCTTTTTTTCAAATAGACATGACAGCATATTATTATTACAAATAAATTGGTTTGTCAAAGCTGAACGTAATTTAAGACAAAAACCACGTAAATATAAAAATGTTTTTACTTAAATAAATAGCAATTAATACAGCTTTAAGGCATTAATAGGTTGATACTTTTTTCCCAATATAATATTTTATAACCGTTAAGTTCTTTTAGGGTTTCGTAGCCAAATAGCAAAAAACGGAACCCTTATAGATTCGTCATGTCTGTCTGTCTGTCCGTCCGTATGTCACAGCCACTTTTCTCCGAAACTATAATAGAGCTATACCATTGAAACTTGGAAAGCAGATGTAGACTATGAACCGCATTAATATTTTGATATACAAGTGGAAAAAAAATTATAAAATTTTAGGGGTCCCCATAGGTACAACTAAAACAAAAAAAAAACCTATACGTGTGGGGTGGATCATTTTTTCTAACCTAATTTGCGAGAGAGATTCTTCCAAAGTGGTAAAATGTGTGTCCCCCACTCTAACTTCTAAAGTAGGGGTATGATAAGTGCAAAAAAAATATATGATGTACATTACTATAAAAACTACCAATGAAAATTGGTTTGAACGAGATCTAGCAAGTATTTTTTGTACTTCATAAATGGTAAACCTTTAACTTTCATTAAATCAATTGAAATATAAAAATAAATCAAAAACCCTTATTGAATAAAAATAAACCTTATTGCTGTTGCGGAACCCTTCATGGGCGAGTCCAACTCGCACTTGTTTTAACCTACTTCAAACAAGAGAAGGACATTGTATTGGAACGTAATCTTTATGTTTTTTGTTTGTCTTATAACTTCATCGTTAATAAACTATTTCGATAATAATTTCTATTTTAGTTTAAAACAAAACATTTTAAAGTTGGTCCCATGATAAGGTAGTAAATACTGTTTAAAATTTGAAGTAGATTTTGTTAAAAAAAAGGTGTCTGACCCGACTACGCCAGGACCAGCGATTGCGGTTGAAGATGCCGTAGACGATGGGGTTGGCGCAGGAGTTGGTGCACGAGAACAGCCACATCGCCTTTTGGAACGCCGGATCCAGCTGGCTCACGTAATCCTTGTCGATCCAGTACCTGGAAATATTAAACAACCTATTAAGATTGATTGGTCGGCTTTGTATAATGATATTTTTAATTCGGGTCAGTTTTTTGGTTTTGTACTAAGAGAAAGCAGTTTCGATACTCAATGTCTGGTTGCGTTGGAAACTAAGGGTCAATACAGACCGCATTGAACATGACAGATTTGCGAGACGTCTCACGCTCACGAAATCTGTCAATTCAGTACAAATTTATAAATGCATCTACGCGTCGCCTTGCTGTCTTAATTGACTCTGCGTTACAAGCGTTTTTTAAGTTACTGTGTACTTCGTAAACTCAATTGTAATCTTTAAGTTGTGAGAAGTGGTGAGCAAACAAACTTTTGACGTCTCCTATATATTTGACAGTTATGTGGCGGTACCCACAATTCGCCTAACAATCCTGCATCGCGCTATCGAAGTTTCGGAGAACGGCAAGATATATACAACGTCTGAAATGACGTCAGTAGGCTTCGGCCTGACCGGGCATAACACCTCGCTCGGTCGGAAGATCTTCCTTTGTGGCCTCCACGCACTATTCCCACAGTTACATAACCTTACGTTTATGTAGACAGTAGAACTGCTACCCTACTGGCTACTGGATATAATGAGACTGGCGTCCGACATTGAAATCATTACTGTGTACAAGATTAATTATTATGTACTCTATTAACTATACAGTACACTGACCACATGCAGTAGCAGTAGTAGGGCGACCAGCACGTGAAGAACACCAGCACGATGGTGATGGACATCTTGAGCGTCCGCGCGCGCGCCCGGCCCAGGATGCCCACGCCGTGACGGCGCATCTTGTCTGTAATGTCACGTTAAAAAAATATAATATAAAAATTCAGACAGTTCCAACATAGTTGTACAATTTTGTATTCAGCTATTATGATCTAAATTCTAAACCGTTCTAATTAACGTCTAATTAACCTTATTTTTAGTTATATTCTAATGCTGGCACATTAGCTTATGTATGAGATATAATAATGTCAATGTTTAAATTCAAATTTTGTTATGTTCTTAGCTTTGACAGTATGACGGACGTATAAAAAATAAAAAATCTAGCTCCAACATTCTCCAACGAGCTAGATTTTTTATTTTTTTAAGTATTTTTAAATAATCCAACTCAAACCCGCGACAGTTTTGTGATTTTTGCTGTAAAAGGTTTAGAATATCACATGTTTATGGATTGTATTGACGTCTTAACGATATGAAAAAAATACAATGTACTGTTGAGAAAGTCGTCTATAAAATGTTGGAATTACTTTTTACTACTTTAATATGAAATAGTTGAGTAAAAAAATATATAACTCGGCAAAATTTTAGAGAAAATGGGCAAAGAATTGCTGTTAATTTCGGCAACTTGGAGCTGTAATTCATAAAAAGAAAACGACAGAAATAATCTATAGATAAAATTCTATCCAATTCGAGAAAAAAGAAAAAGGACAAATTGTGCCAAAAAACACGATTCAAAACAACCCAAATCTCACATTATATTACTCGCCGCAAGTTCGAGTCGGCTTTCCGCGCTTAAATATATTTTAAATCTAATAATTAATATATATTTTTAAAGTCTAATAAGGGGCTAAAACCTAATAATATTTCTGTAGCGAACCTTTGCAATTTCGGCAAAATCGACAAAATTTCGTATACGGACTCTTAAAAATTCGTGTACTAACCAACAAAAAATTACGTATTAAGTTGTGAATGCAGCTGTTATGTTCTTTAGATGATTTAGAACAAGACTGCGTTCAAAATTCAACAATTTTTTACGTGGGTTAGGACACAAATGCTTAACAGCGATCAGTTATAATAAACGGCTTAGTAGAATTAATAACTTTTACATGCCGTAAGTTGTCTATCTTTTGAAGCTCTTCGTTGCAAGCAACAGGCTTCAATCTATCGGTACTTGTGTTTGTCAAAAGCGGATAAAATATTGCTATCGTGATCATATTGGTTACACGTCAAAATGTGATAGCAATTAGTGTAATGTGAGTGCGCGAATGAAGGAGACATAGGGTGTAACCACAAAGTGATAATACTTTAGGGTGTGTATAAGTACCCTGTTTAGGGAAGTAGCAGCGCTGAAAGAGTAAGTTCTTTTTACTTTTTACGGCCAAGCAACCCACGATAAGAATTTGCCTATACAAAAATTAAAAAAAAAAAAAACACACGACTACATTCTACCTGCGTCGCTATTATAACTTACGATATACTTACTGTATATTATTTTATTCGTTTTTTTGTTGTGAGATTTTGCAATAGTCGGTGGTCTCAATCAATTGAACGATTACTTTGAATAGGAACATTACTTGGAAAAGTATTTAGAGCTACAAAGAGATAAGATACCTAAAAATAACTTTATTTATTTATATTCATATTAAACTTATATTTTCAGTTATTCCTATTACACGCAAGATTAAAGACTTATGAATAAAATATTAAAGGTGGGCACAGGACAGTTTGAAGGTTGAATCTCACAGCACTAGAGGTTGAAAGGTCAACTCTTTAACGAAGAATTGACGCACTATGAATAAATTAGCTGAGATATTTAACGATTAAAGACAGAAGGTCAAGAAGAGAAGAGCAAATGATTTTGAGGGGCACAAATGGGGTAATCTGTGCCCCTCAAAATCATTTGCTCTCAGACCGATCAGAGTTTTTTTGTCTCAGACAGGCCGTTAAAAGGTATGTATTGTTAAAAAGTAAGTTTCAAAAGAGTATAAAAACCCCCATGTTAAATATAACTCTGAAAAGCTGATTAGGTATCTTCAGCACACTTATAAATAAATTAATATGACTGATCTAATTAATGCTAAGCCGATTTTAGATAGAGTTAGCGCCTTTACGGGGCCACCACAGTAGAGATATTTTGGGTAGATAATCACTGACAGAGCCTATCTTTACCACAGTAAATTATATTTTCTATCGAAGTTTAGTTCGGCCGGCGAAGTTAGTTTATGCAGTGCGCCCTACTCAGAGACATTTAACTATGATTAACTTTTAAATTAGGAATTTGACAGACAATGTACGGGGCTTATGTCGAAATTTTGAATTAATTACGTTTAAGATGACCTTTAAGTTATGTCAATGCATTTAAGTAAGTAATAATTAATGTTCCACTGAGTGCGGCTGTATGAATCCCAGTGACAGCGCGCGCCAATCAAATGCCACGCTAATGTCAAATAGATGTCAAAATGTGAATTCAAATGCTAAAATTAAATGCCTTGTTTACGTTGCCGTTTAATGTTAATAATAACTGAAATACTTACCTAAATTATATGGCCTCTTGCTTCGCCACATTTGTTTTTATTTTTCTTCTGTTTATTTATCAAATTATATTCAGGTTTCAATGTAGGCCTCAGGGTGTTCGGTTCGGTTTAAAGATCTTTATTTCCCATTAAGACCAGTGTTGGCCGTTTACTTTTAAAGTAAATACTAACTAAGCCTCAAACAAAATATAGTTCACAAAGTTTTATTAAGCGGATTTAGTTGTTTACCCAGCGCACTAAATACACTTACTTATTAATATTATGTAGTTATGTTATGAAATAGTAGGATTACGCTAAGCGGAAATCCACTAGTTTCAGGGTAGCAAAAGTAGGTAAAGGGTACAAGACGAGAAATATACTGAATTACCGAGCAGCTTGCATGGCGCGAAAATGCATTTAATACAAAGTTGTGATGATGAAGCTAATAAGGTATCTAAGGTTCTGATATTATAATATCTCTTGTCGCCTAGCCTGATAGATCGATTTTGTCGACAATAGTTCTCGGCCGTCAGCGTTCTTTCGGGTAGTTAGCGTACTGCGTAAGTTATAATGCGTAATAAGAGTGAATCATTCATCAATCATATTTTATGTGTTATGTGTAATTTTGACCTGTATCGTGTGGTCGTGTACCTGTGGTCTTGGCGCGGCGCACGATTTCGAGCGGCGCGGCAGCGGAGTGTGTGTGTGTGGGTGTGTCTGTATGTGTGCGCGTACCTGTGGTGTTGGCGCGTCGCACGATCTCGAGCAGCGCGGCGACGGAGCAGTAGAGCGTGGAGAGCAGCGGCGCGAGGTACATGAGCGCCATGTTGAGCAGGAAGTAGGCGAACTCGTGGCGCTCGGTGGGCAGCGAGCCGTAGGTGACGCACTGGTAGTAGCCGCGCACGTCGGGGTGCTCCTCCAGGTGGAAGATGAGGGACTGCGGCAGGCTGGCCAGCGCCGCCGCGCACCACGCCGCCGCCAGCGCGCGCCGCACGCGCCGCTCCCACGACACGTTCAGGGGCTTCAGTATCGCGTAGTATCTGCACACACATAAGTACATTATACATACATCGAAATAGACAAATAAACTAGAATTACAATCACAATATACAACATATAGACTAGAATCGCAATAACGAGGCCCGTACCAATTTTGATAATTTGCATAAAGTTTGTGCCTCGATTTGCCGTTTGAACTTTAATGTCAGTTATGGAGTGTAAACAACAGTTGGGAAATTTTAACTACTTTCTTCTTGTTAATCTAATATATATAAATCTCCTGTCACGATGTTTGTCCGCGATGGTTTCCTAAACTACTCAACCGATTTTTATATTTTATTTTTTTAAATGTGTGCTTTTTTCCAACTTGAGAGATAGGATAGCTTAGATCTTTAATTATAGTCGCAATTTTATTTCATTGCAAATTATTTGTCTATAAAGAGCGACTATTGTTTATGCGACGCGGGTCACGGCCTCACGGGATAGCGATGGACGATGCCATGGTGACATACTCATTTAGTCACTAATTCAATAATACGGGCGATGTACTTTATATAATATGGCAAAGAAACGTTTGCCGGGACAGCTAGTATTAAAATAAAATAAAATAAAATTTATTAGACACTTCATACAAATCAAGTAAGGTGAAGCGCCTGCTACCCTATATAGGTTAGAAAACCTGTGGTTAGGGCTAGCAGTCTCTTTTCCCCTAAAGTACAGAACATACAATTTTTGTACAATACTTATATTAGCATTTACAATTTGTTTTTGTATTATAAACTTATGTATTCTATATGGCACAGAATTTGACTCAGTATAAGAATTATGATTTTATCTATCTATTTACCTTTAATATACAATACAATTAAATATTTATCTTAAATATAAATCTTAATTAAATTAAATACCACGTCCTCACAGAAAACCGGCGTGAAACAGCGCTTGCGCTGTGTTTCGCCGAGTGAGTGAGTTTACCGGAGGCCCTTTTCCCTTCCCTACTCTTCCCTATTTCCTTCCCCACCCTCCCCTATTACCCCTTAAAAGGCCGGCAACGCACCTGCAGCTCTTCTGATGCTGCGAGTGTCCATGGGCGACGGAAGTTGCTTTCCATCAGTTGACCCGTTTGCTCGTTTGCCCCCTTATTGCATAAAAAAAAATTAAAAATTACATAATATGGAAGTGGAAGAGTAGACAAGAGTTTGTGGGTTTGTGAGTATTATGTGCAATTATTATTGAGGTCTGATTAGTTATTGTATATTTGTGGCTTTGTCGTAGTATATTATAACTATTTAAGTATGCGAATTCCATTATACCATGAAATTTTCAGTTTCATCATAAGACATTTTGTGAAGATAGGCACGGAGTAGATTTTTGCAGGTGGAAAAGGGTGTTTCATATATTGGTACATTTAGATTGATTTTGTTACAGAGGTATGGGCCTAGATAGAAGAAGAAACGTTTGGTGAATGATACCCTTGGTTTTGGAATCAGACCTATTTTATCTTTGCGTCGCTTGCTGAGTTCTACAATAGGGGTCTTTCTATGTTCTAAGAGTACTGTATGAGAAATAAACAACTGGCGAATGTTAAGGACGTTAAATTATTCATACAGAAGAGAAGTTAGGAAACGTAATGGTTGATAGGAAGCAACCTTTTGGACGGCTCGATGGGCGATTTCCAGAGGCCTGAGTATGGTTTTTGCTGAACCGCCCCAGCTGGTGATGCAATATGTGATTACAGGTAGACACAGGGCGTGATAAACTTTGCGGATTATTACCTGGTTCGCAACATGTCGCAAGGTTTTAAATATGGAAATTAATTTTCGCACACGGGCTACCAAGGTTAGTGGCTTTTAAAGTTTAGAAATTGGTCGATATTAACTCCTAAGTATTTGATGTTTTCAACTGGCTCCAATTTTTGACAGTCACATGTTTGGGTTGAATTTGGTTGAGGGATGCAGCAGTGAGATTTTATTGTGAGTGGTGATGTTGGACGGGATTTTGAACTGACAGAATATACTATGTATTTTGTTTTAATAGTGTTAAGTGTTAGGGTGTTGGACTGGAGCCAAGTTGAGGTCATTGAAAAGCCATATTGTGCTGTTTGTTCTAGATCCTTCCAGGTATCTGCGACAAAGGTGAGTGCGGTGTCGACTGTCGTCCGCGTAGCAGGTCACTTTAGCATTGGGTATTTTGAGGTTACACTAGTTGTTTATGAACACGAGGAATAATGTAGGCCCAAATATGCTGCCTTGTGGAACGCCGTAGTGTATGGGAAGTTCATCACTCTTGTGCCCGCCAATACTAACCAGCTGAGAACGATCCGTTAGGTAACTTTTGAAGAGTTTAATCTGTTTGCCCCTAACACCCATGTGCTCCAGTTTTTTAAGGAGTAAGGCTATAGGAACGGTGTCAAACGCTTTAGTTAGGTCGATAAATATAGTTAAGACCTTCTTATTTAGGTTTAATTTATCAACCACAAAATCAAGCAATTCGTGAACAGCATTACTGGTAGATTTTTGGTGTCAAAATCCAAATTGATATTTAGATAAGAGTTCAAACCTTTCGAGATAATTAACCAAGCGTTTGTTAATGAGTTTTTCGAGGACTTTGGATAGGGTAGTCAAGACGGCAATAGGACGATAGTTGTTTGGCAGAGACTTGTCTCCCCCTTTGAATATGGGATGTATAACTGCTTTTTTAAAAGCAGTGGGAAATACCCCCATGTCAAAGCAGAGGTTAAACAGGTGACAAAGAATGGGTGCCAGAATAACAGAATATCTATTAAGAAAAGAGGAAGTAATACCATCCCAACCGGCAGCTGCGTTTGTTCTTAATGAATTAATAGTACTTATAATTTCGTCTGTATCCGTGTGTTCAAGGGTAAAGGAAGAGCAAGTGGGTACTGAGAAGGATGACATAGTACACACACTGGCAAAATTAGCGGAACATAGGTAAAAAGGGCCACAACTTGAACTCAAGTGGGTCGGGCTGTCTGAAATCCTTTTGATTGTTTCTAAGCTCATTTAAGAAATAAAATGTTGAACAAAACTGGCAAGTTGACAGGTTTTTATAGCAATTATGCCCTAATAAGTGTTTTTCGATTATTGACGTTGTAAGTGTTCCTCATAAGAATGGCGTTTTAGCGGGGTGCAAGGTATGCTCAGCTCATTTGATTGTTTGGTTTTTGGAAGAACACATTTCTTAGATACAAAATTAGTGATTTCCCAGCATCTGCGACAGCTAGAGCTATAACCACGATAGAGAAAGGTCACACCTACTGTTCGGTCAGTCAGGCCTTAGGTCTGTCGGCTTCCGTGGTCCATCGTAACTTTCAACGCTTCAGAGAGACTGGATGAACTGGTGAACATCAAAATTAGACAGGTGAGTGAAATCTTGTGCTGTACAGTGATGGGAGCAAATTCTGTGTACATTTTGTTGACAGGCGATAAAGAATGTGGATAAATCGTAAGGAAAGCTACAGGCCATCAAACTTAACGGAAACAGTGGCCTATGATGCAGGCTTCGTAATGGTTTGGAGTGACATATGATTTGGAGCCCGCATGGAGCTGATGATTATTGATGATGGTACTGTGGCGGTACCCACAATTCGCCTAACATTTCTGCATTGCGCTATCGAAGTTTTCTGAGCGCGTCGGTATATATACGACAGCTGAAATGTATCACGTGGGCTTCGGCCTGACCGGGCATACTACCTCGCTCGGTCGGAAGATCTTCCTTTGGCCACCACACGTTATTTCCCACATTGGTGACCCTCGACAGAACACGCCTCCTTCATCATCATCACTCCCCGTCCCTCCGCACCGCGCCAGCCAGCATCGCCTCATCGGGTACCTCGTCTACTAGCCGCAATGTACCGTGGCCTGGGCGACTCCGCATCGGCATCATCGGGCTTTCTCACTACACCGACCGGTCAGCAAGCAGAGCACATCTCTCCTGGTCAGCACGTAGCTTCGGCCCCGCACGGCAGCTTATCCGACTCACTGGATCCCGTGCAGCAGCTTATAGTTCCGACTCACTGGGACTCACTGGCACTGGCGACTCAAGCGACAAGATTTCAAGATTCGACCTCCGGTCTTCGGGGGGGAGTGATGTGGCGGTACCCACAATTCGCCTAACATTCCTGCATCGCGCTATCGAAGTTTTCTGAGCGCGTCGGTATATATACGACAGCTGAAATGTATCACATGGGCTTCGGCCTGACTGGGCATACTACCTCGCTCGGTCGGAAGATCTTCCTTTGGCCACCACACATTATTTCCCACATTACTTTGACAGTACAGGGCTATAGCACAGACATCCTGGAACTGCATGGTGTGCCTTTTACATAGATTTAGGTAGCAATTTCAATTTTATGTGCGTCCAATGTCCATAGAGTAAGAAAATCGGGCATTATTACCTAAACGATGCTGGCGTAGCCCTGGTAGAGAGGTCAGCGTGGTCTACGGATGTGGATCCGATTGAAGACGTGTGGCACATCAATGGGTGAACGGTACGAGTTAAAACTCCAGCTTCAAAATGTGTCCAGGAGCTCGAGTTGGCGCTACTGGAGGAGTAGGAGAATATCCCACAGGAAATGATTGACAATTAAAATGCAAGCATGGAACGGCGTATCCAGGCCCTCTTGAGATCCATAGAGGCATTACATGCTTTTAACATGGCATTTCTTTAATAAAAATGGAGAATTTATCTTAAAAACTTACTACTGAAATTTCAAAGATTTTCTTGATTTTAGATTTTTGCCGATTTTTTTATATTTTTCACGTTTTTATGCCCTAAACTTATATAAAATTTATTTTTTAATAATCAATTAGTAAATAAATACAGAAATATATAAAAAACAGTGAACAATTTTAAAAAATTGACAATTTTGTTATGTTACTCTAATTTTGCCGGTGTGTATATTTTGTGTCTGCATCATGAATGGTATGTTATCGGCGAGATTTTTTCCTATATTAACAAAGAATTTATTTACACTAAGAATTCATTTATACTTCTTCCACGATTACTGAATCCTGTAACAGGATTCAGAAATCGTGGAAGAAGTATCTAGAAGTATCTAATATTGACATTTAATATACGTTAGAATACAATGTTTAACATTATACTATTACAATTGAAGAATTTCTGAACCTCTACAGTTTCCAATAGTTGCCATTGTTGTATTTTACCAAGAGAAATATTTAACTTTTCATGTGCCTTTAAGTTTTCTAATGCTAATATAATCTTTAATGAAAATCCATCACAAAGAGAAAGTTTTTGTAGTATGTACCCTACGTCGTTACACGCAAACTTACACAATCTGAGCGAACAATATCAAGTCGTACCGTGTGACATGTACCTCATAGTATGCTTTATGCTAAAGCCTAGGCGCTTAGGCAAAAATTATGTAACTATAGCTACTCATAAAATGTTGCCCTGTTTTAGGAAACGGTCAAATAGAATAAAAAAAATTTAAATAAAATTACGTTTTGCTGTGCACGGTGGTATTAAATTGCCATGTGGTCATTGAATTCTCACGACTGATAATACATGTTGTGCTAACTGCTAAGTCACAGTCAAGCACCACCCTGTACCGTCGGCATAGTAGTAACGCTATCTTACGACAAGTGGGTAACCAACAGGCGTTTGACAGCAGTAATTGGGTAATATCTGCTGTCAAACGCCTGTTGCTCATGTCTCATCATTGGGAGCCTCACAGTGGTGATCGTGTAGTGACGACTGACTGTCTCACCTGTCGACCGCTATACAGATGAGCACAAAGGAGCTGAGGTAGAGGCCGTAGGTGCGCGCAAACATCATGAGGCGGCACATCGTGTCTCCCGCCAGCCACTGCACCGTGCCCGCCCACGCGATCTCCAGCGGCATCATCAGGAACGTCACCTGAAACCAGGTAATGATGATTTAGTAAACACGTGCCAAAACGTAGCCTTGTGACACTACTTTAGTAAGTGTTGTGTAATAAGCTACAATTAGGGGCGATTTCACCAAAGAAATGGAACGCGTTCAAAGTCCACTGAACCTGATCTAAACGTATAAACGCATATTTTATAACACCAAATTGCATTTCACGAACATAAACTAAACGCGTTTACAGCAAATCCAAGTTTTATCTTCGGAACGCCCAATGTTCGAGGTTTAGCCATAAAACCCGTTTCGATCCGCCGTGATACTACCCTGTCAGTATTAGACTACAGGCCCACGTAGAAAATGGATGGGTCATACCACCTGGGGACGTATATAGGACGATATTAGAGCATAAAATAATAAGATTTAGCACTATACCGTCACTTGTAAGTTGTCCAACTGAGTGCTGGTGAGAATTCAAAAGTGCTTGTAGGGTGAGTACATTTTGGTCATATGATCGTACAGGAGTACGACATTTCTACCATCGATAAACACATGAAAAATAATAAGAAAGCCCGCAGTGCCGTACAAAAATGATGCGCCACTAAATCGGTATTTTTATTTTATTTTCAGCCAATTCCCATGGTAAATTTGGTCATTTGATTCTATACGGCATACGTTTCATACTGTTTGGATACAGCTTCGAATCAATTATTCCGCAACGCCGTACAAAAATAACGCGACAATAGAAAAAAATCGAGGGTTACAAACCCCCGTTTTTCAGGGGTCCGGGGGGTCATCTGAAACAGTACGGCTTCAGTTCCAAACATTATTTTAGCACTCAAAAGTACTATTAAAAATAATGCCGTCAAATTTTTTTTGTCCATTTTAATAATAATCTTAATTACATGGTATACTTGATTTTTTAAGCTGTAAAATTATTTGATTCTGTACGGCGACTTTATTCTTAATATGATGTCGTAAAATACAATTGTTTTAGAGTATTGCCGTTCAAAAGAAACTGTTCTAAAAAAATAAACACAAATACAAAATATGAAATTTTAAATATTCATAGATTAATAAAATAAAGCAATTTTCTACATTTTTCCTTCGTTTTAAATAGTGTTAAAATAAATAAAGAAAAAATTATGCCGTACATTTTAATGCAGAGTAAGTAAAGTTCCGTACCATTATAGAGCAAAATTGTGTTTTTCTGTATGGGAGCCCCCTTAATTATTTATTTTAAAATCTCTAGATATAACCGTTCTTGAGTTACAGCCTGAAGACAGACAAATATCGAAGTCTTAGTAAAAGGTATCCGTTTTCACCCTTTGGGTACGGAACCCTAATAAAACAACTATTTTTTAGAAAAAAAATCGATATATTTCGTTGTATGGACTTTTCTTATATTTCGTTCTATGGATATTTGCTTGAGTTGTTTTTCTCCTATTAACCTTTGGACTAACGAAAATGTACGTCATGTAAAAAAATATTATCTATGCATAAGATACTTTGAAAATTAATTAATTTTATGTTGATTCAAATCCCCGGACCACTGGATAAGAGTGGGTTGTAACTCTTGAGTTTTTTTCATTGTCGCGTTATTTTTGTACGGCATTGTGGAATAATTGATTCGAAGCTGTATTTAAACAGTATGAAACTTATGCCGTATTGAATCAAATGACCAAATTCACCATGGAAATTGTCAGAAAATAAAATAAAAATACCGACTTAGTGGCGCATCACTTTTGTACGGCACTGCGGGTTTTCTTATTATTTTTCATGTGTCTATCGATGGAAAAATGCCGTACAGGATCATATGACCAAAATGTACTCACCCTACATGCACTTTTGAATTCTCACCGGCACTCAGTTGGACAGCTTACAAGTGACGGCATAGTGCTAAATCTTTTTATTTTATGCTCTAATATCGTCCTATATACGTCCCCAGGTGGTTCATATGACCCATCCATTTTCGACGTGGGCCTGTAGTCTATATGACATGACACTTATGGCGAATCGAAAAACATAGACGACAAAAATATCAAGATGACAGTTTTGACAGATATGTTTGATCAATTTATGTATCGCTTCCTGCTATTTTATTGATAAAATAACGTGATTGGCTCCAAAATGATGAAAACATGTAAAATCATCACTTTTATTTATTAATCGCGATGAAAAGAGGTTTTTGAAATCCATTTGAAACAATACGATATTTACATCACCGCGTGAACGCGTTCAATGAGAACTAAGTTTTATAAAACGAAGTTTTAAGTGTGATTGGTGAAATCCCCCCTTTGATTTTATTTTTGATAAACAATATGAGAGTTAAATAAACGCTACCTTCGTCTTATAACTGAGGTAATCTAATGTACAGTTGTACATTATCCACTAATTTAAAAAAATAGTGATAGGTCAATTATATATACATCACGTTATATCATAGTATTGTGACGCGGCGCACGAACTAAAAAAAATACAAACTAAAACTCATTTAAAACAAACTTTTAATGACTCAAGAATATTTAAACGTAAAGTACGTTATTAAGCAATAAAAATTAGTTTGTGCTACGTAACTAGTTTTATTTAGCTTTATATTAATTTATTATGTTATTCCGACACACTTAAATTTAGTTCCTAAAGCAATATTAAGTAAGGTGCAGGCTTTTTTGGCCTTCTAATAAAAATATTTTCCATGATTAATGATCATTTTTACGACCGTACCTTTTACGTTAGTCTTTCGTAGAGCTACGGCGTAGCAAGCTACGCCGTAGACCGCTACGATTACTCGTAGCCTATAACTGAGGGCAAGGCTACGAATAACAAACTAAACTATTATTTTTATAGTAGATGTTTTTAAAAACTCAAAAGACAAAAAAAAAAACTATATAACGTAAATTATAAAAACAATATATCTTTTAAAAATGTTAGTCATAGTTTAGGCGCTACGGACAAATAAAGATGTCACGAAAAATATCACCCCTTCGTTTAGTTTTGCTGATGTCGTTTATGATACCTGTTACAATATGGAAAAAAACCTTCTCAGTTCTCGGCGGGCGTTGAACTCGCTAGTTAACATAAAACTGCCATTAACGAGATCGTTGTTAACGAGTTGTTTAACGTTAATCGTTTCGTTTACAATTTACAATTTTGTTTACAAAGTTGTAAACCATTGAGGTGTGAGCGGCTGATGATGATTATCTGTCGACGTGAGTACATTTTAGACTTTATTTTATACTGAAGAAGATAAAAATAGGTATTTCTTTTGCCATGACGCGACGTTGACCTTTGAAATTATTATTTCAATCTTTTAGTAGCTAAAAGAAAAATTTAGTTACTTAATATTTTCATTGAAAGCAAATAATATCTTTTAAGTTACTATATCAATTGGCTTCGTTGGAATAAAGTTGCAAACATTTATGTACCGACCGCTTTGAACTAAGTAAAATCCAATATTAATTGCTTATATAATTATATTAGGCTAATCGCTCATATTTTGTCAGCACCATATGCGCCGTCTGCGCCGTACGCGTCGAACGCACCGCATAGTACCTACACGAAATGCAGAGCGTACGATGCGGAAGAATGTGCGTGGTTTTACATTTTCGGTGCGTGCGTGCGTTATATTATATGTGCGAACACCTTATGCTATGTTTCTCCACAAGTCCGGGCGTGGAAAGAGATAAAATGGCTTGGCTTGCGTAAGCTTGCGGACGCCTGTTACGGAGAAAAACATTTGAACATGTTGTTTATTACTCAGATTTACAAATGCAGCAATCATTATTCTTATTCTTATAATTGGTTTTTCTTGCTAATAAAGTCTATGAATACCACTTATCACATTTAACTTAAAAGTTTCTAACACATTATTATCATTATCTGATATCAAGCTACCCAGAAAAAGAATTGAGACCTTTTAAAATATCGAACTCCCTGATAATACATTTATCTTGTTTCACAAGAGAATGCCACTCTCTCGTATCTTCTTACTAACGCCTCTGTGGTCCAGTGGTTTAGAGCGTGGCTTGGCGGTCGTGGGTTCGATTCCCGCGTTGGAAACATGTTATTTCCAAGTTTGGTTAGGATAATGCAGGCTGATCACCTGATTGTCGGACAACTAAGATGATCCATGCGTCGGATGTGCATGTAAAAAGTCAGTCCTGCGCCTGATCTCTCGCCAGTCGCGGCGGTCGTCCGTCCCACTGGGTTATGAGAGTAAAAGAATAGAGAGTGCTCTTGTGTACTGCGCGCACACTTGGGCACTATAAAATTACTCCTGCGTAACTGGCCTTGTTTCAATGAAACTGGCCACCTTCACCGCAACCGGTGTGGGAATATTATTATTATACTGGCTTACTACAAAATTGAAAACACAGTAATACAGTTTTCATGTCCGTCTGGTGTTCTAAATATAGTTCGCCCAAATCTGCCCCCAAGTCTGGCCGAAGTTACAAGCGTCGCTTAAGAAGTTTTAGCCGAGTTATACAAGTGCTTAACACAATATTAAAGCCTTAGCAACGACGAATTTTGTTAGAGACTGTGTTTATTTTTAACATCTTTCAGATAAGCTGTGCTTAAGACCTTGTGTATTTAATTTTGATACTTATATTCGTGGAATAATACAAAATGATTATAATTATTTTGTTAAGTATGATTTAAGGTTTTTGGTTTAACAAATACATTCTAGTTTGTATAATTTATTGAGCCTTCAGTCTACACACCACAATTTTTTTACAAATGTTGCGAGACTGTAGCTAGCACAATAAGTTGTAAGAGTAGTATAACTACAGCTGTAAACTAAATTCAAGATGTAGCATCCTTGATTGACGATTTATTGATTGACATTTTATGATAAAATAACCCGAGTGAGCAAGCACGCGCAATCTCTTGATTGATCAAAGAATTGATTTTAATAAAATTATTAAATAATAACTTGAGCGGGTCTCAAACGCTGACTCCTTATAAATTCTTAAACTGCTTAATGTACGATATGGATCGTAGGTACACAAGGGGGCGTCCACAAATTACGTGAGGTGTTTTTTAAATTTTTTGACCCCCCCTTTCCCCCTGGTCAGATTTCGTGAGATTATATTCGAACCCCCCAAATCTAACATGAGATTTTTCAAAATGTGGGTTTCTTACGTAAAGAAGATCTTAATCGTAATAACGAATAAGCCATACGTACAATCTGGATAGATAGACCAAAATAGTATTTATTTTGTTAAAAAAAATTACATGAAATTTTCCGAGACCACCCTCTCCCCAACGTGAGATTAGATGAGATTTGACTCGATCCCCTCCCCCTCTAAACACCTCACGTAATTTGTGGATGCCCCCCATGAATGGCGGTAGAAGCAGTGCTTACCAAAAGATCCGCGATGGCGAGGTGCATGAGCAGCACGTCGAGGCGCGAGGCGCGGCGCGCGCGGCGGCGGCGCACGAGCTGGGCCAGCACGGTGAGGTTGCCGGCGGCGGACAGCACCAGCAGCGCGCTGTACACCGTCACGGAGACCAGGTGGCCGCGGTTGAAGCGCATGTCCAGCGGCAACTCGTCCGACACCGGGTGGGACCAGTTGCGCTGTGACGCGCCGCCCGGGCCCGACACCTGCACGATACGTACTAATTATTCCACTATTCAAATCATCATTTAAATAGTCAGGAAAAAAATGAAATTTAAGATGAAATGAAAAACTATTCATAACTAGACGTTCCGCGCGGCTTCGCCCGCATAAATTTGACATATCACAGACAAATTAGTCCACAAAAAATAGCCTATGATCCTTTACGTGGTCTACTTTTTATCTGTGCCAAATAACAGAAAAATTGCTCCAGTAGTTCGTGAGATAAGCCCTTTCAAATAATTTCACCCGTTTTTCCCACATTTTCCTATATTTTTTCGCTCTTATTAGTCGTAGTGTGATAAAATATAGCCTATAGCATTCTCGATAAATGGACTATTCAACACTGAAAGAATTTTTCAAATCGGACCAGGAGGTTCCTGAGATTAGCGCGTTCAAACAAACAAACAAATAAACTAACTAACAAACTCTTCCGTTTTATATAATATTAGTATAGATATATCCAAACCGATAACACACTAACACATATAAAAGATATTAGGTAGGTAGGCGTAGCTAGGTAGGCGTAGCTACCATCTACGATCTACGGTTCTGTAATTATTTTATTATAAAGTTAGGCTTCTCGACAACTACAAAAATCAGAAACAGATGGTAAAATATAAAAGATGTTATAATTATTGTTATTCATCCCCTATTTTAACCGCCTGGGATTAGAATTTATCAAAATCCTTTCTTAGTGGATGCCTACGTCATAACACCTACCTGCATGCCAAATTTCAGCCCGATCCGTCCAGTGGTTTGGGCTGTGCGTTGATAGATCACCATCTAGCGCGCGGATAGGGTTGGTATTATATAAAGATATATATTCCACAGTATGTAATAGTGAACACAGTAGGAGCAGCCAAACTTCTAAATAATAACAGCCTGCAGTTATTATTTAGAAGTTTGATCGATGTGTATCAGTATGTGTATCGCGGCGCACTTATATGGATAAGTAATACACTTATACAGTGTTCATATTATGTAACGGTCCGTCCGCACGTTTGCCAAACCTCAACAATTCGTCACAAACGGTCACAAAAACAAACGTGTGGATAGGGAGTTCGGCTTGGTTTTTTAGGTTTGCAAATACTTGTAGCCGATCCGACTTAGTGTCGGTTTTTGAACACAAATCAAAGGGAATTTGCCGCAAGCGCTTGCCACCCGTCCACACGTTTGTGCGCGTTCATTCTCATCGATGCTCTGTAAGCGAACAGACGTGCTATACGTACGTAGTATGTCTGTGTGTGCTTTCGAAAAATGAATGACTGGTGGTCAAATGAAAACGAATTAAATTATATTATATTAATTATATAGTTTTCTTATATTTATAACTAGCTGTTGCCCGTTACTTCGCCCGCGTCAAAGTAAAATATATCCTCCTTCTTTTTGGAAGTCGGTTGAAAAGTAGCCTAAGTTACTCCTTACTACATAAGCTATCTACCAAAAAAAGTCCCGTCAAAATAGCTCCAGCTGTTTCAGAGATTAGTCGGAACAAACAGACAGACAGACAGACAGACAAAAATTTTTTAAAATGTTTTTTGGTGTATGTAGCGTATATACATATATTCTTTCAATATTACAAACAGACACTCTTATTTTATTTATATGTATAGATAAAAATAACTGCCAAATGTTTATAGCCGATACAGCAACTTCGACGTCCGTCATGCTTGCCGCATCAGAACAAACTAACTCACTTGCAAGCGTGTGGATGGGTTTCCAAATCAAGCGAAACGTTTGTGACGATTTGTGGCGATTTGGAGTTTGTAGCAAACGTCAAACGTGCGTACGTAGCATAACATACCTTCTGTCAAACACATTGTAGCGTAATTGTGTTCTCCGTAAACGTTGCAAAAATTGGTGTTACGGCCTGCGGGTTACCTCTTATTGTGATTAATTTGCCGAGACAAGCGGTAAATACTGAACTGAAGTAATAATTATTGAGAATCAGCACTAAAACAAAGTATTTTTTATCAAAATACGACCAGGATCAAGGGTATTTTTTTCTTTAACTACCCGCATCTTTGAAAGTCAATCTGACAATTCTGACAGTTGACATTTATAAAAAAAACTTAAAAAAAAACAGTTCTTGCCACGCTTTGCGTATCAATACTACTGTTATTGATACTCAAAAATGCCACGCATGTCAACGCGAGTAATCAGTACTACGGAAAAGATGTTTTGCGCAGTGTGCTCAGTGTGCTCAGTGTGCAGATATTTGGGTGAATTTCAACATGTCCATATTTTTTTTCATTTCGGTGAACTTTTTTGTTTCTATGTTTTTTTTTGAGTTTTTACCGAAGTTTCCTCTCAATTTTTATGTTGTATGACTACGAAACTAATGACATAAAAATTTAATAATAAACAAACGTTGGACAAGACGAAAGTCATGTTCAACGAACATGTTCTCCCGAGACCAGTTGTAGTTAACGGTGCCTTTCTCGAAGTCGTAACGGAATATGTCTACTTGGGGCACATACTGCAGGTAGGTAGACATAACTTCGAGAGAGAAACCGATAGGAGGATCCAGTTGGGTTGGGCAGCATTCAGGAAGTTAAGCCACATTCTCACGTCGCAAATTCCGCAGAGCATGAAGACGAAAGTCTTCGATCAATGCGTGCTTCCTGTTATGACCTACGGGGCGGAAACCTGGCCTTTTCTGGGAAATCGGGGTGTAGGTCGACCTCCAACTAGGTGGGACGACGATCTCCGTTTAGTCGCGGGTCCATGTTGGATGCGAGTAGCAGGAGATCGGTCATCTTGGCGTTCATTGAGAGAGGCCTATGTCCAGCAGTGGACGAATAGGTATAGGCTGATATGATGAAACAAACGTAGCACACACGTTTATATTTTAGTTGTCACCGAGATGAAAAAGTCAATCACCGCGATGAAAACAAAATTCACCGAAATAGTATACAGCGTGATTGTAAAACAAGCGAAATAATGTATTTTTACGGAAAAATTACGATACTTTGGGTTACACTTTTGCAATTTTCAAAATTATCTATAATATTTTTCAGAATAAAGCAACGAACGAAATCGATCCATAACGAAAAATCCATCACGAAATCAGCTATAATTGCACAACTCTTTTGCCTCCGTGACGTACCGATGATAAGAGACGTATCCATTATCAAGGCCAATGTTTCTATTTGAATTTCTACAGCTCAATACGGACATTTTAGACATTGAGGCATTTTTAAAATACCGATTTACGTCCGATTCTGATAGCAGACTAAAGAACAGACTTTCGAAAGACGAGCATTGCTCGTCGTTTGGGAACGCGATATTTCACGTAAAGTACATACACATGCGGTATCTATCTTGATCTTTGTCTGTGGATAGAACAATGTATTTTATAAAACAAAATTCATGTTACAAACGATTTTAATTACAAATAACAAAATATATTAATACTGGGAAATAATTGACACAATGCTTTGAATAAAAATTACCACGCGCCAAGTTCATTCGGCAAATAATAAATGCTGTTACTATTTTGAAAAGGTATCTTCTAGTGCTTAGTTAAAATTTTTCGTTATAAAAATATGCCTAAGTTAAACAGTTCAGGTAAAAATTGAGTAACTATTATTCTAACATTATTATAACCAAAACTACTTTTTGATAGGATTCATTAAATTCTAATTTCATTAAATCGCGGAGCGAGGTCCCCGCGACGCCCCTGTACCTACATATCCCGCCTGCACTGGTCCACGGAGGTCGAGGACGTCGTGGACTACATCAGTAAGAAGACATCCCTCCGCCTGAGGGTCGAACGTCTGCAATCTCGCCACAAGGTCAACTTCAGTTACTTTTTGGTGAGAGTACCGACGCATCTTCTGTCGACCTTTGAAGCGGAGGAATTCTGGCCGACTGATGTGGTTTACCGAAGGTTCCGGGGGAGACTCTGGAATGAAGCGCGCGTCACGTCGCCGACAACTAAGTGACAAAGTGTAGTTATTTTATATGTATGTTTGTCATTAAGGTATATATTGTATGTAGCCTGAAATAAATAAATAAATAAATAAAAATTAAATTCTAATATTCAATAATCATATAATATTATCTCGTACTGTTTTTGTAAATTCACTAATCAACAAAAGTCAATATTTTAGGTAATCCTAACAAACTACATGAGGTCAAAATATCAGTCTCTGAGTTTCTTATTCATAAAATGAAAGGTAAATATAGTGTCCTTCTAAATATTTAGGGCCTGTTTCACCGCTTCCTGATAAAGCTATCCACCACTTAATTTGACAGATGGAGTATGGAAAATCTGTCAAATAACCCTATCGGGCACCTTATCAGGAAGCGGTGAAACAGGCCATTAAAGTTAAAAAAATTACAAATATTGACTGAAACGACGTTAGACGAATGTTAGGTGTTTTTCGTTGCGGAATTTCTTGATAAACGCGATCAAAGCTATACAATATCTCAAAAAAATGAAACATTAAGAAGCACCATATTTCTTTTTTATTTATTAACATTTTTTACGATTTCGCAGATTATTATTCATTCTGTATAAAACAACTTTAAAAATCACCGAGATGAAAATGCATTCACCGATATGAAAACTATTGTCAGATCACCGAAAGTCATCGAGTCACCATCCCCGTGATTTTTTTCATATTTGTGATTTTTTAATTCGGTGACCAAATAGTTCACCGAATTCACCGAAACGGAATCACCGATATGAAAATTTGCGACAAATTGTTGAATATTTTGACACCTATAATAATTATACCGATATCTATACTACTTACTGATACATATTATTAAAAGTGTTTGTAAGAAATTAAATTGATACTTCTAGCTGGTTCAAATAACATGATAAATTAAATCTCGGAAATGAAGAGAAAAGTGTCGGGTGTCACCGAGACGATATACTTACGTTTTTAGCGGGAACACGCAGCGACGCAGCAAAGTACCTCTAGCTCCGAAGGCACAAGCATGACTGGCGCTTGAGTTCGAGAAACGGCATTACGTTCAAAAGTACTTCTGGTTTCGACAATTCATGTTTCTTTTTTATTCACCGAATCAAGACAAAATGTTGGGACAGTTTTATTTCTCCCGCTATTTTGAAAGTAAAACGATTGATATTATGAAATTTGTATCGATTATACCTCCATTCTTTAAGAATCCAATAAAAGAATCCGTTTGTTTGTACCACTAATATTTTTTTGGCCGCAGACGAAATTAGGACTAAAAAGGTCGTTGGGACAGTCACCGAGGGGCCTAATTTCCACCTTTAGAATTTTTAATTTTTATGTTCTAGTTATCGAATTAAAAACGTGTCTAAAAAGCCATTTCACACCCCCAATTTCACAGTAGCCGCGAAAAAAAAGCCGTTGGGAAATTTACCCATTTATCACTTTGAATGTGTGGGATTTACAAAGGAAAATTACTCAAAATTGTCAAGTAAATCAAAAACGACATGAAAGTGCCCGGAATGCAAAATTATCAAAGGAAAGAGCGACAATAGCGACACACCAGTAAAAATCGCTGATGAACTCGCTATTGAAGAAAATCCTGCTCTCGCTGCTGACCCCTACGAGGATATCCAACAACATCTCAATCGTTTTGAGAGCACCATGCTTACTAAAATACAAAAAATGCTGTCCGACACCCTCAAAATTAAAATGAAGACGGAATTTCCGGACATTCGTTCTAAACTGCAGCAAATTCCTGAACTATTGAAAACTATCGATTTCCTCTCGACGAAATGCGACGATCTCCACAAAAAGATGGTGGAGACCGAAAAAGAGATATCAGACCTACACCGACCTTCTCATCCATGCTACTGCCGCGTTGCTGCTGTTGGTGCTGCTGTTACTCCGACTGCAGTGCCGCGCCACGACCGCGGTCTCCACGTGACCATCTTCAGCGACGAGGGACTGAAACAGAAGATCAGAGTGAGACGGGTAATCTTAATCTGATACTACTACAATGGATTTCTGAAATCTAATATATATAAATCTCCTGTCACGATGTTTGTCCGCGATGGATTCCTAAACTACTTAACCGATTTTAATGTTGTTTTTTTTAATTGTGTACTTTTTTCTAACTTGAGAGATAGGATAGCTTAGATCTTTAATTATAGTCGCAATTTTATTTTATTACAAATTATTTGTCTATAAAGAGCGACCATTGTTTATGCGACGCAGGTCACGGGATAGCGATGGACGTTGCCATGGTGACATACTTATTTAGTCACTAATTCAATAAAATAATACGGGCGATATACTTTATATAATATGGCAAAGAAACGTTTGCCGGGACAGCTAGTTAAATATAAAGAGAACTTTCATATCATAGTTTATTTTGTCACTCGCGCCACGTATATTACGAGTATAAAGCTCTTATATTTTTTCTCAGAAGGAAAACTAATGCCCAGTTTCCAAGATTTTCGACAGAAGCTTATGTATTCAATGACATTGCTAATTAGAGTTAATATTTTGGATTTTTGATATGAAAGACATCGGGCGTATGTGGCGTATGTTCCGATCCTCGCGGCAAGAGACCGCTACCGACATAACAAAAAATTAAAACCGACTTCCACTTGGTAAAAACATTAAGTAATAATTGACGACCTCTGTGGCTCAGTGGTAAGCGCGTTGGACGCTCAAGCCGGAGGTCGCGGGTTCGAATCCCGCCAACGGAACAAAAAGTTTTCAATGTTCCCGGGTCTGGATGTGTATTAAATATGTGTATGATATAATAAAAATCTTAAATATATGTATAGTATAAAAGTATTAAATATATTTCCGTTGTCTGGTACCTGTAACACAAGTCCTTTAGGTACTTAGCATGGGGCCAGACTGACGTGGTGTGAAGCGTCCATAGATATTATTATTATTATTATTATTATTAATAATATTTATGAACTAAAAAGAATTAAATAATTCTTACTCTTTAATAGTGCCTCTTTCAGAATTCGTCTAAATCTCAACTATTTCTGTACATACTATAGTCTTCATTATTTGAAGTCGGTACCAGCTAATTAATTCGTGAGTTAATCAGTCAATGTCAGAATATAATATTATTAAACTTTTGGGACTGGTACCGACTTCAAAGTAATGAAGACTTTAGTATGTACAGAAATAGTTGAGATTTAGACGAATTCTGAAAGAGGCACTATTAAAGAGTAAGAATTATTTAATACTTTTTAGTTTATAATTATTACTTAATGTTTTTACCAAGTGGAAGTCGGTTTTAATTTTTTGTTAAAAATAATAATTTCACTCTTTTTAGTTATTTACCGGTACTTAAACATATTATAAGCTGTCAGTTGTAGATACACATATAGAATTTAGGTATGAAACTATCACAACTACTATTCTCAGGCAGTTTTCAAAAAAGTTTTTTCCTCCATACCTCATTGATCCCAAATTGCCAACTTAGTAACCGCAACACCAAGTTTAAATCATTTACTTTGTAACAACATTTATATAATTTTCAAAATCACTCGATAAACTCGAGTCTCGATCGAAAAGACTATGATGAGTTTTAGCGGAATTCGGAAAAATGCACTACTAGATAAGAATAATTATTTAATACTTTTTAGTTCATATTTGAATAAGGATGTTAATTATTGTTTTTACCTTGGAAGTCGGTTTTAATTTTTTATTAAAAATAATAATTTCACTCTTTTTAGTTACCAGAGTAAACCATCGCGTACTATAAGTAGAATAATACACCTGTATAATATTATTCTGCGTATCTTATTACAGTCACACTTACAAAATATGATATCAGCTGCAGCCTGCAGATAATTTTAAACAATACATTTTAAAAAAATCGAAGTGAACACGTGACGTGACGTGCTAAGCAGCCGGTCACCGGACTAGTTTCAACTTTCAATAGGCTGGCACTCGCTCGACTTGTCGCTCACGCAGGTACCTACCCGGCCCGCGCCGCCGCGCCGCGCCACTCGCTTGACAGCCCTGGCAGATTTCAGTGAGAGTGCAGAGAGTGTTATTGTACTATGAACGCTAAACGCAATGCAAAAGGTTGAAATTAGGTTGTTTTCCAGATTACCTTGGCGAAGTGAAACAGAATGTTACATTATCGAAACAACTATAACTTCTCAGAAGTAATGTCAAATGTGTGCCTTATGCTCTGGAGATAAGGTTGAATTTGGTGACATTGATGACCCTGACGTGGTAATGATGATGATGATGATGATGATGATGAATGTAATTTACATAGTAGCATATGCTTTCAGTTCTTAAAACAGCGCCTAAACTCCCAAACTTGTATCTATAAGGAATCCGGAGTTCTCTTAGTATCTTCGGAACCAAGGTATATCTCGGTGCAAAGTCTTGCGTTTTGGTAGCATAATATGCTTAGGATACTTCTCATAAAACCAAAATCACCATATGTTTCCATATAAATTTCAAGGAGTTCCCTCGATTACTCATGGATCCCTTAATTAGGTCACCACTTTTGTGAATATGGTACCAAATTGGAGTAAAACCTAATACAACAAAACAAAAATTTCGAAAATCGGTTCACAAGCGGCGGAGTTATCGTTGAACATATAAAAAAATAATAATAATAAAAAAATATATATCCACAGCCGAACATATAACCTCCTCGTTTTTTGGAAGTCGGTTAAAAATCCAAATAAAATGACACTTAGGACATAGAATATATTATGTTTCATTTTCTACCTAAATTGGTCTAGTGATGATGAGATGAGTGGCGTAGAACAAAACGAATACCTATGTGAACATGACAATATAGATATATTCGGTATGACCTACATAATTAAATAGCCTCAAGCCCCGTAAGGCCCATAGGCCATATGGGCCGCGACAGCAAAAGATTCCCTGGAATTGGTGATCGAGGGATTATTAAATATTTATGTTCTTATTTCTATGTAAACAATTGTATTTTTTTAATCCTTTGTATAATAATATTATTAATGTAATTTAAAATTTAAATATTATGATTATCTAATGTATCTTTGCCAGTGTTGTGTCACCTATAAAAGTGCCAGTATCAGGATAGTGTAATACGAGTAATTATAATTTGTAGCAGTGATTGTTTAATACATGTATCGCAGGTGTCCTTTTCAAATAAATAAATAATAATGTAGCATTTTATTTGGTTTCTTTTCTTGGTCGCGTTCGCTGGCCGCGTATCTCCTCAGTATTTAAACATCTTGACTTTAAGTATGTAATAGAGCGTTGAATGTAACGTTGTAGAGTATTCTAGGTATGATATTATTAGTTCACATCACCTCCACAGTAATTAACAGTCAGTCGTCGAACTCTGCCTCAAATTAACTAATTCTATCGCTGGGAGCCAGTTACACCAACGTCTGTTAATGTCAATCGTTTGCTAAAATATTTGTTTACCTACAATTCTTCTCTTCTACGTTTATAACTGTTCTATATTCTATAAACTATTATTATTAGATTACTTCAAAGATAGACTACCTGAAATACAAAATATCATGACCATTGTTTTAAGCGCTACCGTGATACAAACGAAAAACAATCGTAAGTATCCAAATATACGCATAATATAACACTTTGGTTTAGCTTTGATGTAGTCTAATCAAGAGAGATCAGTTTAATCAAAGGTTAACTTTAGCAGACGTCGGTGAAACCGGCACTAAATATCGCGATCACACGGCAAATAACGTGCAGTATAATGCCCGGCTAGAGCTTCGTAAGCTTATTAAAACGAGCTTTGCAATCGAAAGCTCCGAAATGGAATTGAAGTGGGCGGCTTTTTATCGGTGGGAGCTTTGGCGTCTGGGGGCTTTATCGGCGCTCGCAGGACTTCTAATTAGCTGAATTTCGTTCCGCTCAGTGGTTAAGGCACTCGAGTGTCGGTTCCGTAATACTTTCCTCGTTGTGATTGCCTCGTATTGACAAGCCACTCGGCGCCGCTCCTCGAGCCCTAACGAACGCTTTTAAGCTTATTTACTCTGATTTCAATACATTTTACATTTTGGAGTGTTTTTAAATCCCATTACTTGATTTTAGTTACATCTTCCTCGTACTAAAAGTGCCGACGTAGAGTGTCGGCCTAATGGGTTGACCTCAAACTGGAGAAATTGCAAGTTTGGTCTCAGCTATAGTGTGTACCAATAAGACCTTTTTCTGAATCTGAATTTGTACGGACGGTTGTACAGTGAAAGAAGTTTCCCGCACAAAACTGGTTCCAGACTTCTTGACAAGGCCATTGTTCTGAACGAACCCGACTATTTCGTACTTGAATAAAGAATTACATACTTTGGAAACATGCGGACATTTAAAATCTCCAACAGGCTTTGAAGGGAATGGTCGTTACTTCCCTTAGAGTATAATGTACAAAAAAATAATCCACAACGGTTGCAAAGGTCCTAATTATAGTTACGTACGTCGTACATTATATTTTTTAACAATGAGTTTATCGAATTGTTGCGGATTTTCAGATCAGTCGCAAAGTATTACGACGCATGTAATACATTCATACGTCACGTACTTAAAGAGAATAATCTGGACAAAGGAAACATGAAATCGATCTCGTTATTTATAGACGTCGGCCTTCGCCTCCGGGGCTCCGGTCGCGCGCTTCGCCCCGTGGCGGCGTATTTGCCGAATGCAAATGTAAGTCTGGAGTCGTTATCGGATACTTAACGTAATTGTTTCTGATTTATCGTCGCTCGTGGATTGGCTGTTCGAACATGTTTGGAATTAATGATGTTATTAAACATTATTTATATTATTGATCAATTTTCTTAATTGGTAGGGTACATTGAAATTCCGTATTTTGTAATGGCGAAATAATAAATCTTTTATAATATTTGGCTATGATTCATTTTAATTTACCTTCATACTTTTTTATTGATGTTTCATGCATACCTCAGATTTTTTAAAAAAGGTCATCCATTTAACATACTGATTGATTTTAATGCGGATTCTCTAGTCTCCGCCTCGGTCCATGATGGACATTCACAAAATGCGCCACGATTGCGTTAAACCCCAGTAATGTGTAATCAAAGACTTTTATCCGTATCTACACGTTTGTTAGTCCATCATGGTACAAATCGCTGTAGAGATCATGCAAATGTACGGTGTGGTAAGTTAATTACCACTTCTTGTATTACCAGAAAGTAATGAAATCCTCTCACATGACTCGTGACCGTCGGCGACATTTAATTAACACCGCGTTACTTCCACTCGGGTCGGTTAATTGAGGTTACACTGCGTTCACACTTATTTTACCTCGCATTTTCTGTCATAATGATCCTTAAATCATCGACATAAGGGTGACCAGAAGCCAAACTACTCTAATATTATAGTTCCGTTGTAGTTCCCCTTTCAATCGGATCTGGAATGCCGCTTTATGAGTGTGTATTGCCCTGAACTCTACACGAAAATTAAGGGAGCCTATCCTATCTAATGTGTTCAATTACTGGGGAGTGGGAGTCACTACTCCTCTTATTTATAATAGCTCATTTGTACTCAGTAATACATCTTACTGGGCGCAAACGGGCTACTAACTATAGTAGATGTCAGTCCTGTCTCCACTCTCCTATGCTACACAGTTGTAAAAATCGCGTCCGATAACGCAAGAAGTTCATTCAAAATATATTCGTATACGCAACGGTGACGCTATCGCTTTGCAAAGCGATGGAGCAATAGGATGTTTTTATGCTAGAGGGCAGCACCAGCCACCAGCGTATACAGTAAACAACAAGACGTGCGTGTCGGGCCACGCGCAATATAGGGTTCCGTAATACCGCTAGTTTTTGACGTGATAACGTCTTATAATTCGATATGGGGTGCGCGCCCGAAAAACATGACAGTTCATGTGTCGTTACCTCGCTCTGAGGCGTTCCATATAAGGCTTGAAGTGCAAGCGAGAGCGCGGAACGAGCGACAAGGAAGCAGAATCGGCCTTTGCGTTCGGCAGCGTTCGACATCCGTCTCTCTCCTAAGTCCTACTTGAGTGAGCGATGCGTCTGCGTGGACAGCTGCTATATTATATACTATAGTACATTTACAATATGTTTTTTTAAAGAAAGCGAAAAGTTTATATTGCCGCCGCGTGGACGCGATCCTGGAACTTGGCGCTGTGATATTTAGCTTGTCCCGCTGGGCCAACAAGACGCTGACGTAAGTGCTGCAATTGTCGACATCTTGCTACTCGAAGTTGGTAGTGAGGTGACACTTGTAGTAACTATTGTTTTTACGTAACATTTTTAAATTTTTATTTTTTTATATAAAATGTAGAGGTCCGATAGCAGTAAAAAATACAATAAAAGTACTTTGGTGATATATTCAAAATATAAAACTTTGTTCTTTGCATAGGTCGATTTGAAAGAAATACACCGAAATAACTTTAGGTTACAGTCGAAAAAGTTTGTTTCTATTTATAGAGATTCGGAAGCCAGGGTTAAGGGGTAGGATGTAAGGTCAGTAAACCGACTTTACAGACAACCGTTTTTTTTTTAATTTTTGTGTGGTCAATGAATGTACATTTATAACGTGTTTTACACTACTAACAACATCATCTCAGTTACTTTCAAAGGAATTTCAACGAAAAGTTCCTTTATACTTCGCCGAATACATTTTTTTTAGTTGATCGACTATTACTCAATAACTTATGAAGTCTTCTTAGCCGTGATAGTTTTCCTTTTAAATTCAGCATATTTCCTACTCTCGTGATTTTTTTTCACATTTCAAGAAGCAACCGTTTAGCTGGTAGAAGGGGGGGACACTGGACTCTAACGATTTTTTCCACTTTAAATCTTAATATTTCACAAACGGATCCCTAAATCGGAAAATGATATATGAACACTCATAATAGTTTTAAAAAACCTACCCAACGACACCCTACACGATGGGGTGGACGCGAAAAAAAAATTTCATCCCCGCTTGATGTGTATGGAAGGTACCAACAAAAAAATTTTTTTTAAGATTTTATGTACCATTTTGTTGCCATTATTATTATGTGCATTCGTGCCAAATTACAGCTTTGTAGGTCCTATAGTCTCTGAGCAAAACCGCGGACAGACAGACAGACAGACGGCCGGACAGACCGAAACTATAAGGGTTCCTTGTTGACTACGGAACCCTAAAAAGTTTTGTTCGATGTTTCTGTCAATGTCCTGACATGACGTGTGCAACATGTCGGTTTTCGGTCGTATTATTTACTGTTTGTGCTAGTAGCACCCTCTGCTACAAGCTTTATATTCCCTATTATGTGTTTTCGCTCTGGCTAGTATACTGTTTTTTCATTTTTATCGAGATGTTATGGCCGAAATAGCTCGTCCTAGCAATTCGGATGTATAAAGGGTGAGGGTCGAGCGTTTGGAGTCCCGCCACAAAGTCAATTTCAGCTCCTTTGTGGTGAGGGTCCCGACGCATCATTTACCGTCCTTCGAGAAGGAGGAGTTCTGGCCGATTGGAATCATTTCTGGAGGAGTTCTGGCCAATCAACCAATGGCAGATTGGATTGGAGTCGTCTACAGGAGGTTCCGAGGACGACTTCCGAACACGTCGCGCCCCATGTCGCAGACAATACGTGTTTAGTGCTTTGTGTTAGTTTTAGTTCATATATTGTTATGTATGTTAGTCTATAAGGTATATATAATATGGGCCAAGATGCCTGATCTAAATAAATAAATAAAAAAATAAAAATAAAATGTAGCGTGCGACATCCACAGTCGGCCGTCTGCGCGGAGCTGGTGTGCGCGGTATCGCTGAAACGACAATAAATCATCAGATTATATTAAACCCCGACCGCCGCAAATAGACGCGTACGGCGGTCTATTTGTTTGTAAAATCTAATGGTAGTCTAATATTACATCTACGAGTATATGAAAATCAATCTTATTTTCTTTGGTCACGGCAACATGCGATTTATTACGAATTATAATTTATATCACAAAAGACCAAGAAAGAGAAGAAGAGAAGGGATGTGACATTATAATTTGCGCATAAAGAAGTTGAGGATGAAAGATAGTATAGCATAAAAATATGGATTACAATTATTCGAATGATTTGCTAAAACTCAAGATATAAGATAAAATGTTCAGGCCGATTTGGCCATTTAAGGGCCTAGACAGACGGACTGCATTTCAACTGCAATCCAACTGCAAATTGCAGTTGGATTGCAGTTTGAATGCAGTTGACACGACTGCAATAGAACTGCAAGCCAAACGCGCAGTCGGATTGCAGTTCAGTTGCAATCGGCGTGCAGTCGTGTGAACTGTTTGGCTTGCAGTTCTATTGCAGTCGTGTTAACTGCATTCAAACTGAAATCTAACTGCAATTTGCAGTTGGATTGCAGTTGAAATGCAGTCCGTCTGTCTAGACCCTTAGTTATCGGTTCGGGAAAGGTTTGGATTTTTTTTTTAAGTTCCTGCGGCAGAAAAACGTGCGTTGATTGTGTTTTATAAAATTATAATCTAACCCATCAACGCCATAAGGACACCGGTGACCGTGACAACAATAGAATAACAATAGATTTCCAAGAATCCGCGATCGAAGGATTAAGGCTGAATAATATTACGAAGAAACTAAGTGAAAATAAAAGTTAGACAAATAAATAGATATACATTAGTATTTAGGGAGTAATGACTATTAGAGATCAACGTCTAAGGAACGTGCTGCATCAACGGCTGTGAGCATTAAAGTGTACCGAACCTGGACATGGACTTCTGAACTTTAACACTCTATTGTACTAGGATTTTAACCTGTAATAATAGTTGTGATTTGCAATAATTTAATAAATAAATAAACATAGCGACTAACGTATGTACTCTTTTTGAGTTAATTCAAATACTATTTCTTCCATTCTATACAGAAATAAATAAATAAAATAAGTAATTTCTATTAGGTCAAGAGTCAAGACTCAAAATCACTACTTCATCGAATTTCGTTTAACTTTTTTTTTATTTACATGACTAGTAATTGCAACTTAAATAATTCCACGAATAAAAATAATCTTTTACATAATAAATCAAAAAATGACATTTCGAATTAAAATTTTAGCAAAAATACGAATAATTTTAATGACAAAACAATATTTCTTACACCTATCACGGAGGCACAAACCTGCAAAATTATCAGTGAATTAAAAAATACAAATTCCTCAGGCTTTGATGAAATAAAAACTGACATAATTAAAAAATGTAAAACTAAAATTTGCAAACCGTTGACTCATATTATTAATTTAACTATGTCACAAGGAATTTTTCCAGAGGAGCTAAAGTTCTCCATAGTTAAGCCTATTTTCAAAAAAGGTGACAGTACTAACCCCAATAACTATAGACCAATTACTTTAATACCCATAATTGCTAAGATTTTTGAAAAAGTAATGTTTGACAAAATAATAAAAGAAGAGCAGTTTGGTTTCAAAAAGAAAACATCTACAGTCCACGCTTGTTTCTCACTAATTAAAACCATAACAGAATGTCATAACCCAAAGACTCCTCTTGTGGCATTATTTTTAGACATGACAAAAGCGTTCGACTTTGTCTCGCATGAAACCTTACTAAATAAATTGCATGCATTAGGCATACGAGGCGTTGCTCTTGAATGGATAAGATATTATTTATCTAATAGGCATCAGCGCGTGGAAATAACAACCACCAAGAACAGAGTAAGAACTGTTTGTAAATCTATTAAAAAAAATTTATGTAGGTGTGCCACAAGGAACAATCCTGGGTCCTTTACTATTTTTGGAATACATAAATGATTTTCCAGATGAAATCGAACATGAGACTATTTTATTTGCGGATGATACTACTATTCTTATCAGGGGAACTAAAGAAAATGAGATGAAAAGCGAAATAACTAAAACTTTGCGGTGTATACCTAAAACATCTAATAGTACTATACATCTAGTAATAACTAAAACATCAAATTGGCTAAAACAAAACAACTTACAAATGACTTTAAGTAAGACAAAATCAGTTCACTTCCAAACTCGCAAACAAAATACAAAACATAAATTATTAAAAGTAAATTTCGGCGACGTGGAAATACAAGAAACAGAATCGACTGAATTTTTAGGCCTAACTGTGGACTATTTATGCACATGGAAGGAACATATCGATAAAATATGTATTAAAATGGAAAAATATATGTTCGTACTATTGAATCTAAAACACACAGTGTCTGTTCAAGCAGCCATCATAGCGTATCATGGGCATGTTGCCTCTGTTCTCCGATATGGTCTCGTTATATGGGGCAACTCTGTAGACATGCACAGAGTCTTCAAAATACAAAAGAAATGTATTAGATGTATATCGAGCGCTAAATATTTTGAAACTTGTAAGCCGTTGTTCAAAAAGTTTAAAATACTACCGCTGCCTTGTCAGTATATATTTGACGTTTGCGTTTTTGTGTATCTAGATCGTATCTAGATCGCTTCTTTACTAAAAAAATGAACTTGGCAACAAAAAGTAGTAGAGATAAACATAAACTTGTTATACCTGACCAAAGACTGAACATTTGTAGTAAAAACGCGTATTGTATGGCAGTACGGATCTATAACAAATTACCCAACTGCTTTAAAGAACTGACTATAAAACAATATAAAAATAAACTATACATCTGGCTCCTTAACAAAATGTATTATTTAGTAAATGAATTCTTCGATGATAAAAATATTATGAATGAGTTAATTTAAACAAAATTAATGCTTGACTTAAGTATATATTTCTAATAAATTATTATATGACAAATTATAAAATGCACCTATGGCCTATCTATTGAAACGTAATAAGTAAATGAATAATTAATTATCGACATTTCTATTTCTGTGTAAGTAATAAATATCTTCTAACTTGGTAATAACTAATACATTAACCTTAAATTATATAATAGGTATATGACTGAGTAGTAATATTTGCACACTCATTGTAGTAGAATATGTGGAAAATGAAAAAGCTAACACCTTATTGTACCATATTCCTAAGCAAATAAAATGATTTTGATTTTTTTTGATTTGATTTTCAAATGCACGAGAATATGCGAATATATAAAGAAAAGGTAGATACAAAAAATATATATAAAGGAAATAAGAGATTTTAAACTTATAACAATAATACAAGATTGGATGGAGTCCTGGATAAATTGAGGTGACTTTATTGTAAAAGTTGGTTACAGGTGCAAAATTTACCACATAAATAAGGCAATCTAATTTCGCACAGGGAAGACTTAAAGAAAATATGACGGTACTCGAGGCTGTGGAGGTAATAAACACAAAATTTTCAACAGCAAAGTTGGTCAATAAATCCTAGCCTCGAAAAATGAAAGTGGCTGAGTAATAAAACCAATAAATTTTCAATTAGCGACGCCACCTGCGAGGTAATTGAAAATTATTGGTACTCGTGTATTAAACGCTATGAAATTGTTTATATATAGGACAAATTTATGTATTGTGTTACGCAATATACACATTAATATTCCTAATAATTTTAATTTAAAATGTGATAACTGATAACAGTTATAAAAAGATAGCGGCTCGGCTACGCCGTGTAGATTAGCAACTAAAATCTGTGTCGTAGCACTCCTAGCACTTGTACTGCTGAACCATCTGTCAAATCTAAACACCGAATTATAATACATATAAATATAGATTCGTCGATCGATCGATCGTAGATTGTTACACCCGTATAGTAAATAGTAAATTTACTAAGTACATACTACTAGTACCTTTAGACATACAATTTTATTCCTAACATTATGCTCGTAGATACGGCGTAGCACTATTTTTACCAATTCTTCCTCATACTTTACACTCTTTATTCGTCGTAAAGAAACTCCTAGCCCAGTAAGTTAAACTAAATCCTAAACATAAACATAAACAGTCGCTACCTACAAGTCGAGTCACGATTTCACATTTACGGTTATTTTAAGCTACACTAGCGACCCGCCCCGGCGTCGCACGGGTATACAAAATATATAGCCACTGAAAAAATGATTAAAATCGATAACCTATCACGATCCTTCATGTGGTCTATTTCTTGTCTGTGCCAAATAACATAAAAATTGCTCCAGTAGTTCGTGAGATAAACCCTTTCTAATAATTTCCCCCGTTTTTTCCACATTCTCCTATTAGTCATAGCGTGATAAAATATAGCTTTGTCAATAAATGGGATATCTAACACTGAAAGAATTTTTCAAATTGGACCAGTAGTTCCTAAGATAAGCGCGTTCAAGTTAGCCCTTTCAAATAATTTTCCCCGTTTTTTGCACATTTTCCTCTATTTCTTCGCTTCTATTAATCTTAGCGTGATAAAATCTAGCCTATATATTCTATATATACCTACCTTCCCCGATAAATGGGCTATCTAATACTGAAAGAATCATCAAAATCCGTTGCGTAGTTTTAAAGATTAAAGGGAACAAAGGGACATGAGGGAGAAAAAATCGACTTTGTTTTATAATAAGTATAGAATTACTGTATGAAACTTTATGTTCTACTAGTTCTACTCACTCTTACTCAATAAAATATTGCTGACTCTTAGGAATATAACATTAAATTATTATATCTCACATACAAATTCTAAGGTCCAACATTCCACAAATTTGAAATTCCGAGATAAGTCTCCGCTAATACCTCTTGCATATTTTCTGTACATTTTGCTGTGATAAATTAAGTCAACTCCTTCCCCATAATCTACGCTCTTTTCTCAGTCCATTAAAATATTTCCAGAAGTGTTTTTATACATGAAGACCTCTTTATGTATAAAATATTTCCTCTTGACTACAGTAGTTTGTCCTTACGCTTTTGTACCCTGAGCCTCCCATGGCGGGACACCTTGACAGAAGTGAGCGGCGAGACACTGGGTGTCGCTGGGGAGTGTCCATTTTATATCGTCATCCAGCAATTAAAACAATTGTAGACACCGGCACCCCGCCGCGGCCGCCTGGCGCTCTGCTATGTTCACAGGCGACTTCACAAGTCTAAGGGCGGCCACTCATTTGCGATCGATGGTTTCTATATGTCGTAAATTAACTACATTTTAGTTTCTTTTTGCTGTGTACGAAAACAGTTCATAACAATTTATTTGTGATGAACCGTTTCGATCCGTGACCACCCTTACCCTTATATTAAGAAAGTATTGTCTAGTTGGTTACGAAAAAATGTCCCCCGTACCATCGCTGACTAACTGTTAAAAGACAAGCTCTGAGGCATTTCTGAGAACGCGCCATAATTCATAAACGACGACCATGGATGTGTTTTGACTGAATTTATTATATTTAACAAATGCCACAAAGTCGCTTTTCAGCGGCCTGGAAAAGCAGAATGCCTTTAATGTTTCACAAAACGTTTCTACGGACCGCTTCGTTGCGGACCTTTCTAATAACGTAATACTCTTGAACGTACACATTTTATTTCTTCGGTCCTTATAATGTCGTACGAAGGTAGCGGCCCGGCGAAATTTGTTGAACGAATACATTATAATATTTTTTACCCTTAATAATATAGAATAGGGATTCAATACAATGGTATCATAATGTTGGATATCCGATATTAAATAGCTTCGCTGCTTTGTGACTGGTACGCAGAATAATATATTTGATTGGATCACATACATAATACCTACATTTGAGACTGAAGCTATGTTATATGCTACAATCATTCAGATAAGTTAGCTCTACGTCTTCAGTGCAAGTGTCAAAAATGACCAATGTCCTAAAGCTATTATTGAACCAAAGAAAGTAAGTAACCAACTATGGTAGCATCGTTCTCGGAGTGCAAGCATGTCGCTTTAAAAAAGAGAGTCCATAAACAGCTACTTCTTGCGGTAAAAGTTGCCGAATTTTCGGACAATCTCATCGGTTCGTAAATAGGCTTAATAATGCTTTTTCTTCTTTTTCTCGATGCTAAAGTTTAAAACTAAACTGAAACGAGGGCTTAAAACTTAAGGTTAATGAGACGAATGCCCGTTCCCCCTCCCCCTGTCCCTGTCCTTTGTCCTCAGCGTGACAGGCGTTATCCTAATGACTTTCACAAAGAAAAGGAAAATTTGAAACTCCAGTGTTTTAAAATTACAAATGCGAGATTAAAAATGTCGAACCTTAAATATTATTGCTATTGTGTCTCAAATTGTAAACGTCAATAAATATAATGAGACGTTCTCGCTCCTCCATCCCCGCTGTAATCACGGCTCGCTGTGTTCCCCGACCACGACGGTATACTGTAGTTATAAAATGTTTCCGGACGACCAAAACTCTCGTAATCTTTGCTGAAATGATTTCGATGATGGGTAGATGACCATTTCATTTGTTTTGTAGAAGAGATTGTTATGATCGTACTGCGTAGTAGGGTAGAATATAGATATGTGCCCAATCGAAGCTTAGACTAGAATTCGGCAAGTTTACTTAAAAATAATCTGTTCGGTCATGACTCATGACTTAAGGCCTTATAAAATCTTATACCTTTAAACGAGCAATTCTTGTATATATATAATTGGAATCTCGGAATCGGCTCCAACGATTTTCATGAAATTTAGTATATAGGGGGTTTCGGGGGCGATAAATCGATCTAGCTAGGAATCATTTTCATAAAATGTCATTTTATGTGTGTTTTTTTAATTTTTAGAATACCGAGCGAAGCTCGGTCATATAGCTAGTAATAGTTTAACTGGAATCTTCGACATTTCGAACCTAATCGGCTTCAGCTAGGAGTGGAAGTTTGTCGGAACGTTAATTAAATGTAACTGCATCATAGCTCAGCCAACAAGCGCACCACGCCGACCTTGTATCACAGCAGGCGTGCTGTAAATGTCACTTATAATGTTCTTGTTATTGTTTTTATCACTGACACAACACAATATCTGATAAATAATACTTTAGTAGGACTGAATATACGTCGCAGAATCTCGTTAGAGGTGAATGTGTGAGGTTTCATAATTATTATCATTGCCGACAATGAATTTCAAAGCGGCGCGTACGGCGCGTACGGTGCTAACAATTAATCTGCGATCAGCTTTAAGGGCGTTCCTTCCGGAGATACCGTAATTTACCGTATTTCAAGCCCTATAAACTCATAATTTGAAAACTACAAAGTTATAATAAAAATACAGCAATAATCTTCAGTATATCGACATTCCTTTCGCCGTTTAAAATTTTCTGTGTTTGTTTATTATACTCATGATATCAGCTTCCAAAGTAAAACCAATTTATTAAAATTCAAGCATACATTCAGCATCTCCTTAGCATTTACAAATTACTTTTATTTGAAACACACGCCAATAGATCGACAATATCATAAACTACATATTCCCCGTTTTAAATTTTTTTAGGTCAATTTTGAACTAAGATAAGTAAAAAAAATAGGGTTTTGGTGCGCTCTCGGCAACGCGGCAAATATATGGCCAAGCTCGTTTGCTCGTGGGACGGCCTTATGCCCGCTGTACACTCTCGCCGAGAGCTCTCGGGCGAGAGTCTCGTGCGAGAGCCCCTTGCCCGAGTGCGATCATGTACATTCTCGCTTAGTTCAATTGCAGTAAAGAACTCAGACAAGATGGAGGAAAACGACCATTCACCATTCACCATGCATCGAAAGATATCATTGTAATCCAAAGATTTATAATCATATTTAATTTTATTTCTCACAGATAATGATTCATAATGTCGTTTAATATTGTTATTTTTCTGTTCTACACTGTCCAACAGCGGGACTAGTACTGAAAGACGCGAGAGTGTACAGTAGTGCGCTCGTTTTCCTCGCGAGACCCTTTGTCTCGGGCGCAAAATACCGACAACGGACCGAGAGGGTCCGAGACAGGCGAGACGAGGCGAGCGCACCCATTTACACTCTCGCACTCGGGCCGCCTCGCTGTGTCTCGGCGAGAGTGTACAGCCGGCTTTAAACAATTACTGTAGTGTATGAATCACAGCTTTTAAGCTAAAAAAATACTACAGTTTGAATAAAACAGCGTTTTAAAGTCACCACAATTGTAACCTCTTTGATGGTAACTAATTTACAACCGTAAAGGCCTTATCACACTGGCGGTTAGCGAGCGATTTGAAAGCGACGCGATTGCGCAGCGCGCACGCCGCGATTGCGTGACGTACACGCCGCGACAGCGCAACGGCGCGGCGTCGCGGCGTGGTGTGGACGCCATTTTGTACACTCGTTTAGGAAATTCCCTAGAAAAATGTACAAAATGGAGTCCACTCGTCTAGGGAATAGGCTACTTGACCTATATTCAATTTCATTGAACAAATGCATATTTCTAGTAGAACTTGGCCTAGGAAACCATATTTCACCCTTATTATCAAATAAAAGCTTATGATTGATAAATAAAGTCGATTTGAAAATATGATTTTATGAAAATAGGAATTGTACTGACGAAAACGCTTTTGCGGTACTTCCGATTGGGATGTGACGTCATCCTCATACTAATTTAATATCTTTTATTTATCGCGCTCGCTATATGTAAGTTTATTTGTACATAAATAATAAGAATAAGCCTATTATATATTTTATTCAATAATTCAAATAAAACATCAGTTTTATATATATTATATTATCTCCATTTATTGTAGACGGGAAATGAAATGGCCAAAACTTTTCTCCAAAAGTTTTCAACATTACAAATGATTTCTAATTTCTTATATAATTATTTTATAATTTTTGGGCACTTTTAGACTCGTACATTTAACACATTTAAAAAATTTCAATAAAGAGAGTTTAAAATACAAAGCGTATGACGTCACACTATGGCGGACAGTGTTTTCGGCGCCATTTAAGAAGCATATTTTTCAATAAACATTTTTATGGGTTTCTACTGTGTAAAATATTAAATTATTAGTTTTTTTTTGTAAAAATGAATGATTATGAAGCGATTAGCATGAAGAAAAAACTTAGGTCAAGTAGCCTATTCCCTAGACGAGTGTACAAAATGGCGTCCACGCCACGCCGCGACGAGCGTCGTCGCGGCGTGGCTGTCGCGGCGTGCACGTCGCGCAATCGCGGCGTGCGCGCTGCGCAATCGCGTCGCTTTCAAACCGCTCGCTAACCGCCAGTGTGATAAGGCACTAAGCGCTGTCGGTGAAAAATGTCAAAAGTCGCACTGGACAGGTGAGCTTCGTCCACGTGGCAGTAAACAAGACGTTCGTTATATGGTGTCAACCCGGTGACAGTCCATCTGATAGCGCTAACGATGTCCACCCGCCGGTCACCGCCGCAACGGTCACATTGTATATTTCATTGCCAAAGTATTGACATTGGTTCATAGACTTTTACAATTATGTAGATTAAGCAAAAGCCAAGATATCTAATACCCTCGCAATAAGATAGGTTTTTTAAAGCGAAAAAACGGATATTTGAACGACCAACAACCCAAAACAACGATTCCCATATTAAGTACCTAAAGCAAACAAATCGAGTCACCAATAAAAAATCTTTTTTATGGGTTGTTTTTTGTGTATTGTTTTACATTTTTACATTATTTTTTGCATGTAAAAAACTTTTAATTGGCTTTCTGTATTCTTGTTAATCTAGCTGTAAGATATGCTAGCTAGCTGTTTCGCCAGTTTTTATAATGTTTTAAAATAAAACATTATCAAAACTGGCTAAATTGTAAAGACGGTACGTATATCACAATTAACGCTTTAAGGACCCTGGGGGTCAAAAAGCCAGTTGGCAATACACAATGAACTAAATATAAAAGTGGGTTTAATGAAGTAATTAACTGGTACAGGTTTAATTAGAGTGAGGAGCTGAGATTTATTGCGAGTCCTTTTGGTTTCATAGCAATTTTTATTAGTTAATTGACATTTTTCTTATCACTTAATTTCTTCTCAAAATAATTGGACGTTGTCACTTATTATTTGGATATCCATTCTAAAATTATTACGTCAAAGTTACCTCCTTACGTTTCAACCACTGAATTAGTAACTAAACAGCGGTTTTGATGGAAATACTTAGTCTCCGAATAAGGACGCTTGATAGTTTTTATCTTTGAAAAATCCGTGGATCCTTCGTTATATAAACATCAATTTTCATACGAAATTGAAATAAATTACATGTCTTCCTAAAGCCTTACTTTCACGAGTTTCATCACTTTCACCTCGTGCGAAGTCAAGGTCAAGAAATAATATTTCATGCGCTCAAATACATTTAAAGTCAATATTTTCGAGAGTCTAAAAAATATTATTTCTGTATATTGACCGCAAATCGTCTATTTTTCTCGATTGCAATTTTCCAGATGAAATATAAATTAAAATATCTCCGAGACGAAGGTTCGCTCGACAACGACCTGTATTGTGTACGATAATCACGTTACAATGTTCGCTTGTCGTTGCTGAGATAATAAAGCATTTTTAACACAATTAGAGCGTAAGTAACTTTTATAAATTGTTAGAAAAATTATACTGTTACATGCTTAAGAACGAAGCCACATCTGTAGCGTTGCGGTACGTTAGAAAAACGCATTGTGTCCTACTGCGCCTCTACTGTATAGTGCAACACAAGCAGGTATCAGCGTAGCGCGTTCCATCCCACCCATCCACTTCATCGTCTATCTCTAAACACCTCGTCCGACGATGTAGCGCAACAGATTAAACAGCTGACATTATAGCATACAAACAAAAAACAGACAATATAGCATTATCATAAAACTTTGTATGTACCAACGAGGAAATTGATCATGTCAATTCAAGGTTAAATTTATTGTGATCTGTCGGCTGGGTTTAATGCAAGGGTCTACACAGACGGACCGCATTTCAACTGCAATCCAACCGCAAATTGCAGTTCAAGTGCAGTTTGAATGCAGTTGACAGGACTGCAACAGAACTGCAAACCAAACGCGCAGTCGGATTGCAGTTCAGTTGCAGTCGGCGTGTAGTCGTGTGTACTGTTTGGTTTGCAGTTCTATTTCAGTCGTGTCAACTGCAGCATTCAAACTGCACTTGAACTGCAATTTGCAGTTGGATTGCAGTTGAAATGCGGTCCGTCTGTGTAGACCCTTGCATCAAACCTAGCCGACAGATCACAATAAATTTAACATTGAATTGACATGATCAATTTCCTCGATGGTACATACATAGTTTTATGATAATGCTATATTGTCTGTTTTTTGTTTGTATGCTAAATTGTCAGCTGTTTAATCTGTTGCGCTGCATCGTCGGACGAGGTGTTTAGAGATAGACGATGAAGTGGAAGGGTGGGATGGAACGCGCTACGCTGATACCTGCTTGTGTTACACAATTTGGAATTGGATTGCAGTTGAAATGCGGTCCGTCTGTGTAGACCCTAACGCGACTAAACTACGTAGGTCTCCCATCTGACTAGGAATCAACTTCTCTGATCAACATGTAAAACCAAAAAATAATAGTTAGTACTTGATATCACATACATTTTCCATCATTTAAGCAAAAGATGGACCGTACGACGGTACGAGTATCTTTCGCCGGTTTTTCCCGAACCGGTAGTAGCTTCCAGTATAAATTTATTCTCATTTTTTTTTTAGTTTGAGTTTCAGTTTGAATACGTTAAGCTTTGTCCACACTAGGCGCTTTCGTCTTCAATTTTCGTCATCTTCCTTCATTCAACTTTCGCTTTGGCGCATTCAATAATTGAATGCGTCAACGAACGCAACGTCAACTTTGTCATTTTTGAAGTTTTGGATACGGTCAGAGGGCATGCGTCACGGGCATGCCTCATGTTCACTGTTGACTCCGCTATAACGCATGCGCTTGACGAACAGAAAAGGCACAGTGTGGACAAAGCTTTAGTAAACTCTGGAACATAGACGCTGCGTCACGCCGCACCGCACGTTGGTCACGTGGCCTCGTTGTAGAAGCCCGCGGGGATCCTTTGTTTGGTGAAGAGGGTTTGGGACATATTTTGTGAGATAACAGCCCCGTTGTCTGCCAAGTGTTGTTTCACTAAACTATCCCCGCTCAGTGAGTGGTGCTCGAGCAAAACGGATTTGATTAGATTACCCTATTCATTAATTAATAATTTTAAGTTATAATTAATTTATTCATTATTGATTTTCATCTCTTTTTAACCCTCGGCAAAACAGAGAGATAAGTTCGGTGTGTCTGTCTGACTGACTGTCTATTTGTCTGTCAATGTGTATGTCTGTCCGTGGCATCCAATCAAGAGTGCTCTTAGCTATAGTTCAAAATCATCAGCCGGCTCGGTGTTGGAACGTTTGGGTTTATCTATTTCATGAAAAGCTGTGAATGAATTCCGGTGATTTCATTATTTTTACATGTTTTGAATCAGAGGTTGTTTTTGAATTCCTTAATATAACTTTATATTTTGCTTTTGCCATAGAGTAAAAAACAAAGTATTGTATTATCAACAATTATTAGTGTTGTCCATATCGCGAGTAAGCAGAGGCGGCGCAAGGCATGGGCGATGTGGGCGACCGCCCACGGCCTCGCGGTTCAAGGGGCCTCGCGCTTTTTGGACCCCGAGGATTTTTTTTGGGACTTTACGCGTTTTGAGACTCAAATTTTATTTATAAAAAATGATTGTCTAAAAATCCATTTTGGCCTAGGGGGCCTCGCAAAATGTATCTCGCCCACATAAAATTTTGGTCTTGCCCCGCCACTGCGAGTAAGTGTTGCAGACGATGACTCCGTTATCTGTAATCGCAAACGGCCAAGTTCGAATCGGCGGGAATTTTTATATTGGAATTGCTCCATTGCAGAATATTTGCAAACAGACGACGAGCTTTTTACGCAGTAATTTATAAAATAATAAAAAAATGCAGCTTGACTCACTGTACTTCGTCATAATATGCGTACCTTTGGGCCAAAATTTTTTTTTTCGGTGGTGCTCGTTTTTGGGTTAACTGTGTCAACTGTGTGGGTCCCACTTACCTTGGGAATTTAATTTAAATAATTCCTAGTCCTTATTTTGGTTGATTTCGGTATGTTAATTAAATATATCAAAAGATTTTCACGGCTATTTTCACGACTATTTTCTGGCTTATAGCATTATCTGCAGTGGTGGAAATGTGTCTATCTAAAATTCTTCAGCAAATAGCGACCTGCAGATTATTCAAACGCGGTATATCACATACAATATATTATGCCGATATTTCTGATATCTGTGATTATGCCATAATTTCTTCTGCCTATTGCTATTCTGTAGGCCTAGTGTTCGTGAATCGGGGATGATATTACATTTTATTTCGCCATTTCTTTGCAATATGTGACTTTGATTGAAACTGAACTGTGATCGCAGCCAGGGGGGGGGGGGGGTCAGCCGCTCTCGGTCACTGACTGAACTCAACATTTTATTGTCTAGCTAGAATTACATGATACTTTTATGCCTACGGTCTTACTACAAAAGACCTTTTGAACAGTTAATTAGAGAAAATTTAGTACAAAATGGTCTCAAAACAACTGTTCAACAGATGTTTAGTTTTTTGTGGTAAGACCGCTAAAGTTTTAGCTAGTTTTAATTTGCAGGTATAACACGGTCAAATTAGCTGGAATGCAATAACCTGCCCGCTCCATAATGACGTCATCAAACCATGCGTCAAGTTAATGTGACCGTGTTATACCTCTTTAAACCACCTTTCCATTTGTAAGGTGACCCGGTTAATGTTACTGGGGGCTCGCGGCTCGAGCGGCGCCGTCGGCGTTGACGAGCTCATTATTTTGGGAACTGCCAGCTATCTGGGGTCAGGGCTGACCTCCCGCGGACACAGATACTGTCCCCCCTCCCCCGCGGCTGCTGATAACATCCCCCCGCCTCTCCAGTTGTCAGTCGCCTAGTAAAATTATCAGTGGCTTGGCTCTACGATTCGTACTTTTATCTCAAATTGTCGAATTGTTGATATAAGAGTTGTTTTCTGTCAATGGCATAGAATTTAACATAATATTAGTACAAGTATAAATGGGTACAAATGATGATATAATGTATGTAACAATACTGTTGGGTAAGGAAATAACATTTATGGCAGTACCCAAATATTAGACATTTGGGTTTTGATAACGACACAACTGCTCACCTCTCTGTTCAAGTGGAAACTTAGATTATGATGTAAATAGATGCTCACTGAATGCAAATACGGTAATACAATACGTTGATAATAATATTGAGTTGAGTATTAATACTAATATCCATACTTCCATACTATCATGTTTGTCTGTCTGTCTGTCTGTTACCTCTTCACGCCCAAACCGCTGAATCGATTTAGCTGAAAGGTATAAAGATACTTCGAGTTCAGGGAAAGAACATAGGATAAACTTACGGTTCTCGCGCGATAAACGAATTTTCATCATCATCATCACATCAGCCTATATTCGTCCACTGCTGGACATAGGCCTGTCTGCATGAACGCCAAGATGACCGATCTCCTGCTACTCGCATCCAACATGGACCCGCAACTAAACGGAGATCGTCGTCCCACCTAGCAAAACCAATTTTAGCGCAACGGTATTGCGGATGTCACCTAGTATAGTACTCATATAAGAGACTACGACGAGTGAAGAGGTAACAGACAGACACACTTTAACACATTTATAATATTAGTATGGATCTGTGTTTACGTCAGGTGTAACAGGGAAACGTATCTCATCAGGAAAGGGGTAACAATAAAGGCGATTGAAGTCATTTCAGTGACAATATTGGCTCTACGTGATCTACATTATACAGACTCGTCATAAAATATTACAGTTTTACCAAAAATATCTCTTTCTACGAGCAGTACTAGTTTATTGAAGCCATTTACGTAGCGTTTTAGCATAGGCCATAGGGCAATGAAGTCGAAATGACTCTAAATGACTGTCAAGTTCCACCTTTTTGATTTCAAACTTCGCTAATTAAAAACTAGCGAATACAATTCGACTGAGCATTGTTTAAGTACATCTTGGCAAGCTGTCAGTGGCGTAACTATAGGGTAGCAGGGCTGGCAAAATGCCACGGGCCCCAGACCCAAAAGGCCCCCGGCTGAAGAGGCCGTGAGGTCAAAATTTTTTAATATATTTATTTATTATTAACGTGATGATTTGTACTGATAGGGCACCATCAATTTACGTTACGCCACTGAAAGCTGCATAATATGATATTTGTTGTGTTTGTTACATGCAGTTTCAATCAAAGCCCATGTGATTAGTTATACTTATTATAACATTGCATAATAATTAACTTTAATGAAGCATGTGTACATACATTTCATATAATTAGTATAATTAATTTCACTGTCGATCATTCAGCCAAAGTCCATTCTGATAATAAATAAGTTATCTCAACAACACTATTATCGTGTAATATGTAAACAACATAGGTATAATTATACGTTTTTTACTTAATTTACCTAGAAACAAAGTTATTATAATATTTGCACCTGTCTAATCTTAAATTTTAACAAAATTAAGTATTTACAATATTAAAAATATTTTAGCTCCATACAAATTGGCCCAATCGTTTGAGCAGCTATTTTGTTTTCAAATTGCATTTTTTTTTGTTATGATACATAAAAATTATAAAAGTAATGAAGTATATTCGTTATTTTTAAACTCAACTACACTCTACTATTTCCTATGAAATTGATTTTGTAAGCTACAGTTTGTATCGTCTGCGCTCTACAACATCTTACTACGAGTAGACCTACGTGTAGCTACGCGTAGAAAACATTCTAGTAACAATCTGGAGGTGTTTCCACGAAGTCGTACTTGTTGTGTCTAATGTATTCATTCATGGAATGAACTCTATACTGCTACACACGGGCAGCCATGTGCACGAACCGGTGACTCGCGAGGTCGCCGGGGTGACGCCCTTGGCGGGGATCATCCCTCAATATCATACGGATAAAAGTATTTAATGACTCGTTGGGCTCTTTTCAACGCTTCTTTATTGGAAGCTATCGCGTCAGCAACGAAATCTAAATTATTTTCAACCCATTTGGCACATATGCTATACCAACATAATGTCTACAGCCTGTGCATGGTCTTACTACCGACGGTACTTACTACTCCTACCGAGTGGAGTGGCAAGACAGTGGCGAGACAGTACTCTCGGCCATTAAAAATTAGCCAATAGCACTGTCTTGCCAGTGTAATACGAGTAAAAGTATTATCCTAGCCCACGTAGTAAGTAATATATTAGCCAAAATACAGCCACCAAGATATTTGATGAGATAGTCATGAAAGTAATGAATACGAAGTAGTTATTACTAAAGACTTTACCAGCATTAGTTCATAAGTCGATATTTTGTATAATGCCTTAAGTGAAATAGGTTTGTTCTCACTTCAGAGATACAAAATTTAACCTCACGATAGGTTCACCTCAAATCGTGGAACATTATTTTGTTAAACGATAATTATTGTGTTTTGAATATAGAAACCGAGGGGTTAATTAATGACAGTTTTCTAAAATTCGTCAGATTTTAGCCACTTTAAAAAGCAGCAGCGTCACGTTCATCTCCGTGTAAACTGACATGAAGCCTGCGTGCTGACTCCTGTATCAATAACCTCAGTCAATAAGTCATGTGTCATGTCACATGTCGAGTGTGGAGTGTGGGAGTCACAGAGCGAGTAATTAAGTCGGCTTTGACTGTTAATCTCGTTACAAGTCTGTTTGTTTAGGAGTTCACTCGCGACTCGCGGGGAGGGGGGTGGGGACGTCATGTGGTGACGTCACGATACGTCATGGAACTACAGAGGCCGTCTTAATGTCCCTCAGGGTTTTCATACTCCATTAATGTATTAGGTCGATTTATCTGGATTCAAATGGCATATTGTCATAAATGAATTGTGATTATATCGTATTGATAATATCGTATTTGTATCATAATATTATTATGGTTTCAAAACTAAAAGCTAACTCTGACAAATGGGTTCCATGATCAAACACATCCCATACGCCAATCGTCAACATTACGAAGTCCTGTCATTAGTCCTGTCAAAAGTTTATCTGTAACAAATTTTGTAAAAACCCGCTCAAAATATTTGTATACTCGGCTGGTACGCGATAGCACAGCCGCGCCATAATGACCTACACCAAATAGATCGAAGAAATGTTATTGAATAAATAAAAGAGGATTCAAGTCCAATACGACTCTTTATAAATAAACACAAGCAGATATTTACCAGACCCATCAAACGCGTCCAGCACCCAAGGGGGACCTTTTAACGCGGTGTTAATAACATTATTTATTTAATTATCTACATTACTCGAGAATATTCCAGCACATTTTACATTGCGGGTTTTCCACGAGACAGACGCCCTGGATTTTATTACAAATCAATATAACATACAAGTATAAACAGTAGTGTAACTCAGCTGTATTTTAAAACCAAACAAGTTGCCATTTCAACAACAAAAGACAGCGATGCTTTTTTCTACCTTTGTATTCCTTTTATTTTTTTTTCCTGTATGCACAATAAAGAACATTTCAATTATTCGTTAATTAACTTTCGTGCAACGAAAATACAAGTTTTACGCCTGCAAGTGGTACTGCATTGTTCTGCTCTTTAAAGTTATCTAAAATCACGGCTATATTACATAATATGCCCGATTTGGGTGGACCTCCATACTAAGGTGGTCTACTCTATGTTGTTTTTACTATGGCATAAATAAGCAAGTAATTTCTCAACAGATTGGCGAAGTTTTACACACGTGTGCGTACATTATTGGGGTGAAGATAATAGCAAGTGAAGTTGATATTCTGTTTTAATTAAGTGGTTGTTCACAAAATTCACAAACCTCACATCCTACACTATCACCCGGTTTCTGAAAGGTCTGTCAAATCACTGATCAACTAACCTAACACTGCTGTTAATTTTGCATAGATGTCAAATCAATTTGAGTTTCTGATTCATTGATCAGCCAAAAATTAACTAATCTATGATCATTTTTAATTTGACTAGCGATTTGTTATTTTTCGTTCATTACTTCACTATTAACTATCAAATATGCCAATGAAATGTCAAAAGAAGGAATTGTAGACTCTCATTGCTATCAAAAATGGTCTGGGAATTTCAAATCTGATGTTTTCTGAATCATTGATCAAAAGAAAATTAACTAAACTGTGATCATTTTGATTTGACATGCGATTTGCTTATCTTCGTTCATTTGTCAGAATTTTGATTTTCAATTTTTCAGGCGTTATCGATTCCTAAATTCTTCTTCATTATAGAAATGAAATTTATTATAATATACATTTTTTGAAAATAAAACGAGTATTGCAAATAAAACAGTTTATTTGCATTATCGACGTATTTATTACGAAGAACTTCATAATAAATGTGTTTACAAACCTTATAGTAACGTAGGTTCAAAGAGAAAATGTAGATTTACATAAAAAATCAATTGAATTCATAAGTTAATTCACCCACAATTACCGATTAGTTGACACAGCTTTTGACAAACGTTTAATCTATGATCACGGCTTGACAAGCGTTTCGGAAACCCAAAATGGCGGTTGACATATGATTCTCGAGTCAAATTAAACAGCCGTGTCAACTGACGCGCTGATCAAATTAAACTAACTAATCATGCTTCTAGCAACCCAATTGGTACTTGACAAGAGATTTAACAGGCGATTAGTTAATTTTAGTGTTGATCAGCCTTTCAGAAACCGGGTGTATGTATTTGTAACTCTTGCTTAAAAAATTATTGGACCCTGAGGTAATTTAGTCGATATTGTATGGTGATAGTTTCAATTATTATAATATAGGCTACTTTTTATAGCAAAAGCATACGGACCTTGAGACCTTGCCAGTGGTGCTCCACTGGCAAGATCTTGTAAATTGTAATACATTATTTATATTAAGTATGTAATTTAAACATATTTGTAATCTCCTCCATAGCAATAAAGTGTGATCTAAATACTGGACAACTGCTTTTACTGTGACTTATATTAAGCCAGCGCTGGAATCCAGTGTTACTGGCTACTAAGTGTGAGTTGCATTACAGGCGTTGTTATAGTTACAGTTAAAATTAATTTAGCAATAACTTTAACAACGACCGTTAAATATGGCGTCATTTTACCCATTGTTAAAATTTGATAGTTGATTTTACATTTTGTTATAGTTAAAGTTGGGGCAAGCCACTTTAAGTGGGCCTCTAGACCATCAATTTGAAGGTGCAATATTATTGAACAATGAATTTGACAATAAGATTGAAAGTGGGCGGTGTTCAATATCAACTCTAGACGGCCAATAATAGTGCACAATACGTGATATTGCTCAATAAAATTAATTGTCTAAAGACTCGCTTAATCAACTATAAACCAGTACTAAATTCTAGTATAGTACGCGTGAAAAATAATTAGTCCATTGAAATGTTATTAGAGGACGCAATTTTATTTTCGGAATATGTTGGGGGGCTCAATAGAAGCTTAACCTCAAGTTTGTGTTTATCTTGAAAAAAGGGGTGACAATACTATTTTCGTGATATCTCGGAAACTATACGCCTTACAAAAAAATTGTAAGAACATAAATTGTTGCAAATTATTTTGCCTACAAATATATTTATATAACTTAAAAAGTTATAAGCAAAAAAGTGAGAAAATTTTTGAAAAGGTTTATTATCACTTTTTAACTTTGTTTCTCACATTTTATAAAAAAAATACCTTAGACCAACCTTGTAGATTGCAACCTTTTGAGAAAAAGATCCCCCGATCCCATGAAATTAATTTTCTGCAAACACAAAGGAAACTGTGGAACCATGTGTGGCTGCAGAAAAGCAGGCCTGAAATGCTTTATAGTATAGTAGGCATGTGCAGACTAGTATAATAGTAGACACACTATAATATAGTTTGCATATATTTATGTAGTGTAGTAGGCATACTGTAGACTGTGGCTGCAGAAAAGCAGGCCTGAAAATCTTTACAGAATAGTAGGCATACCGTAGAGCATTTTAGGTCTGCTTTTCTGCAACCACACATGCACAGCTTCCTTTGCATCTGCAGAAAATTAATTTCATGAGATCGGGGGGGATCGGGGGATCTTTTTCTCGAAAGATCATTAACAAGGTTGTTCGAAGGTAATTTTTTTGTAAAATGTATTAAAAAAAATGTATTATTAAAGAACGATAATTAACCTTTTAAAAAAATTTTCACTTTTTTGCTTATAACTTTTAAAATTTTTAATTTAGGGTAAAACGTTATATAAACATATTTGTAGACAAAATAATTTGCAGCAAATTATGTTCTTAAAATTTCCTGTGAGACTTATAGTTTCCGAGATATCACGAAAATAGTGTTGTCACCCCTTTTTTCAAGATGGCGGCCGGGGGACAAGAGTGGCGACCCCACAAACTTGAGGTTAAGCTTCTATTAACCCCCCCAACATATTCCAGAAATAAAATTGCGTCCTCTAATAAATGCAATATTCGGTCCTAAAATTGTAACATTTCAATGGACTAAATGTCCATTAAAAGGTTCGAGGCTCGCGGCTACGGCGTAGCGCTCTCGTAGCGGCCGCCTACGCCGTAGTACGCTACGAGTTACGAGTTACGACTCACGAACTCACGACCTAAACAAACCTACAAATACCAAGTTTTTTATTATTATTCACATTTTAGTGTCTATGATTATTAGTTAAAAATATTTGTAACGATTTTTATGGATTTGTGTTAATAGATAATAACAAATATTCAGTATTGTGGCTTTTCTAGATAAGATAGTAATTTTTCATAGATATAAAAATGCTTATTTGCATCGAATAAGCTTATAGATTGGGCTCATAAACATAAATGAATGATAAAACTGGATTTTACTGTGGCCAATCATGTTTTGCACATCTAAGACCATACCGATATATATTGTTGTAATATTATATTGTTAAAAATATGTGCAACATTTGTTACGTTTATTTAAGGTTCTATACTCCACTCGGGAGTCGGGCTAGCTTGTTGCTAGCGGTCATTGACTTCCTGTCACAAACATGTCATTTTCCATATAAAACCACGATTGACAATATCTGACACTTCATTGTCAATCGCGGACATGGAAAATGACAAGTTTTTGACAGGGAGTCAATGACCGCTAGCGACAAGCTAGCCCGAGTGGAGTATAGGCTATAGTTATCCTCAAATAAACATAAAAAATAGTTTCTTTTTTCTTTCACTTTTATATTTTTTTTATTGTGGTTCTGTAACGTAAAAAATTTAAATAAAGATTTTATTTTATATATTTTGTTGCAGTCTGTTAGGTAGATAGTAACATATTGGGGGCTGGGGCACATCCCACACTAAAACACCGCGGTGTAAACAGTGCTGTGTATATATGAATGAATCATCATTCGTCATTCTGAATCACTGAATTAGTGAATGATACGAGTACATCAGTTGCTGGCCGAGCTCGCGTCTTTCATTCACCGCTGATTACTACTCTAATTCTACTAATGATGCAACATCAATGCAGCTGCAATGTATTTTAAAATTAATAATAATAATAATAAATACTCTTTATTGTGCACATATAAAATTGAAAAATCAAGAACATTCATTATAAATAAGATAAGTATAACACAATGGCGGCCTTATCACTAATTAGTAATTTCTTCCAGGCAACCACGGGTAGAGGGAACATTATATTATATATACATCAGGTGAATGTGGCATAATATACAAGAAAAATAAAATATAACATTTATTTATTAAAATTGCTGATGATACATCATCATATCAGCCTATATTCGTCCATTGCTGGACATGATAGGCCTCTCTCTGATGATACTCCATGCCGAAATCATGCTGCGTTATATTGTATAATATGTGTAGTGCATTGCTGGCGTAATCATGCGGAATTTCGGCCGCGTAATTTCAGCCTTGTGCATTAAGACTTAAGATACTTAATAGATCTAATTTCATGCAGTACGTTTCCTGTGGAACTACAAATATTTTTTCACCTGAGTACAACTAACATAAAAGGAAAAGAAAATATATGTATTTATGTGCCCTCGTAGCCGTTACACTGCTGGCCCAGTTATAACAAACGAAGTATCAATAGATTAGTAACGAGTAGTGTAAAGCTTTTAAGAGCTCACCTGACTCAAAAAATCAAACATCGTTCTTCTCTCTTCACACTCACGCCCGTCTTTCATATGCCAGGTGAAACAGGACGGCGTGGAATCATCGCCAAGTTAGTTTTACTTGAATAAAAGACGAACTATAATGATTATGAAAAAAGTGTTTTGAGCAAATTTTGGTTTTATCAATGCCTTTTTAGATATTAAAAAATATTAAAGAAAAGACAGCAAACTTCGAAGATCCAAGCTAAAATGTGTCTAAAACAAGGTTTTTTGTAAAAAAGAAACTATCGAGCATTTTTTCAGTAATCGTGTTTTCGTCTTGAGCATTTAATCTTCATGAACTGAAGTTACTTGTGTCAAAAAATCTGTTTTCTAGACCTTACAGATTTTGAGATCTTGGTTAAAGTATGTAGTCAAGTTAGGGTCAGGTGCGCTCTTAAACTTATTTCTTGTTTATGAAATGTTAAACTAATGAGTATGACATTTTATAAAAATACTGCTTTTTTGAAGTTAAGGAACAAACGAGCAAACGGGTCACATGATGGATAGTAACTATACCGTCGCCCATGGGCACTCGCAACATCAGTAGAGCTGCAGATACGTTATTGCCTTTTAAGAGAGAATACGCGCTCTCTTCTTGTAGGTTATTTTGTAGTGTGAAAGGAATCGGAGTGTAACGAAGGTGTATAGCAGAATACGGGTACACTTCCGGTGTGTGGGGCATTTTCCACGTTACAATGTAACATCAGCTGAGCGCGGACGGCGTCTCGGCGTCACTCCGCACGTCACCGGTAATGGCGGCCGACGACGGCCTGTTTGTTGATAGTGTGGATGTTGTTCCACCGCAGTCATCTGTTTAACTCTATATATCTACACAGTATAAGCACAGAAAGCTGATGAGTTACTACTACGTTACTCTTTAGCTTTCTGTGCTGTGCTTTGCTGCACTAGCAAACGAGCAAACGAACCCCCTGATGGAAATCAACTCGGAAGGGTTGCTGGTGCGTTACCCGCCTTTAGAGGGAATACGTTTTTTTCATGAAATGCAGGTCGTATTGATCCGGAAATACTGCTGGAGACATTTCATTAATGAGTTTTACAATGCGCGGCAGAAAGTTACGCGAAAAACCGAAAAACAAACGGTGGAATACTGGCAGTTGCGTTGCCACTCATCATGGTGATGAGGATGGTATATTTTTCTCGTGGAACGATGGCGAAAGTTTGCCGGATATGTATCTGGATTCTGGGGGCTTTTACTGCTCAAGTAATATTAAAGTCGCTCCCGACTACAACAAATTAGTACAGCCATGAAAAATGACCCTGACGGGTCACCTAAATTGGGTGTCTCGTGGAGGATCTTTATTAAGCGGGAGAGTAAGTAATAAAAGAGTATTTATTTCATTACCTCCATATTACTGTAAGGATCAGGTCACAACGAAACGAGGTTTCTCACATAATATAATTAACTTCCCTGGGAACTTGACCTCAAGATATAGAGAATTTACTTTTCACTTTCCACATTTTATTAGGTTATTATCTGAGTTTCGTTAATATCACAGTGTGATTTTTATACTACTTATTGCGCTTGCCTAAATTCAAACATTATGTTAAACACTCCACCGAACATTGCTGCGCTTTTCAAGCGCAAGCAACAAGTAACAGCACGTCATACAACCAGCTTGGATGTGAGAAATAGATTGGCTAAGTATACACGAAGACACTGACGCTCTACAGAAATATCGACAATAGTGTCGATAGCGTCCGCAGTCCGCAGTCCGCAGTCCGCAGTCCGCAGTCCGCAGTCCGCAGTCCGCAGTCCGCAGTCCGCACCACATCAGCAACTAACTGTCGCGGCAGTGTACACTAAGGGTGAAATCTATAGAGCGATCTTAGACTTAACTCAGACTTTACTTCAAACTTTACTTTAAAAAATCTTAGCTAAACTTAAGCCTAGCAAAATCTTAAGTGAATAGGAGGACCTAACAATGGATGTTGCGTCTATTCACTTAATATTTTGGTAAGCTTAAGCTTAGCTAAGATTTTTTAAAGTAAAGTTTGAAGTAAAGTCTGAGTTAAGTCTAAGATCGCTCTATAGATTTCACCCACAGACATTCCATTTATCAGTGTTTAGTGTCTGGTGTCGTCGTGTATCGAAATATGTTAGAATATGAACCTGTCAAAGATTGTGAAGTCACCCCCCCATTCTCTCCCCCCCGAAGCCTCGCCCTCTCAATCCCCGCACGTCGAGTGTGTTAAGTGCTCGAGTAAGTAAACACTTTATAATCTTTTACAAGTCTTTTATACATTTTTAGAGCCACTTGTACGTGAAAAGAACGGTGTCGGAATTTACGTGACTGAAATAATATTATGGTTTGTACTATCGGGAGTAGTGCAACAATTTAATGTGTCGTTCTATACACAAACACATAGGTGTACAATGTACACTGTACAATGTATGAACATTGTACACCTATGTGTTTGTGTATTAGAACACACGTATAAGGGTTCCGTTTTAGGGTTCTGTAATCAACAAAACTTGGATGACTACTGTACCCTAAAACGGAACCCTAACCAGCTGATTTTTTGTATATTTATAGGTTAATAGTTATATAATTTCAGAGTAACCTTGTCCTACAAATAAAACATTCAATATTTTAGGACCATCAAGTCAAAGTATGAAATCCTTTCTATCTCTGTTAGCTACCACTTTCAAGATTTTTCGAAAATAAAAATGTTGTTCGTCTTATCGAAATGTAGCTACTCACAAAAAATTAGCTTGTTAGTAGTCACAAAAAATTCGTTCTGGGACTCCCGTACTATTAGCTATTTAAATATCATGGAAAACCATATTTCATACTAATAATAAAAATACGAAAGTGCGTCAGTCTGTCTGACTTTCAAGTTTCATGCTTAAACCCCTAAACCTATTTAGATGGCTTCTTAGAATGGTTTATTCACAGCAAAATGTACAATTCCTCCGCGATAAAAAAAGCTTCTAGCTTTTCTCCGAAAAACTTTTATTACAAGTAAAAGAATAGCAAACAAAGAAAACAAAGGAAGGAAGTAATTTAGGAGACGTTTCTCTCATACAATATAATCTTGTACAGTTTGACCTCATCTTTGATCTCACAGATGTCGGTCGAAGTATTCTGGACTCGACCGAACTACTACTCCCTCCGAATACTAACTAGCAACTAGTAATAGTATAAATAGCAAACAGTAGAGTACCACAGAAATTTTATTAAAATCGAACTCTCTCAACACTGCCACAAAGACGCGCTTGCGAAGCGACTTGGAATATTTTGCTATTTAAAATTTATTTGAAATCCCTATTTTGTATCATACATAATGTATGTTGGTCGGGAGGTCTATAAACTTGGCCTAGTAGTAGACCAAGTCTGGCCAAGTTCATAGACCTCCCGAACTTTGTTGTCAATGTCTGTGACGAGGCGTGCTCGGGCTGTAACTGTCCACATTATAAACCTGCCCTTATTGTATTAAATTTTATAACAGTAAAGTCTACGAATAATAAAAATCGGTGAAGTGCGAGTCGGACACTCGCACGAAGTGTTCGCGCCCTGAAATATTTTGTTTGTAGTATTTGTTGTTACAGCGGGAACAGAAATACACAATCTGTGAAAATTTCAAAAGTCTTTTGAGTTCCGTTGAGTATACATTCGGTTTTTTAGAAGGATAGGGTAAATTGTAAAGATCATCGTACAAAATAAATCGTATAAATTAATTAAAAGTTGAGAAAGTTTAAATTGCTAAAGTTGACACAAAGATGCGGAAGAAACGAGGAATCCTTTCAAAGTGCGCACATCACGGACGAGTTTATTATTCCTGTATTGTATCCGTATAATCCTATTTATTAAGATTTAGTTGAGTGAAAGTTATGTTGAATTATATTGAAATTAGGCGCCGACTAAAGAGATACCTTGATCAGATAACCACATGAAAGGGAATTGAGTCCTTAATTATTATTACATATTGTAATTATAATTAAAGATCATTAATTACATGGTACTGTTTCCGAGATCACGCCACTTATTTCGAGTAATATTATGTTTACTGTGTTAATAGTTATCATCAAACCCCCTTAACCCTTCGATCGCGGATTCTTGGAAATCTATTGTTATCTATTCTATTGTTGTCGCGGTCACCGGTGTCCTTATAGGGCTTGATGGGTGGGACGCAGCATGTAACTATTCAAGATCTACTGTTTTTATCTGTTATGTTACTCTTCCAATATATCCGACAAAGACGATCTCTTCTTAGAAAGTTATTTGCTGTAAAAAAACTTACATCACTTTGATGGTTAGTATTTTACAGAACTCCTACCACATTCAACTTTACGATTTCTGGGCTCGTAGCCGTTTATCCGTCTTATTTAAAGACAGTTTATGGATCATTTGGCATATTTAAATATTAAAAAGGGATATAATTTCAGCGTCGTTAAAGTTGTTCGAAACTTAGCACCTGCCGCGCAGTCTGCATATAAATAGTTTGTGTGACTTGAATTTTTACCAAATTAAGTATGCAAATATTCATCTAAAAGACTAATTCTAAATCTAAAACGGAGTAATTAAGAAAAAATATCGCGTCCTGGAATCTAAGTATGTGTTAAATTGAAATTAAACAGTAGATGTTGACATATATTTTTGCCGCGCCGGATAAAGAGAGGGATAGGTAGATTTTACTTCCTCTCATATTCTTATGAGAGGAAGGAGCGCCACTGGTCTTCTCTTTGACCATCTTATGAGTTTTTGAATCAGATAACGTGCCCCGATGCGACTTTAAAACTAATTAGCAGTCTTAAAAAAATGTACCACGGCGACAAAAAAGTTTCACTACAAATTCAAAACATTAGACGAAGCAAGAACAATTAACAGTTATGTAACAAATACGTAAAGTTAATATATATTTAATTTTCGATAACTTAAATGAAGTACCGTATAAGAATTCGGTCGTCGGTATAAAATGACTAGGGACGGACCGGCGAGTAGCAATTTGGTTAAATGGCCCATTATACCGTATAAGTAATTGATTGGCGTCTGCTGAGTTCACTCACTATTAGCTTACATCAAGTTAATGTTGTAGAAACTAGGACCTATCCATACTTAATATAATATACTTACTTATATTATAAATGCAAAAGTCTGTCTGTCCGTCTGTGTCTATCTATCCGTCTGTCTGTCTGTTACCTCTTCAAGCCCAAACCGCTGAACCGATTTTGTTGGAATTTGGCATGAAGATACTTTGAGTCCCGGGATAGGACATAGGATACTTTTTATCCCAGAAAAATTAACAGTTTTCGCGCGATACATACGTTTTGGCGGAACGGAGTTGCGGCCGTTATCTAGTATAATAAAAAAATATACTCTGTGACATGAGTAGAGAAGAAGGACATTTGGCCATTCACCTGTAGCTTGTCTCTTACACGCGAAATATAGAATTATCGCCTATCGCATGTAAAATTGTTCGTTGTCAATACAAATTACAAAGTAATTTCATAATTGCAAAGAAAACATTGCCGGAAACAACAATCTAGACGCTAATTCTGAAGTACTATTCCATCTGAAACATAAACAATTAAACAACCTTCCTGTAAAATTCAGCTAAAAGAGAACAGACAAAAGGCCGCAATTAACATTTCATTATATTATTACAAGTAGAAATACATTTCTCGTCGACGCTGTATTTCCTTGAGAAGTTATTATTATAATAATAATTGTGCGTTAAATTATTATGAGGAAGTAAATAAACAATTTGAAATGGAGGCAGGAGGTTATGATATAGATCATATTATAGAGTTTTAACTTTTAAGACCATCCGAGTGAGTTGGAAAGATTAATGGATTGTTGTTCATAATAATAATAATAATAATCTTTATTGTACACCACGAATATATATACATACAGTTATACGTACACATAAGTTACATAGAAGTACAATGTTGGCGGCCTTATCGCTAAAAGCGATGTCTTCCAGGCAACCATCAAAACGTTTCAGAGAGCGTCACATTAAGAAAATAACAATTAGGGTGGACAAATAAGTAAACATTAAACTAAAAATAATGTAATTATTTACACAGATTGTTGACTAAGATTGTCAGTCAGATAGAATTCTTTGAGCACTCTTTTGAAAATGCTAAGAGACGGCGCTTTTCTTATAGTATTGGGTAATGAATTCCATAGACGAACGGCAACGGACGCAAAAGAATTACCATAGTATTTAGTCTTTTGAGTGGGTACATCTAGTTTGAAAGCTAGACGAGTATTCTCATTCTCAGACGAGAATGTAAATACCTCCTTAAGGTAGGGTGGAGCCTTAGGGTCAAAAAGAACATTGTACAATAAGTGCAGCACATGAGTATTCCTACGGTAACGGATCGGGAGCCACTTCAATTTAGTCCTGAACTCCGAGACATGGTCATATTTGCGTAGTCCGAAAATGAAACGTATGCAAAAGTTTTGAATACGTTCCAGCCTATTTAGTTGGTCTTCGGTCAGGTTTATGTAACTTACGTCAGCATAATCCAAAATTGAGAGCAATAAAGTCTGAGCAAGCATAACCTTAGTTGGTATAGGCAGGACATTCTTAAGACGTTTAAGGGACGTTCATAATAATTACTGAATAATAATCAGAAATCAGGACGAGCGAAGCGAGCCCTATAGTACATCCCATGGCCTTTACATTTTGTGGTACACTTTATGGAAAAACTATCACGCCTATTGATTTGTGCTCTAACATAGTAATTTTTATTTATATTATGTAGATGTGTTATCATCGGTCAGTCAAGGTGTGACGATGCGAGCCCTCACAAGCTCGGCTTTTAGCTAGTAATATTGTAATACAAATAGATTTAAAGATGCAAAAAAGCCCGCTTATTATTATTAGGTTCTTCGATATTTAATGTTTAAAATTGAAAGATTTTTCTGTAAAATATGCACCTCAATAGCTATGTCCACATTATGCAATTTCATCTTCAATTTTCGTCATCTTCTTTTTATTCAACTTTCGTTTGGCATATTCAATAATTGAATGCGTCAAAATCCACCCGCGTTGAAAGAAAAGTGTCATAACGAGCGCTACGATTTCAACGCGCATCACGGGCATGCCTCACATTCGCTGTTGACTGCGCTATAACACATGCCCTTGATGAACAAAAAAGGCCCAGTGTGGACAAAGCTAATCTTTGCTTCAGTTACTTGTCTCTTTGTCTGTATACATTTCGAACTTGAGACGTAATTAAATAAATCATGCAATATACAACAAACAAGTAATTAAAAGTATAAAGCACAGTCCGCTCAGACGTGGCGAGGTTATCACGAGCTAATTAGCTGCCATATTGTGTCAGCTATCTGTCTGTCCACTTGTTGTTTGAGGTGAGCCTGGTGACATAACTACCAGTAGTTCGACTGCTAAGAAACGGACAGGTTTCAATATCTGTCAAATTCGTCGGGTTTCACTAGGATTATGAACGGAATGTGCCTCGCGCTGGCTGATATAATTTATTTTTAAATATTTAAAATAACAAAATAAAGATTTCAAAATTGAATTCGGACAATTTTAATCGCATGTGCCAAAACACAAACAACAATAAAACTAAAGAGGAATACGTCCAGCGTATTCGCTGGACGTGTTTCATTTATATGGAATGGATATTATGTTGTCATAGTTTTAAATTCGTAGGTAACAAGTTAAAAACCCTAGCGACGATTTTCGTCATAATACGTCAAATATTTAAAAATTTCAACATCTGTTCTAAGTCGGCATACTCTATAATTCTGTCTACTCTGGCTACACGATCAAAATAGGGACCGAGAGACAAGAAGAACCAGGCAAGTTGTAGTGTCTCTTTTGCCTGCTACAGTATATTAAAATTAGTAAATGTATAGTAAATATGTGGCTATTGCGAATAATGAACTTTCGTAGATATACCTAAAATTAAAACCTACCTGATTTTATTGTTTATTTTTAATATCTTCATAAAGACTGGCCTTGTATTATTATTTATTAGTTAAATATTGTTCAGATTCTATGACTTTTTAAATATTTGCATGTTATCTTTATAGTTAAGAGTGTAAAACTCTGACCAATGAACTTATGTGAACATCTAATGTACCACTTTTAATGCAAATAAATTATTGATTGATTAAGTCTGACGCTTTCATATGTGGCCGATTTTTCATCAGTTCATACCCTTGTCCGTAACTTGGGTAAATTATTGTCAGTCAGTTTTCATCTAGGTTAAAATTATCTAGAATCTGGGCCCACGCATTGTAACTTTATATTATTTTTCTAACATTATAACTTTTTAAATATTTGCATGCTATTTATAGTTAAGGGTGTAAGACCTGAGTAATGAATTTATGTTAACATCTAATGTACCACTTTTAAAGCAAATAAATGATTGATTGATTGTTAATCCAATTCTAAATGTTAGATCTATAAATTTTTTTTTTACACTGGCCCCGTGGTAAGTACCTTAAGGACTTGTGTTACGGGTACCAGACAACGGAATTATATTTAATACTTTTATACTATACATATATTTAAGATTTTTTTATTATATTATACACATATTTAATACACATCCATGACCCAGGAACTTTGAAAACTTTTTGTTCCGTCGGCGGGATTCAAGCCCGCGACCCCCGGCTTGAACTACCGACAGCCCACCCACTGAGCCACAGAGGTCGTCAATAAATAGTTATTAATTATTGTTAAGTTATAATTATTACTAACAAACCACAAACTGTATAAAAATGCGGAGCAATCAATTTATCTGATAGTTCCTGATAATATTTGCCGACTCTTGTGTAAGTGTCTAAGACATTGAAGTATTTCTGTTTATATCTGTGGTTTATATCGATCGCGGTTAGCAGGAGGCCGGAGTCAGGAGGCAGGAGCCGTATCTGTTATATCATGTCGTCGTAATTAATAACTTTCCAATTAATTTTCCAATAGACCTCTATTTGTAAGCAGAGATTCCACCTTCCAATTTTAATCTAAATTATTCGCTAATAACTTAGGCAAGTCTTTGAACTTCGATTTTTGAGTCTCGTTTTCGGGTGGTATTGACGACAGTTGTTGGTTTCCGGGGGGCACCCATGGGTGTGTTACCTAAGTGTTAACACATCGACGTGGTGTTCGACCGATTTCAAATTGAAATTTCGTCACTACTTTACGATTTACGACGCAGATCGTAAGATTTAACTAATTTTGGGCCATTTCTCCACTGCTGTCTCATCCGTGACAATATTTTATTACACTATAAAACTTTAATATTTTTTTACACACACACAACTACAATTTAATATACGGCAAGTAAAGAATCTCTGGTCTAAATTATTTCAAAACTAGCTGTTGCCCGCGACTTCGTCCGCGTGGACTTCAGTTTATAGCGCGCGGTGTCAATATAATTGGTGTCAAATTTAAAAGCTTTTTAAAACCCTGGTACCCCTTAAATCAAAATACCCAGAAACAGCTGCAGTGCGCACATTATATATATTTTTTTAATTAAACCTAAAGCTTATTAAGCCCCCCTTTACACAACTTTAGCTTTACCCATAAACTATTTGCGTAGATAAACTATAACAATCGAATGTATAAACTGTAACAATCGAAAGAATCGAAAATCTCAGGCTTTAGACTATCTGTGTACAAAATTTCATTACAATCGATTCAGGTAGTTTTGGCGTGAAAGCGAGACAGACAGACAGACAGACAGAGATACTTTCGCATTTATTATATTAGTATAGATATTTCGTTTATTTTTTATTTTTCATGTTATGTTAATAAATAAATAAACGAAATCAATAATCACATTTTCAGTATATTACTACAGACACTTAATCAAGTATGAACAATTTCCATTATAAATTATACGGGTCGTGTAAAAGTATCCAAAACAGTAAATATCATAAACGAGTATTTAATTTGTTATGTGTAATATTAGATCCTCAAGTAGGTATATCGGCGAGTTTATCGATAGCGAGTGGGTAAAGGCTCGAACATAATTAATTGCGGTAAAAATAATTTGATAGCAACAGGTGCGGCGCGGACTTTTCCGGGATTCGGTTACATCGGCGGGGACGCCCGGCTCGTCCCGGGGAAAGCGGTGGTATACTCCGCTTGGATCTAATGTCACTTGCGCATGAGATAGCCTGCCTTACGAAATCCACGACAATGAAAAAACCTTCTTATGAAACGAGTTACTTTTAGTTACTGGTACTAAGCCCCTCGAACGCTGATTCAGGTTTTATTAAATCTAAATGAAACTAAACCTGTAACGCGATCACCAAACTCTCCGATCGCTGGAACTCTCTCGCAATCAATTATGAATTAGTAAATTAAATCGAAAAGTCGATCCCTAATGAAATTAACTTTCTTTGTTCCGACTAACCTACAGACATTCGGTGCGTGATGAGATTCTTAATCTCTCCTAATGCGATTGTAAATGTGATAGTGTGTCTGTCTGTTATCCTACCCGCTTAAAACACTAATCCGATTAAAATTTTCGTTACGCATTGATACTTACATTGTTCCAGAAAAAATACATCGTGGTTATCTACCGACCTTCGAGAATGATTAGTTCTGGCCGATTGAAGTCGTCCACAGGAGGTTCCGAGGACGACTTCCGAACACGTCGCGCCCCACGTCGCAGACAATACGTGTTTAGTGCTTAGTGTTAGTTTTAGTATAAATGTTATGTGTGTTAGTCTATAGACTATAAAGTATATAATTACTAGCGACCCGCCCCGGCGTCGCACGGGAATAAAATATATAGCCACTGAAAAAATTATTAAAATCGATAGCCCGTCACGATCCTTCATGTGGTCTACTTATCTCCAAATAACATAAAAATTGCTCCGGTAATTCGCGAGATTAAACCATTTAAAATAATTTTCTACATTCTCCTATTAATCTTAGCATGATAAAATATAGCTTATAGCCTTTCTCAATAAATGGGCTATCTAACACTGAAAGAATTTTTCAAATCGTACCAGTAGTTCCTGAGATTAGCGCGTTCAAGTTAGCCCTTTTAAATAATTTCCCCCGTTTTTTCCACATTTTCCTCTATTTCTTCGCTTCTATTATTCTTAGCGTGATAAAATATAGCCTATAACCTTCCTCGATAAATTTTATAATAAGACGTATAGATGACCAAGATGCCTGATTTAAATAAATAAAGAAAAATAAATAAAATTATTTCCAGAACAATGTAGGTATGGTAACTAGATGCAAGCAAGATCTGTTAAAGTAATATTATGTATTGCTGTGTATAGGTAATTTCGTTATTTGACATTATTGTACATTTAATATTAGTTGTAGGAAAGCTGTGGTAACGAGGTAATCAAGACACAAAGCTTGATTGTGTAAAGGCTCGGGACGGCCGCCACCGCCACGCGTTGTGAGCTGAATATAATACTCATATTGTGAAGCCCGCTGTACTCATTGGACCAACGTGTCGTCCCCAACTTACAGCCAAGTGGGCCTCTAAATGTTGGTCCAAAGCGCTGGCTCAGTCTTTACTAGTCGTGGCTCGTGAGTCGACGCCAAAATACCGAATTTTTCTTTTTTTTCCGCTTTCGTAACTAAATATTGGTTAGGAATACACCCAGTTATTGGCAGTTTAAGAGCTCGTTGAACAGAAATTCCTCAGTTCTACATTCCTAGTGTTTTAAACAAAAATCTAAGATGCCTATAATGGGATGACTGCCAACGACTGGGTAGTTAGCTTATATTAAAGTTTTGCTAGCTTGTTTCCTACTTAGCAAGCTAGGATTTCATTGAATTATTTAAATTGTTTTCGTTTATTTATTTTTGTTATCAAATATATTAAGCGCAATTTCTTTTGTAGGTCTTCAGATAAAATAATTTAATATTTTGGTAACGCTAACAATTAATGCAAGATACTTTTGATTGAACTGAATCAGATTTATAAAATTAATTATTATAGTTTTCTATATTATAAAATTGTATAATCTTCAGCTGTGATAAATCCATACATTACAATAGTAATGGAATGGGGAATCTCTAATCTTTATCACTTAATCGGAAGTCCTCAAAGATGTCACCGAGTTCCCCGAGTCGAGGCACTTAGCGCCGCCCGCCCTACCGCCGCCCGCCCTACCGCCGCCCGCCCTACCGCCGCCCACGCGCGAGTAAATTAAATCGTACTCACTTATCTAGTGGACAACGTTACAACCCTTTACTGCCGATTTATTATTTAATAGTAGATCAAGGCCAAAACTGTTACATTGTTTGATATTTATTACGAAAGAGAAGGCATGGGTTTCTTTAAGTTTGCAATTATTGTTTGCTTTGGAGATGGCATGTCATTGTTGTACAATAACAAGCCATAAGTCAAAAGCATTTAGAGATAAACTACGATAACATGGCGCGCCCCTCCAAACGTTTAAAGTGCGTTGTTTTGCGCGGTCGGCTAGTAAATAGTAATGATTTTAGTTGACCAACAAATCCTGGCAGTAAGTGGCATTAAGTGAAATATTACGAGTACTGGTTGATTGGTTGAATACTTACATACAAACACTTTCATAAGGATGTGACTACACACATTGAAACAGTAATTTGGAGGGGCGCGCCATGTTATCGTAGTTTATCTCTACATTTAATGACGTTTTTTATTCACAAAAATAAAATAAAACGCAGGCTATACAAAAATATACAGTATACAACAGTAACACTGAAACAATCGGTTTACTTCTTAAAGTTATCTGAGATCACTCTGATATTATATTGTGCTTGCGCAAATCTATATATATAAAAGAAAGTCGTGTTAGTTACTTCACTTATAACTCAAGAACGGCTGAACCGATTTAGCTGAAAATTGGCAGGGAGGTAGTTTAGAGCCAGGAGAAGGACATAGGATACATTTTGTTTCGGAAAAATGTACGGTTACTGCACAATATACTTTTATGATTTGCGCGTAAACTATTCAATCGATTTTGATGAATTTTGGTATGGAGATATTTTGAGTCTCGGGAAAGGACAAGGGATACTTTTTGTCCGGGAAAATGTACGGTTCCCGCCCAATAAACTTTTATCTCAAGAACGGATGAACCGATTTGGCTGAAAATTGGTGGAGAGGTAGCATGGAACCAGGAATAGGACATAGGATACATTTTGTCCCGGAAAAATGTACGGTTACTGCACAATATACTTTTATTATTTGCGCGTAAACTATTTAATCGATTTTGATGAATTTTGGTATGGATATACTTTGAGTCTCGGGAAAGGACAAGGGATACTTTTTGTCCCGGAAAATGTACGGTTCCCGCCCAATAAACTTTTATCTCAAGAACGGATGAACCGATTTGGCTGAAAATTGGTGGAGAGGTAGCTTAGAACCAGGAAAAGGACATAGGATACATTTTGTCCAGGAAAAATGTACGGTTACTGCACAATATACTTTTATGATTTGCGCGTAAACTATTCAATCAATTTTGATGAATTTTGGTATGGAGATACTTTGAGTCTCGGGAAAGGACAAGGGATACTTTTAATCCCGGAAAAAGTATGGTTCCCGCACAATAAGCTTTTATGATTTTCGCCTAAACTATTCAGTCTATTTTTATGAAATTCGGTATGGAGATACTTTGTGTCTCGGGAAAGGACAAGGTATAATAAGGACAATACTTTTTGTCCCGGAAAATGTACGCTTCCTGCACAATAAACTTTTATAATTTTCGCTTAAACTATTTATTAATCTATTTTGATGAAATTTGGCATGAAGGTACTAATTTTAATCTATTGTTTTCTTAATTATACCAATTCGGATTAAATAATCATCGTTAAGACAGGACAACGTCTGTCGGGTCAGCTAGTAGTTAAAATAATATAATCTGCATATTATTTATATTGCGCCAGGACCCTCGAGGAACTCTAATCGGTACAGAGAGTGTGGGGGCAACAATTGTTGACATTATAAGCGGATTAATTAGCCTGCTCACAATTCCGTTATTGGTATTGTTTACAACTTCAGTACAAACTCTAGCACAATATTGACGGAAACTTCGAGCGGCCGCCTCCGGCCCTGGCCCCGGGTCGACTCATAACAGCTGTTATAAAGAGTCGAAGAAGGTCACAAAGTAACGCAGAAGTTCTTCAGAAATAAGTCAATAAATAATAAAGATACGGAAATATTTAGCTTCATCATCACAGACATATATAAAAATCTTGATCTATTTCTGTGTTCATCATCTTCTAATCATCATGACCTTGAAATGCCAAAATATAGGACAGACCTACAAGTGTGTTGGTTACAACGCACCTAAAGGGCTTTCTTGTGTGTCTTTGCTTAAATTCACAAACGTCGGAATACGTACATGCTTTATGATTATTATTTAGAAGCACTTTAAAAAATAATTGTTACTTTTTTAGTTTTTATTATTCGTAGTTTTTAACTGTAAAGGTCGTCAGGTTATAATTATTTACTTTTTGTCTAATGTACTAATAACCATTAGGCAACAAGTAATGAATGTCAAGTGATCTGTGTGTAATTACGTGGGGAATTATATCTGAGCTATTTGTTGACGACCAATAATTACCTCAATCAGTCGGGGATGAACAATTTCCTCGTTCAGGGTTGTCACGTGTTCGTTATTGGAGTAGGAAGCGAAAGATGGAGCTGTAACTCGGAAGTACCATCGAAGAAATTGATTCCTAGGCAGTTGACGGACCTACGTCATTTGGCCGCACCGCACGCACCGCAGTCGCCGCATTTTGAATTCTTTATATGAAGTTATAGGCAAGCTTGCATACCTACCCGCGCCGCAGTCTTCGCAACTTCTACATTCTTTATAATATGAAGAATTCGAAATGCGGCGACTGCGGTGCGTGCGGTGCGGCCAAATCTGCATTCACCTTTATGTCAACTTAATATAAGTCGTTATCTGTCAGCTGGCTTTGACATAATCAACTTCTCTGATAGTACAAATGTTTCGGGCGAAAGAGCAAACGTGGAAGTCGTAACTTTTGACGTGATAACGTCTTATAATTCGATATGGGGTACGCGCCCGAAAAACATGACAGTTCATGTGTCGTTACCTCGCTCTGAGGCGTTCCATATAAGGCTTGAAGTGCAAGCGAGAGCGCGGAACGAGCGACAAGGAAGCACAATCGGCCTTTGCGTTCGGCAGCGTTCGACATCCGTCTCTCTCCTAAGTCCTACTTGAGTGAGCGATGCGTCTGCGTGGACAGCTGCTATATTATATACTATAGTACATTTACAATATGTTTTAAAGAAAGCGAAAAGTCGGTATTGCCGCCGCGTGGACGCGATCCTGGAACTTGGCGCTGTGACATCTAGCTTGTCCCGCTGGGCCAACAAAACGCTAACGTAAGTGCTGCAATTGTCGACATCTTGCTACTCGAAGTTGGTAGTGAGGTGACACTTGTAGTAACTATTGTTTTTACGTAACATTTTTTTTTTTTTTATATATAAAATGTAGAGGTCCGATAGCAGTAAAAAATGCAATAAAAGTACTTTGGTGATATATTCAAATAGAACTTTGTTCTTTGCATAGGTCGATTTGAAAAAAATACATCGAAATAACTTTAGGTTACAGTCGAAAAAGTTTGTTTCTATTTATAGAGATTCGGAAGCGAGGGTTAAGGGGTAAAGGATAGTTGAACGTGACAACGTCATACGTTGTCACGTTCAACTATCGTCAGTAAACCGACTTTACAGACAACCGATTTTTTTAGGATAGTTTGGGTTATAAAGTCAAAGAGTCTCTTTTAAAAATACTCAGCTTTAGTAGCAAACGGGGTATTGGACACCGATGGACGCCGGTTGTAAATTAACGAATAGAACAGTAATAAAATAGTAACGTACCTAAAATAAGTAGGAAAACAATTTTCATTTCATTTTGCCATTTATTGTGAAAACTAAGGAACCGATTACATCCAACGAGGCAGCCCTACCGGCACAATATGAGACAAATGGCGGGGTTCATTAGGCAACATAATATTATTACGTGAGGCGTATTACTCGCGGTAGCTCATCCCGGCGTGTAGCGGCCCCCGGGATACCGGGGCAACCGTACTCGTTACTGATCATGATTCATGTCAATATGTGCCACATTACAACAGTATTTCAATATTCCCTAGGGTAAATATTGTGATACTGTGACATTACATTACGATAAATTAACTTTAGCCTGCTGCTTTATCCTGATAAGGTTTCGTTTCATGATATAACATAATATTCTTTAAAAATTATGTAAAATCTGTCTGTGGCCTGTTTCCAATATTTTGTCAGAGGGAACATATATTCATGATCAGCAATCGCTGTACAATATTTTGTAGAAGAGACGTTGGTATTTACACCTAAAGTAAACGAATAATAATATCAAGATGTCCATTTAAGTGATTGGAATCATGTTCGGACTTTTTGCAGAAACACATCTTGTTTATTTTTATCTCTATCTTTAAAAAAAACTACTACAAAATCTACTACGACAACTAGTACAAATGGCTTTTACGAAACATGAAAATAATGTGTACCTGTCTTCATGTTCTTTTTGCATAACATTATTCATAATATTTTTTTTCATCTTACGGTGCGTCCACATTTGTATCATTTGCGCGATCAGATCTCCGATCAGATCTCCGATCAGATCTCCGTCGCGATCATCGCGCCGTATCAAGTATGCGTATCATAGTGTGGACGCCTGCCATCATTCTGCCGATCATGCATGTATTTGATATGACACATATCAGATACGAGGTTAATTATAGCGATCGGGACGTATCATGATACGCGTATCATTTTGACACGCTTCGATGATACGCGATGGATATCTGATCGGGGATCTGATCGCGCAAATAATACAAATGTGGACGCACCCTAATGTGAAGTCTTACGGTGCGTCCACATTTGTATCATTTGCGCGATCAGATCTCCGTCGCGATCATCGCGCCGTATCAAAATGATACGCGTATCATGATACGCGTATTATTTTGCGTCCACACTAGCGATCATGATACGGCGCGATGATCGCGACGGAGATCTGATCGCTCAAATGATACAAATGTGGACGCACCGTAATGTGCCTCTTTCCATGTTTCGTTTCGTTACAAAATATCGTGGTCTTCCGTGGGCGGTGGGCACGCGTTTTATAATTTTTCATGGCGGCGAGCAGCGCGGCAGGATTTGGATGAACAGATCTCATTTTCTAGTCGATTAGAGGAGGCTGGGTTTTTGTTGAACCCCGCGGCATTAGCTGCTCAATTTGTGAGCTATTTCGACAATCTCAATTTAAAAGATTAATTTAAATAGCCGTTGCGAATTGAGATTTGGCTTAGTTTGTAACGAGCCTTAAGCCGGATTATTAAAATTACTATATTCAACTAAGTAAATCGGTACTGTATAATTATAGAGTGGTTGAATATTGAGGTGGCGATTGGTAAGATACAAATGAGCTAGGGGCTAATTACAACTTTATCTTTGAGTCTAGGTGACGACTGAAAACCTAGCGAGATAGTGCTTTCGGATCCCACAAAAATGATCTGCTATTAAAAGGATTATTACTGTAATGGAGGCACTTCATATGGCTATTTGTATTTGCTATTGGCTATTTGTTGCATTTGGCAAAATTATTGACGTATACGCAAACAAGCAAACAAAGGCAAATACGGCCTTCCACACATGGACGTCAAATACCAAACTTTTACTTCATTTTCTTTACTTGCCTATTTGACTCCTTTGATGTGCGTAAAAAAACTGACAAAGGTACGGATACGTGTATTTGGTATTGGTCATATTTGTCAAATAGGTAAATATAAGGTCAATACTTTGTCAAACATACCATCTACACGTGGTGATTGTTTGGCGAATACATCAAATAGCTATGTTCGGTAGATAAACATATATAATTTGTGTAATGTAAACATGAGTATTGAGTAGGTTTCAAATAATATATTCCATTTTCATGTAAAATCTCTGTTTTTCCTCAACGGAGGAGCTGTCGGGCTCAGCCCTCAGGGAACATGGCATGTGACAACATCATACGACGTATTATCAAGGGGCAACTCGTACTTCGGCACGAGTAAGCCGGTATGAGTATGACCGAAAACACAAATGTATATAGTTCTTGCAATCTACGAGTGCGCGTCGCCCTTAGTTGTGTGAGTGACCATATCTATACACGTGAAGGCAGGCGAAAAGTAGTTAACTTCACCCCGTTATATTTACTAGAAGGAGCTACCAGCCAAGCGAGGGAGAATAGGCGAAAATGAAATAGGTATTTAGCGCGAAGCGGGCAAGGAGCAAATCAGCGATAGTCATGCGTCCTGCGTAAAAGCATCGATCAGACTACTGCGGTCTGCGCGAGCGCACGGCCGGCGCGCGGCGGGGCGAGGGGCGGCCGGCGACCGGCCGCCTGCCTGGCCGAAACGGTTCCGCGCGCGCGCACACGGAATGTTACAGTTAGTGTGCGAATTTCTGTACACCGCAACATACATTGCAAATAATTGCTGACTTGTCTAATTTGTTCGCTGCCCGTAATTATTTATTTAACTTAGAATTCTACTTTACAATTCTTAATCTAGTTTATGTAAGCAGTTATTTAATTTATAATACTAGTTGTAAATAATTTCTAATTTTGTTCTAACTAAGTTTAGGTTTAATAGTAGTTTAGGCATAATACAAAGTAATTATATAATACAAGATAAATGACTAGATGTTATCAGTCGTTAAATTAATAAAGTACAGTTGTATAAAAAAGTGTAAATATAAAATCAACTTTTGTAAATATGTAAAACCTATCTTTGTAAATATAAAATATGTAAAATCTAATTTTGTAAATACAATTTTGATAAAATTTGTAAAAACCTATTTCTAAAACTTATTTAAATATTATTTTAGGAACTATAAATTTGGACAAAATAAAATAAATTTTGCTACGATAATACAACAAGTGACTGAGGTCACTACACACGCGTACATGGCTCGCTCGCTACTGACTGCTCCGTCGGGTACGCACACTAACGAAAATGTCTATTCACATTTCCAACTACAAATAAAGGCGACGCGCACTCGTAGATTGCAAGAACTATATCAGAGAAGTTGATTCCTAGGTCTGCCTATTTATAACGCGACCAAATTACTTAGGTCCGCCATCTGTGGCGGACCTAAGTAATTTGGTCGCGTTATGTCAAACTCCAGACCGATCACAGCTAACATTGAATTGACATAAGCCGACCACATGACGTAGATCCGTCAACTGCATAGGAATCAATTTCCTCGATGGTACAATTTTTTTCCATAAAGTTAGGCTGTGTTTTCGGATCTGATTCGGTGGAAACTAACAAATAAATTTATTTTAAACTAGATTAATTTGTTTGTTGGGCCTACGCCGCGCCTGTTGCGCCTAAATTCGGTTATCGCGCGGGGATTTTTTCGAGACTATCCTATGTCCTTTCCCGGGACTCAAAGGATCAAGTATCTCCATGCCAAATTTCATCTAAATCAGCTCAGCTGTTAAAAGGTAACACAGACACACTTTCACATTAAAGTATTAGTATAGACAGGACAGTAGGTTATTTCTTATTAGTATAGACATTAGATAGGTCTATAATAATTGTGCAGGGTGTTTACTGACTCTTAATAGGAATAAATATTCTTATTTTATTTTCTACATAAACGAAATGCTGAGGGTTCGTTTTTCATTATAATTGTCGTTTATTCCCTAACCCGGTAGTAATTCGAGCGACTATTCACGGCACAAATACCAGGAAATACGAAGGACCCCGCGGTCCGACTATCGCGATCCCCGAAAATATTCCTCGTTATTAAAAAGTGCTTTGTTTGCGTATGTCAACTTGTCGAATGCCTGAGTTGGGTCCAAGTTGGAATTCCTTTAGTTTTCCGCTACAAAATATTCTATAATTATTTTTTCTTCTTATTCGTCCGCATGTTTGTCAAGGGACATAGGCCTCTGAGTTCTTCAGATGTTGCTCCCAATTTCATCCGTGCAGAAATTTCATTATAGGGTGACATGGTTTTTCTTGATAAAACTATCCTATGTCCTTACTTGTGTATTGAAGTGTAACAAACTTGATCGAAATATGTTTAACGGAAAGGGATAAACAAATGTATCATGTATGTACTCTCACAGAGGAGATTCGTGGCACCAACCCACTATATCGTTCAATTTATGAGCAGCATTTTGTTGGGGACGAAACTCTAGTCTATCCTTATGGGTCGCAGTGACGTCAGGGCTACAGCGACCTGCCTTCTTTAAAAAAACTCTCAAGGAGCAATGAGTCAAAGAGGTATAAACTATAAAATTTGAAAAAAATTATTGGTTTTATGCTAAATTTTAATCACTAAAGTATTGATTTTATATTAAAATACTTAGTTTTTTGGTAATCATAAATAAGCGAAACTTTTTATGGATCTATAAGCAAATATAATATATTGTACCTGCCAGCTGATTCACCTGTATCTACATCTGCACTTACACAATAAAATAATCATACTTATAATCTCCAAGATGTCACAAATGTCAGATATAATGAAGGCACAGCAGAATTTGGAGGATCTTGTTGTAAAGAAGATGGACGAGCTCCAGGCACAGTTGCAGTGCGGGGCCACTGCTAAGGATACAGTGGCCAAGGTTGCTGAGGAGTTTCGCACCTTCAGAGAGCTCACTTTTTCCATGCTCAGCCTTCTACGGACACAGATCTCTGAATGTTCCAAAGCACTTGATGTAATGGAAACAAGGTCCCGCAGGAAATCATTGATCATCTCTGGTGTTCAAGAGCAAAGTGATGAGAACTGTACAGCATTACTTCTTAACATATTTCAACAGAAGCTGCATTTGAAGGACGTCTCAGCCAGTTCTATCAAGGTATGTCACCGATTAGGTATCACATCAAATTCAGACACCCAACGAGTACGGCCCATATTGGTCAAGTTCATCTCAACTGATATTAAAGCTGCTGTTTGGAGAGCAAAAGCCAAGCTTAAGGGGACTCCATACGCACTGAAAGAGTTCTTAACCAAATCAAGGCAGGGCGTTTTCTTAAAGGCTAGACTGCACTTTGGTTTAAGGTCATGTTGGACTCAGGATGGCATCATTGTTATTAAAAGCTCTGATGGCAAACGACATAAATTACATTCCTTGGATGAGCTCCAGCCCCTTTTGCTAAAATACCCAAAAGCAGCATCAACTCCTACCACCTCAAGTGTTAATAAGTCTTAAATATGTAACATAGGTAGGTTAAATAAATTTTCTTCAACAAGTTGTGGTCTTAACTCAGTTTAGTATATTTTCTAATTGTTTGTATATTATATCCTGTGTGTACTTTTCATTTTATTTTTAGATAATAAGTACGAGTATTAACTTAATTTCATTAATGTTAGGGTACACTATAATTTTTAAAATTATTTATAAATATTAACGTTCTGTGTTGGTGGTATTAGATCTTATTTTTACTGTCAAGTGTCAAGTGTCAACTGTCAATTGTCATGCTGACAACTGACACGTTTGACATCTTTTTTTTTAATATTTTTTTTTTCTTTTTGGCTAAGAAGCCCAAGAAGTGTATTATTTGTACCATAAAGGTAATATACCTATCGGAATAGGTATATTAACTTCATTGACCACAAGAAACTAGATTAACTTTATGATTTGTACTTACCTTTTGTGTTCTTTTTTTTTTTAATAATTATTATTATTGCATTGTGTTAATGTGTAAGTTCTTCACAAAGCTTAAGTTTGGTTTGTTTTCTTTTTTTGTTCTCCTTAGTTATAATATATTATTATTGTACCCGTAGTCAGCTGGCGGGTGTTGTTTAATAGTAATTACTAACTTTTTATTATAAATTAGAATTAATAGTTTATATTGTTATATATTATTTTATATCATTATTTTATATATTATATATATTAGTTTATATTTTGTTTTATATTAATGTTACATAATGAATCCTTTGTTTCCGTGGAAAGTTTAAATAATTCAAGTAACGACGACAGCTTCCATTCAGTAGATAATGCTCTGGGCGATCTCTTACAACAAAATTTCAACACTGGCAACACTAACAACACGATCAATATATGTCATATAAATGCCCAAAGTGTTCCCAGTCACTTTGACGATATGTTGGAAACTTTTACTGGTTGTAACGTCCATGCAGTACTTATCTCGGAATCCTGGTTGAAACCTCACCTCCCCTCCACATCATACAGCTTACCCGGTTTCATCTTAATACGCAATGATCGTGTTGACAGACGTGGTGGCGGTGTTGCTATCTACCTACGCAGTGACCTTTCTTACAAGATAATAGCATCCTCGTCTCCTCAATATACAGCTAATGCTGAATACATTTTTTTAGAAGTCTGCTTTAGGGGTGCTAAGCTGGCCCTAGGAGTTGTATATTGTCCCCCTACTGTCGACTATTTTTCCCACTTAGAGTTAGTTCTAGAATCCCTTGGCACAGACTATACTCATCACATAATCATGGGAGATTTTAATACTAATTTATTGGACATTTTATCGTCGCGTTCTCAAAAGCTTAAACATATGCTTGAATCTTGCAGTTTACATAACTTGCCTCTTCAAGCCACACATCACAACATCAACGGTGAGGACACATGGCTGGACTTAATTCTGACTTCTTGTCCTTTATCAGTTTTTTCTCACGGTCAATATCCTGCTCCTTCCTTTTCTCTCCATGACCTTCTCTTTGTTCGTTATAAACTAAAACCTGCAAAATTTCGTCCTAAAATTATATACAGACGTTGTTTATCTCGTATAGACACCGATAGATTAAAGTTAGATGCAGCGGAGATCGATTGGGAGCCTCTTATATCAGAGACCTCTATCGACAATAAGGTCCAGATCTTTAATAGTAGAATAACCGATCTATTCGACACCCACGCACCTTTTAAGAGAATCAAATTAAAACATAAACCAGCACCGTGGATGTCGGAGGATATTAAACTGCTTATGAGACGCAGGGATCGGGCATTCCGGAAATTTAGGTCTCATCGGTCTGAAGACAATTGGATCGACTTTAAGGCTGCGAGAAATCGGTGTAACCAGGTGATACGCAATGCAAAACGCCGACATATTCTAAATAACATAATATCATACTCTTCTTCATCTGGTAGCATTTGGAAATTCCTTGGCACGATTGGTATTGGCAAATCGAGTAAATGTGATTTGCAAAGCTCTATAAATTTAAATGATATTAACATCCACTTCTCTTCTTGCATTGCATTGGATACTCAAACCAAACGTCAAACCATTGCCTATTTAGGAAGTTTACCTTTTGCTATCGATGAAATTTTCCATTTTTCTCCAATTACTCCGGGTGAGATCAAAACTACCATCAAACGCATTGGCTCTAAAGCCGTAGGCTGTGATAACATTTGTCGGCAGATGTTACTTCCTATTATTGACGAACTCTTGCCAGCCATTACACACATTATTAACTTTTCAATTGAGTCCTCTACATTTCCTAAACTATGGGGTAAAGCCTATATTCGTCCTTTACCTAAAATCCCTTATCCTTTACAGCCGTCCCATTTTCGCCCTATTTCCATTCTTCCCTATTTATCCAAGGTTCTAGAAGCATGTGTTCAAAAGCAGCTCTCCGCGTTTGTACTCCAAAACAAAATCCTCTCTCCACTTCAATCTGGATTCAGACCGGGGCACAGTACCACCTCTGCTTTGTTAAAAGTTACTAATGATGTAAGGGCTGGCATGGAGAACTCAAAAATTACTGTCTTAGTGTTAATTGATTTTTCCAGCGCATTTAATAACGTCGACCATGACATTCTTCTGTCAATTCTTTCCCGTATACTCTCACCCGAAGTTTTAAATTGGTTTTGTTCCTATCTTCGAGGACGCCAGCAGAAAGTAAGATTAGATGATTCCTCGTCTAGCTGGGTGGATCTTGAAGCTGGTGTACCTCAAGGCGGCATTCTCTCACCTCTTTTGTTTTCATTATTTATTAATTTTATATCCTTGGTTATACTTCATTGTGCGTATCACCTTTATGCTGATGATTTGCAGGTTTACATTCAAGAGAAGGTTGAAGAGTTACCAGCCGCAATTATGAACATGAACCGGGACTTAGAGGCTATAAACGCGTGGTCTGCAAAGTTCGGCCTGCATGTAAACGCCAGTAAATGTCAAGCCATCTTGATTGGCAGTCCGCGCTTGTTGAGCCGAGTTGACATTGGAGCCATTCCACCCGTCGTCTTTGGTAATAGTGTCATCCCTTTTAGCTCTAGTGTTAAAGATCTCGGGCTGTATATAGACAGCAGTCTCGATTGGCGTACTCACATTACTGACGTTTGCGGTAAAGTTACAGGCTCTTTGCGATCTCTCTATCGATTAAAAAACTTTTTACCTTTTAATATAAAGTCTTTGCTGGTTCAAGCCCTTATAGTTCCGCTGGTGGATTACGGTGACGTTTGTTGTTTCGAACTCCGTGAAGAACTGCTTAACAAACTCGACCGTATGCTAAATAACTGCATCAGGTTCATTTTTAATCTTCGTAAGTTCGATCATGTTTCCCAATACCGATCTAAGTTGCAATGGCTGCCAATTCGTCAACGTCGTTCACTGCGTGCACTGTGTATGCTATACTCTCTCCTTTTCTCTCCCAGCGCTCCTCTGTATTTATCGTCCCACCTTGAATTTGTTAGTAATACCCATAGCCAGGAACTGCGATCATCCAAAATCTTGCGAATCCATTGTCCTTCTCATAATACGAGTATTGTCCACTCCTCCTTCCTTGTACAGTCCATCCTCCTTTGGAACGCCCTCCCCCAAGAAATCAGGAAGTCCCCTAACAAAAATATTTTTAAACGCAGAGTTCGTCAATTATATTTAAATCAGTTGAACGATAATAATAATTAGTCATTAGTTTAAGGTTCCACTGGAATTCATGTAATATAGTATATATTATATTTTCATTTAGTATTTTAGTAAGTATTTTAATTACTTATTCTATGTAGGTTTATTTTAATTATGTAGGTATATAGTTTAATAATGTATAACTTATGTATGGTATTATAGTAAGCTAGTATGTATTAGTATATGTAATAGGTAATTACGGTTTATGTAGGTCTATTATGACAAAATATGTATAAAAATAATAGTGGAAGTATCAAATATTAATATAACTATTTATTTCGTATCACCAATTATGTTTTAGAATGCGCCTATTTTACACTTTCATCATCACCCTAAGGTTGGCTGGTAGAGAATGCCACTAGGCATTAAGCCCGCCTATGTAAATATTTGCATAAAGTGTTTTAAATTAAATTAAATTAAAAACCTTTATTACTCTGATAAAATATAATACATAACCTGTCTTTATATCTGAGTGAGTAAATAATTCGTTTAAGTAACTGATTATTTATTTAACGGGAGAAATAATATGATATTAATTACCCGAGAGTTAACTTTAACGAGATTTGCGAGAACGGACTCAAGTGGTTCAATATCGCTTCAACTCATCCGCAACGCAAACACTCCAAGTTATTGTGTAATAAACTGAAATAACAAATATTTATATTGTTAACTCAACTCAAAACAACATCACAACGGCCCACAATCGGTGTCGAGGAAATTGGAATATTTTACTATAGTTATGGTATCAATTAATTTTGGTGTTTAAAAGTAAACATACAAACCATACACAAACAAATAATGCTATTGACACAAACTATAAAGAATGCTAACGCATGCTATTGAGCATCACGATAATAATTATTGTGCTAGCGGAATAGAGCAACAATCTCGAGCTGTCAAACGAAACTACCAAATTTTTACATACCTACGTCTGTATGTAAAAATTTGTTTACGTATACACTATTACAAAAGCATCTTTCTAAGAGATTAAATTGTCAACGTGCCGATAAGTGCCGACTATTAACTTAATGATATTATGTATGTTGATGATACATAAAATATACTCTTTAGAGTTTAGACAGTGTAACAGTTAGTAAAGTGTTGTGTTGTTATTTGTTACTTGTTATTGTAAAATGCTGAGAATAATAAAGTGTATAATTTATAGTCCTCAAACTTTCCGGTAAATATTTAAAACTAAATAGGCTTTTTGCGTTCTCAGTCAAATAAATTGTTACGAACTACGCTCATTTTGGGTAACTTTGAATTGCGGTTTAACTTTGAACAAAACAATGACTGTAATGTATCTAATTTCTCGAATGTGCAAGTTACTTCAATGTCGAATGTCAGGCTTGTTTTGACGCGTGAGGTTCAGCGACGTTCGACAGTGTGACGCCGCCCTACGGCGCCCGCCCTCTACCTCGCGCCATGTGTCAGCCGCCCCACCATAGTGTCAGCGTACCCTGACTGTACAGTCAGAACTACACACAAAATCTTTCTTGCAGCGACGCATCGTAAATCGTAATGGAGCAACGTGTGTTCGCTCCTTTGACTGGACGACTGTTTAAAAGATTTCTCAACGGAACGATACAAGAATGGCCGGCTTCCATCCAAACGGACGTATCACGTATGTGCGTCTTGGGTATGTTTACCGACTATTTGCTTGTAAAGGGCGGACCGTCAATTTGCAAATCATGCACAACTTTAAGTCTTCAGCTCAGGGCCGGACCGTGAGCTTACGGGGCCCTGGGCTGAAACTATATTTTTGGGCTACAACATTTTAACTCTCAATTCGTAGTACCAACACCTAAATATATTATATATAAATCTCCTGTCACGATGTTTGTCCGCGATGGATTCCTAAACTACTTAACCGATTTTGATGTTTCTTTTTTTAAATGTGTGCTTTTTTCCAACTTGAGAGATAGGATAGCTTAGATCTTTAATTATCAAAGTCGCATTTTTATTTTATTGCAAATTATTTGTCTATAAAGAGCGACCATTGTTTATGAGACGCGGGTCACGGGATAGCGATGGACGTTGCCATGGTGACATACTTTTTTTTATATCTATATTCTATGGACACTTCACACCACGTCAGTCTGGCCCCGTTCTAAGTAGCTAAGTAGCTGTTTTTTTTAATACTTATTTAGTCACTAATTCAATAAAATAATACGGGCGATATACTTTATATAATATGGCAAAGATACGTTTGCCGGGACAGCTAGTTGTTTAATAAAACTTGATTGTAGGATTCTCAGGGACACCAACAAAAACCGGCCAAGTGCGAGTCGGACTCGCACACCGAGGGTTCCGTACAAACCAAAATATGCAGCTTAAATTGCTGTTTCTTTTGATTGCGTTGACATAGAAGTTTGATTTTGTTACAGCTTAAAGGTATTATAGACCTGAGTATTTGGTATGAATTTCAATTTAATACCTCTACGCGTTTATGAGGAAATGGGTAGTAAGTTTAAAATTATTAAAAAAAAATATATAATGTGATGTAACTAAAAATTTATGGTTTTCGTAATTTTTCCTTTATCTATGCTATAAGACGTTGCTTCGTACCAAATTTCAAGATTCTGAGTTCACGGGAAGCACCCTGTAGGTTTTGATTCCCTTGCAAGTGTCGAAAATTTGCGGCATAAACGGCTGTATCTTTTAATTGCGTTGGCTTAGAAGTTTGATTTTTTCACAGCTTCAAGGGACAGTAGACCTAGAGTAATTGATATAAATTTCAGCTTCATACCTCCACGCGTTCCTGAGAAAAAGGGTCTTGACAGACGGACGGACGGACAGACGGACAACAAAGTGATCCTATAAGGGTTCCGTTTTTTCCTTTTGAGGTACGGAACCCTAAAAATTATTAAAATTATGAATTCTTTCGCATTGTCGTCTATTTTTGACTTGACTCAGCTGGGGGGTGGAGGCCCTTGAACTCATGGGGCCCTGGGCTTAAGCCCAAATAGCCATATGGTAGATCCGGCCCTGCTTCAGCTGTGTACCGACTACTGGACGACACTCGCATCTTTCGCTTCGAAGATGCCCACCCTCTACTGTATGTCGTCATATGCGTCAACCTCCACCCCCGACCGTCAGTCCGTCAGCCTGTCAGCTGCTGTCAGGGTCTCGCGACAGGCCCATTAACTCACATCGCCTCGTCGTATTCTAAGTCGACGTCGTATCGTGCGTAGTATTTATAGACTCGGGAATTAAAAATACACAACAACCTGAGACTCTCCCTGACCGTCTCTTGCTTAATGGAGATAGAGGTCGCATATAGTCGTGTAAACTTTAAAATATGTTTTTCATCTTAGGAAAATATTAAATACGACTCATTTAATAATCAATTCAAAGTCTAGTTAAGTACGAAGGGTTTTGTGCTACATCAAGGTACCACTTAAAAGTATAACTTTTTCCTTGAACTAAGAAAATAAAATATTTCACGTTAATTTGCTTCAATTAGTATAACATATTTTAGTAACGTTTACATAATATAATACACACAATATAGATTTATAATCCAGTAAAAGTTTACCGTAAAATTATTCGAGGTACATTTTACTGTAAATAAAACTACCCTACGCCCTTTCTGGACATTCAAACTAAACATATCTACATGTCTCATCTAAATCGGCTTATAGGCTTTCCATAAATATTTAATGATTGAGTACTGAAATAGAGTCTTTAATGACTACCAAGCCATTGCGACAACATATCAAAATGTTATTACTGCTAGGAATTGTAATGTCTTAGGGTAAAATCGTGCGCGGCGGGAGAGGGCAGGGGTGGGCCGAGATTACTATCAGATGATAGCACGACCACAACAAATACGTTTATGGCCTCCAATAAATAGGCTGTTAGTAAACACCGCCGATGACGTCAGCGGTAAGACGTAAAACGTCCATAACATTTTATATTCTACGTGGCTATATATAGAAGCGGATATCCCGTGCCTGGTCATCAGCTACTGATGCGTCAAGTGCGAGCATTGACGCCTTTTCTCCGACAACTAAACACCACTGCTCGCAACTAGATAGGCTGTTAACATGACAAATTATCGTAGGCCAGGTAGCCCATTGAATTACTTTTAAATCGTCTCGTAAGGGGGACCCGACATCATCAAAGAGTGGTATCAAATAACTCGCGCTTTTACTGACGAATAATGAAATGTAATTTATGTATATGGCAAGCTAGTGAATCAGGATTGAATTCTAAAGCTGAGTGGGGCTTGAGGTTTGCAGATCAGATCGTGTTAGCTGTGTGCTGACACAAAACAAATTATTACACTCAAAGCTGACCGAAACTGAAAAATCATGCGGACAGTTGCAACCTGCAGGCCGGCCGTGTTTACAAGAGTCAAGGCGATAATCGAAATAATAGCCCCCGCAGCGGTTTCGGTGACGGTGGCCGGTTTCATTGAAACCAGGCCATCTACGCAGGAGTAGTTTTATAGTGCCCAAGTGTGTGCGCAGTATACAAGAGCACTCTAGCCTTTACTCTCATAACCCAGTAGGACGGCAGACCAACACGACCGGCGAGAGATCAGGCGCAGGACCGACTTTTTAACCGACTTTCAAAAAGGAGGAGGTTATAATATTATGTTCGTCTGTTTATATATTTTTTTTGTATTTTCAACCATAATTTTGCCGTTTGTGGACCGATTTTCATTATTCTTTTGTTGTTGTACAGGGTTGAATCCAAAGTTCCAAAAAAAATCCAAAAGTGGTGATCTGATGATGGGATCTATGAGAAATCGAGAGGACTACTTGAAATTTGTATGGAAACATATAATGATTTTGATTTTTCCTGAAGCATTCAAGGTAAATGCTACCAAAAAGTAAGACTTCGCACCAGGTTATACCCTGGATCCGAACGTACCAAGCAGAACTTTTGAATCCTTATAGATACAGGTTCGGGGATGTCGGCGTTGTTTAAACAACTGAAAGCATAAGCCAACACATCAATTTGATTGATCATCATCATCACAACCATAATTATTATACCACTGGTCATCACACTATGACCCAATTATTGGTACTTTTCTTGATATTTTGCATCGAAGCAGATGTTTTTGATGATTATTACGGTGTTTGTGGACCGATTTTCAAAATTCTCGTGTTGTCGTATGGGACATAATCTTCATTTTATATAACAATCACGAAAGTGGTGAGCTGATGATGGGATAATGGGCAATCGAGGGAAATCCTTGAAATTTATCAATACAATACTCATAGTGGCTAAAATGTTGTTTCTAGTAACTTAAACATATGATACGAATAAGAGAAATTTCATACGAAGGTGTCTCTTGGTCCAAGGGCACTGAACAGAACTCCTAAACCTTTGAAGATAATAGTTTGAAAATTGCAGCATTGCTTAGATAACTCCAAGCACTTGCCACAATTTCGCTTACAGTAATATAATAAGGATATTTAATATTCGTAGTGGTTATCTACGCAAAAAGCCTTGTCTTGTAGATAACTAAAAAGAGTAAAATTATTATTTTTTAACAAAAAATAGAACCCAAGTTCCAAGGAAACAACAATATTCTTAAAATAACCTAAAAAGTATGAAATAATTCTTGTTCTTCGTTAGTGACTTTTTCAAATTCGATTAAATCTCAACGAATTCTGTACTCAATTTTCATTCGTTTGAAGTCGGTACGGGCTAAGTTTTATAATATGTCAAGTATATCAGTTCTGGGCTGGTACCGACTTCAAACGAATGAAAATTGAGTATAGAATTCGTTGAGATTTAGTCGAATTTTGAAAAAGTCACTAAGAAACGAATGAAAATTGAGTATAGAATTCGTTGAGATTTAGTCGAATTTTGAAAAAGTCACTATAATGAAGAACAAGAATTATTTCATAGTTTTTAGGTTAATTTAAGAATATTGTTTTTTCCTTGGAAGTCGGGTTCTATTTTTTGTTATAACATACCCATACGACGCATGGATCATCATACAAAATGTACATCATGGACAAATAATTGTCAGACAATCCGGTGATCAGCCTGCACTGTCCTAACCAAACTTGGAAATTTCATGTTTCCAACGCGGGAATCCGCGAACCCACGACCTCCGAGTCAAGAGCCGCGTTCTATACCACTAGACCACGGAGGCGTCAGACATGGCGTCAAATGACACTTCACGGAATTCGGTTATAGGATTGAAAAAGCGGATACTGTCATGCCATGTCCTTGTCACCGTGACAAACATAGACAAGATAACAGAGTGAGTCAACTTTAAAAATTCTCCTCGTCACACTAGCGCGTAAGGCATCAAGCTGCGATCGAAGTGACATTCGAGGTACGAGAATCAACCTCCACTATAATTTCGATTGTAAAGTTCATAATACAGAGTGCAGCGTGTATGAACAAACGAGTTATCCTCAATTTGCGAGTGATTGGTCCATCGTTGTACTCGTATCTGCGCGGGTCGGTGCGGGTCGGTACGGGTCGGCGCGGGTCACGTTATATAGCGATTATGATATTATTATTGTCGCTAGCTAGTTAATTAACTACCGCTAACGCCGACACTCGGTAGAAAACAGCTCGGAAATCACTGTTTATTTATACACACATCCTCAATGATAAATAGATTTGGTAACTATTCCCTATTTCAAGAGTTATTATTCACCGAGCCTCCTCAGCACATTTCACAACTTGGAAGCTTGTGGAATGTGCTGTAGCTTTATATAACTATCGAAACCTATTTCGTTGCGGGTCCCAAGAAACCTTTAACATGTCCCTCGGGCTCCCTGAGATCATATCAAAGGGTTTTCGTGGTTGGATACCGCTGTCGATCTTAGCGACATAGGAGATACAGTGGTGGGAATGTGTGGTGGCCTGGTGGGCCAAAGCCCGATTAATAAAATAAAAAAATAGAGAAACTTATAGACGGCTGGCAATACTTATAGCTAATACTTTATCGCTATAGTATTTTTCAAAATTAGTCGTCACCTTCATATTAAATATTATAATTGTAGTGTATTGATAAATAAAGATGGCCGCACTACCTAGGAGTGGGTACTTGTAGAATATGGCCGCCAGACGGAGGTCTATCGTCCACTTATTCTTATCGAGCCTTCGCCGACACTAGAGCGTCCAGTAATACAGTATTCTGTGTTTAATTTACTCCTTCAACGATAATGTACCAATGGTACAATAATAAACGACCTTTTGCCCGCGACTTAGCTCGCGTTAAGAAGTATTATTATATACAAACTTTCATCTCCTGTTATAACCCCTTTGGGTATTGGAATTTATCAAAATCTTTTCTTAGCGGGTACCTACGTCATAACATCTACCTGCATGCCAAATTTCAGCTCGATCCGTCCAGTGGTCCAGCTGTGCGTTGATATATATTAGTACACCATGTCAGTCAGTCACCTTTGAGTTTTATAATTATAGCCTTATAGATAATTGTGCACCTTAGGAATCCCTGAGCTAAATTATATTAAGAAGGTAAAAGTTCTACTCGAGCTAAACAATATTGTATGACCCACAAATCACAATCGTCATATTATCTACTACTAATAACTTTCTACTTCACTGATCAAACGCAATGTTCATTGTGGAGACATGAAAAGTGTTTCTGGAACTTTCGGACAATGTTAGTCAATAAACTTTAATATGAAACTAAGTAAACAGAAGTTGGCCGATGTTTTATCAATACCGACTCATCCCTAGACATTATAAGTTCGGCAGAACTTTCAAACACTCGACTCAATCAGACGACGTTTATTTTCTCGTTTTACACAAACAAAAAGTTGTGGAAAGCTTTTGAAATGTTGACTCCGAGTTCCCGTGAGACACGTAATCGGGGGCCGAAACTAGTTGCTACGAGTGATTGTACGATTGATTTGAGACTCACGTTCGTCAGCTGTGCCGTTTGCTCATTTTCCAACGTAAAGAACAAAGGCCATTCGTCTAACATGCTTGGACTATAAAAATCTTATAAAACGTAACTTGATGAAACATCTGTAATTTCAATTGCCTATATAAATGTAACATAGCACGGCATTCAATATATTTTTAAAAGCTGGGAGTTTCAAGTAATTGTGTATTAAGTTTTTGAATTTTGAGGTTATAAAGATAGTTAATAATAAGCTGTACTATCATTTTGAGTTATGGTTTTAGTTTAAATTATATGAAACACACGTCAGAGTTTTTAAAAATAAAAGTAGGAGACAAACGAGCAAACAGGTCACCTGATAGAAAGCAACTACCGTCACTCATGGACACTCGCAAAATCGGAATACGCTCTGTTCTCGAAATCCTCAAGAAGAGAGCGAATTTAAGCAGGTTAAATTGTCCCTTGGAATGACAGAATATGCGTTCAATATAAAAAAAAACATTATCCTGCGTTAAAAACACAAATTCAATATTCATATTTTTAGAGACGATTATCTTTGTTTTCCCAGCTTCTAAAAATCAACTGTTTTTATTTAATTATAGCATTTTACCTAAACTACATTTTAGTAATAGTTCCACCTAGGTAACAAGAAACTTGTTTTTTTAGTCCATTTTGGCCATTGTTCTTTACAACCTGAAAAGTCAACAATTCCCTTCCCCAAAACAACACTACATACTTAGTAGTGTACCTTGATGAGGACGCTTCCTTCCGCCGAATTTATAATTTAAACACGCATATTTATGATTTAGTCACATAACACATTAATTATTTGAGGCCTTGACAGAGCTCATAACAGATTTTATTACCAAAAAGCTCGTATAAAAGTGTAAATAACATAATAAATACAGTTAGTGTAACCGCATTCGGGCACCCGGAGTAGCGCTGCGGTGACCGGAGTTTCCCAACTTCAGTCGTATTGTGGTCGTATAAGGGACATTGTACAGTATAATTCACTTTTTACTCGGCTCAGAGTGCGGATTAAGAAGCACCTTTGTCATTATTAATCACTAGGTGTTGTTTGCAAATTTGTTATCGTAGAAATTTATTTATCGCGCAGACAAAGGGTTTTTCTTTATATTATAACCATCGAAATCGTTTCAGTAGCTTGAGCGTAAACAAACAGAGACTCTGTCATCAGATGTGTGTGTCAAACGATTGAAATAAAGTATAGGTAAGGGTGCTAATTCTTGGGGGGCCAGGCCACTACACTGAGTTGCGGCCTCGCATCGTATACATGACGCCGCAGAACGCATTGTGAAAATTTCCGATGTAAAGAGTGCTATGCTATATGAAATTTTTGCGTTGCGACATCGCATCGCATTTTTGTGCGATGTTGTTTTTGCGATACGACGCCGCAACGCAGTGTCGTGGCCTGGCCCTTAGGTAATAAAAATCGTCAATAGTTCAATGAACTCTTCGATGTGCCCCGCACGTAACAAACAAACCTTCAGAACACATTGTGAGCCCCTAGACGCGGGCTTTGCGAGTAATCCGTAAAACATTTTCAAATTCAAATTAAATTACACTAGAAAAATCAGAATTGTTGCTTTGTGAGGGCCGTTTTATATTAAAGAAACAAATGAATTGAGAAAAACAGGGTATATTAGCGTGAACCTAAATTCCTTCGGAGATTTGACCTCTGGTACTACTACACCAGGGGTTCCCAAACTGTGCGCCGCGGCGCCCTGGTGCGCCGCGGAAAGGCAGGAGGGGCGCCGTGACCCGTGAGTCGATCCTCCGTCATTATCCATAACCACAATAATTATAAAATAAAATTATAATATGAATTATGTAAAGCAGGCAGATGATTAAATATATTTTGTTTATTATTTACTTGCTTTACCTAAATATAATCATAAAATGTGTTTATTTTAGAACTATGGGAGGAAAGGCTGCAAGAGCCTCAAGTCAACGTAAATCTGGTGCAGGCCATTCGACCAGTGCTGAAACAGTAGTTGACAAGGAAGACCGGCGCGCTCTCCTTCTGAGTTCCGACTCACACAGGTGCTGACCGGGAATGGCTGCTTCGGTCGATACCTGTGTGAGATCGTAAGTCGAGAAGAAACTACGCGATGTCACCACTGTGACTGTGACAGGGACACGGCCGAACATACCATCACGGCGTGTCCCTCTTGGATAGTACAACGTGCGGCACTCAGTGCTGCCATCGGACCGGACCTTTCGCTGCCGGCACTGTTTCGTGCAATGCTGAGCGGCGAACAAGAGTGGAAAGCGGTAGAGCATTTCGCTCACGATGTCATCTCCGCAAAAGAGGAGGCCGAGCGCATAAGAGAGAGGGAGGCGCTCAACCCTCGTCGCAGAAGTAGGCCAAGGCGAAGACGTGTCAACCCAAATGACCACAGCGTCCCACCTTAGCCAGGGAGCTCGGGGCGGCGGTATGGAGGATGCCGCCGCCATTGCACCGAGTCCCCGAGAGGGTCGCGATGCGCTGCGTATTCTTCGCGCATCGCGACACCAAAGTGTCAGGCCTACACAAGCCCTGGAAGGGCCTTTGTTTGGCCACGGAGCCTGTATGGGCTCGAGGAGGGCCTGCTGGTGACAAGCAGGCACACGCACGCAGAGCCGCGGAAAGAAAGCTCGCGCGTTCTCGCAATCCTGCGTGCGACGAATGGAAGAGTATAGACGGGTTTTAGTGGGTAGGGCTGCGCTCAATTCACCGTCTTTATGGTCGCAGCGAGTCCTGCATACCCAGGGAAGTTGTCCCCAAACCCTCCGGCATGCGCAACAGCAATCCCCGTCTCAAAAAAAAAAGGGCGCCGTGACAAAATATTGACTTGTAAGTGCGCCGCAGGCTGAAAAAGTTTGGGAACCCCTGTACTACACACTTAAGAGGCCGGGTACACTTGGAATTTCTCATACATACGTAATTCCAAAATCATTTTCTCATACGAAAATATTTAACATGTTTGAGTTGCTTTTCAGTTTAAACTAGAAATGACCTATGTTCCTGCACAAAAATTTACTTCAAAATATTTAAACACAATTTTTTTTTTGCTTTAATATAAATAAATAGTAAATTTACTACAAAATATTTAAATACTAAAAAATATTTTTAGAGCTTAAATATTTTGTAGTAAATTTACTATTTATTTATATATTTTTTAGTGTCTTACTCTATTTTTTGTGTTTAAATATTTAGTAGTAAATTTACTAAAAAAAATTTTAAGCAAAAAAAAAATTTGTGTTTAAATATTTTAAAGTAAATTTTTGTGCAGGAACCTAGGTAATTACTATTTTAAACTGAAAAACAACTCAAACATGTTAAATATTTTCGTATGAGAAAATGATTTTGGAATTACGTTGTATGTATGAGAATTTCGAGGGTACCCGGCCCCTTAAACACTACACACACGGTCTGGCTGACAGCCGAGGTTAACAAATGCGGAAAAACAAAAACTTATATACCTTTTTACTTTTTCTATATACAATGTTTTTAAACTTTTACGTTTGCGTTTTGAAATGGTCTCATAAATTATATTTTATTCTCACATATGCGATTGTCAACTTGAAATAAGAAAATAGAGGCCGAATAGAGGTATAGGATGGTGGAAAATTTTTAAATTAAATTTATTACTATTTTATATAAGATCTCCTCTATCCGAGAAATTGATACTCGTAATATGCGGATAGAGGTTAGAGTAGAGGTCCTACGTAATTTGGTTAGTTTATGTAGAGCCGAGCCTACAAATTACTACATCATATTGATTTGACGTACACGTGACACACTTCATACAGTAGGACCGTTATCACTTATTTTTGTTACTGTGTGTAACAAAAATAAGTGATAATACTTTAGGGTGTGTACGTGTTTCTTGTAGAGAGTTCACTATTAAAGGAGCAGCTCTGAAAGACGAATTTTTTTATTATTTTTGTACGGGCAAGGACCCGAGCGTTACGACTTACGTGTTTCCCCATACAAAAGTGAAAAAAAAATTGGTCTTTCAGCGCTGCTATACTTTCACGGTGAACTCTCTACAAGGAACACGTACACACCCTAAAGTATTATCACTTATTTTTGTTACACCCTGTATAGTAGTGTTTACAGAAATCAATAAAGACACCTCTAGCTAGACTATTTCAAAGGCATCAGCACTTAAATTCAGCTAAAACTTGAGTTTCGTGGCTCGGTGAAAACGCTCGAGCAGATATCGCGTTGCCTCTCCACGAGTCATACTGCGCTCACGACAGGTACTTGTGTGGTGAGCCGACTCTATTATACCCAATTAGTTTCTAGGGTCCCGTAGCCAAATGGCAAAAAAACGGAGTCCATAGATTCGTCGTGTCTGACTGTCCGTCCATATGTCGCAGCCACTTTTCTCGTTTTTTTGCATCGAATACATATTAATATTATTATATGTGTATTATGAAAGATTTAAGTAATTTCTATGGATTTTTGATGACCGAAAATATGATATTGGTGTTTTTCAAAAGAAAATGAATTGTTTGCGTAAAAATATGGATTACTTTTTTACATTAAGGGCCCTCTCTTCCTAAATTAGCAGGTCGATTGTCTGTCAGTGCGAATATCGACGTAAATGACATTAAAATAACATTCATAACAGCGCGCCTTGTACGGTGGCGGTTACGGCGCTCGCGGCTCGCCGCGTCCATGGTAGGGTGAAATAGGAGAAAAAACCTTTTTAAGGCTTAGTATAATACATGTTTCAAAAAAGTAAAAAAAACAAATTATTAACGTATGTATTGCAAAGCAGTAGATATTTTTATATATTTTTTTGATAAATAATGAAGGAGTAAAGTGGTTTCATTCAACGATTTGGAGGTGATTTGGTTTTTTATTTCTTTATTATGTGATACCGATAGAAAAAATATGGCAAAAGCAAATTACGTATCATATCATGTGGATTACTAATTATTTTTTTCAGGTACAATTTCTCTGTTAATGCCGATGAAAAGTTGTTTCATCTGCACGCTTTTTTCGAGAGAGCAGCCTTAATTAGCAAAATGTAATATCTCTAATTTCAAAGAGATTGATAAAACCATTCCGTAGTCAACAAGGAACCCTTATAGTTTCGGTCTGTCCGTCCGTCTGTCCGTCTGTCTGTCTGTCTGTCTATCTGTCTGTCTGTCTATCTGTCTGTCTGTCCGCGGTTTTACTCAGAGACTATAGGACCTACAAAGCTGTAATTTGGCATGAATACACATATTAATGATGGCAACAAAATGGTACGTGAAATCGTAATTTTTTTTTTATGGTACCTCCCCTACACATCAAGCGGGGATGAATATTTTTTTTCGCGCCCACCCCATCGTGTGGGGTGTCGTTGAATAGGTATTTTAAAAATATTGCGAGTATTGATAGATCATTTTCCGATTTAGGGATCCGTTCGTGAAATATTAAGTTTTAAAGTGGAAAAAATCGTTAGAGTCCAGTGTTCCCCCCTTCTACCAGCTAAACGGTTGGTTCTGGAAATGTGAAAAAATTTACGGGAGTAGGAAATATGCTGAATTTAAAAGGAAAACTATCACGGCTAATAAGACTTTATAAGTTATTGAGTAATAGTCGATCAACTAAAAAAATGTATTCGTCGAAGTATAAAGGAACTTTTCGTTCAAATTCCTTTGAAAGTAACTGAGATGATGTTATAAATGTACATTCATTGACCATAAAAAATTTTCAAAAACCAGCGGTACTACGGAACACTACATTGCGCGTGGCCCGACACGCACTTGGCCGGTTTTTTCAAACGTTTCGTTTAGGCCTGACCTGAGCCTTTAAATACGTTTGACTTAAACGTATTTTTAAAGGCTCAGGTGGAGCACTAATTGGTTTTATATAACAATACATTATATATTTAAGTCGGAGTTTATATTGGAATTTGCGAGACGAAGGCGTGTCGATACATTCCTTGGATACTTTGATTGAGAATATTTAGCCGAAATACACGGGCGGCGGAGCCTTCGGAGTTATTTATCTCTGAATTTCTATGGGATTGTATCTTGTTTGGTCGACATTTGAGCCCTGACACAGATAAAATGGGGTTTACCTCGTCTCTGATGGGTTTTACAGTCTGCATTAATAATTTTCGTGATAACGATGTAACGAAATATTGGCTGAAACAATTTGTTTGAAATTATGTTGATAGATACTCCTGTGATTTCACTAGAAATAAATCACGGCATATTGCATAAAATAGATTTTTCATTATAAGTAATGATTATTTAAAAAACGCTGCATGTCCTAGACGCAACTTTTACTTTGCTTAAAACTAATTAATGTTAAGTTACATTAATTATTTCTATAGATAAGAGTATCAAAACAAATTGACAGAATAATATAGTTCTAAGAAAAAACAATAGATTTATGTTGTTAAAAGTAGTCAACTGAAGGTCATTTTTTCCGAAAACATTTTCTCTTTTTATCAGATTTTATTTACCAAAGCTGCGTGAGTAATATACATCACTGGGTTGCTAGATTAATTTACTTAAGTAAAATCATTAATGATTGAAATCTGTTCTATGAGGTTAAACACTTAGAAACACGTTAATTTGAGCGGGAACCAAGACCCGGCCGCCGAACCATTTCCCGGTATACGTGACAGAGGTAAGGATACCGGGACCCGTCACCCGGTATGCGTGACATGCGAGGGGTTTTTGTTTTTTTTCGCAAGTAGTGTTGCCGTTGTATACGCGTACTCTTTTCTCGAAATAACTATTTCAGGAAAAGACTACATGTTACATGTATATAATGGTATACCTAGTTTAAGCGTTCACAATATAATACTTCAACCTATAGAGGTTGAACTTTGAAGTATTATGTAAACGCTTGAACTACAATATTTGTGTCTGCCATACCTAAGCCTATTGGAGATAAACAGCGTGTGTTGCTGGCGCAGCTTTCCCCACGTAATCTTCACGGCTGATATGAAAAGGGTCGGGTTTTGCACGCCAGCAATAATGTCCCCATATTTTCATGTCTTTTATCAATACATTGCGATTCCCTGTAAAATTCAGTTCCGACAGTAATATGTATTTGAAAAATTGTAGTGATCTTCTAACTGTGAAGCTGTAAAAGTAATTCTATCTAAACTATATTTTATAACTTTAAGTGAACATTAACATCTAAATAAGAACTATGTTACTATCTTTCACTATAGATCGCATAGAACTTTTGTTGTGATAAAAACTTTTCTACGTTCTCTACCAAAACTCCCTATTCAGCGCGTTAATCGTTAATCGTTATGACTTACCTATGAGTTTAAAAACAGACAGACACATTCAAATTTACAAAATGGTTTATGGATAATAATATGGATTGAAGTTATTTACTATATTTATCAAGTTGCTTAATCGAAACACAATTAATTTTACTGCAATAGTAAGGACGTAATTTGTCCAGATTATGTCAACAAGTCCAGCCAACAGTAACAGACTATACATATAACTACCGTGGACTCAACATAGTACGACCAAAATGTATTATATTAGGTCCGCCGCGCCGTAGCCTATGAATCAATTTCTCTGACGGTACATTTAGTTTAGTTTAAGGGCCAACCCACACGTACCACAGCCACACGACAACCACAGTCCACAACCACACCACGTGGATGGGCGTACATTTAGTATTGTGAATGAACTGGACCTGTGCGACGACACCATTCACACGTAACCACTGCTCGACGACATTTTGTCGTTGCGATGTCGTGTGATTGTGGTACGTGTGGGTTGGTCCTTAGTATCACCGAACAAAGCTACTTTGTTTACAAGAAAATGCACGAGAGCACAGAGACAATAGTAAATGACCCTACTTACGACTTACGAGTAAACAGTAAGACATAGTTTACTATAAATAGTGTAATGGACAACAGCACGCAACATTTCACTGGCTATTTGTTGAATAATCACCTAAAGACAAAACTGCGCTCTAGATTGAAGTGAGTCGTCAGCGTAAGGCAACTTGCCCAAGTATACGCGGGCGGGCGGGTACAATCAGTATAATAGTAGAACCAAGTGGGTTTCTGGATGTTTTCCAAAACCCCGTTACTCTCTTCCAAAACTCCGTACAATACTCGCAATTACGAAACCGATAGAATATAATTATACAAGGTGTAACAAAATAGTGACAATACGTTAAGTTTAGGGCAGCTATCCCCAACCCGCGGCCCGCGGGCTGCATACGGCCCGCAGGGACTTTATCTGTGGCCCGCGTGATGTTAAACCATTTTGAAATTTACGCCGCATATTTGAAAAACGTGAAATCTTTTCCACTTTTAAATCGCTAATTTTGAAAAAATATTGTTGCAGCCCGTGACACCAAGACCAAGACATGTTTGTAGCCCGTATGAAAAAAAGATTGGGGACCACGAGTTTAGGGTATGTATGGCCTATGGGTCCCCCTGTATAGAGATGACTTGGAAAGTATCAATGTTTTGTGATTTACATGGGCAAGCGCCCCAGCGTCATAGATTTTTCCGTAAAAAGTAGAAAAAAGTTACTCTTTCAGCGCTGCTACTTTTGCAGTGCACTCTATACAGGGGACCCATATTATATACCCTAAAGTATAGTCCGTGTAATCCACGAAGATTCTTTATATTCTTTATATGAAGAATTCGAAATGCGGCGACTGCGGTGCGTGCGGTGCGGCCAAATCTGCGTTCACCTTTATTGTAGTGTGAGCGTGCACTATAATTAGTGTGTACCGATAACACTCAACATTGGCAAAAGCTTGCACACATATACTATAAATGATTAGGAGTAATAGTTGGGCGCGTCTTCGTGGATTTCACGGACTATAATATTATTACTTACATTTTTACACCCTGTACGAGATTGCCGATTGGGTCGTATGACGTAAGTCGTAAGATATGGGTTTTGATCGAAGTGTTATGTGTTACAAGTTACATCACAACACCCCGGAATGTTTGTGTGATGTATCTCGAGTTGAAGCACTCTCAAGTTTGGGGCCGCCCGCTCTGCTCGGGGCGGACTGACCCTCTACAGTGGCCCGCACTCCTTTGTATCATCTCCCTATTTGTACTCAAAGACTACTTATTACTTTCCAATATAAAATTGTTTGATTATAATCGCTTGAGGATGTTTTGGGCGTATGATCTACATAATATTATTACTGCTAAGATAATGAGGTATACGATACAATACAAACGATATGTCATATTGTTATAATGTATTTTAGTATTTTAGCTTTTATTTACATATAATTATGTTTCTATCGCATTGGGGTGAACCTGTAATGGTAGAAATAAGTATGGAAATAAATACATAAATAAATTTTAGTAGATAAGTACTTACTAATCTTTTATTGTTATACTAATTCGCGATTGAAAACTCTTTTGTCTTTTCTTATGCTGGCTGTTTTGTCCCTAGTGTGAACATAGTTCTTTTATGTACCCTCTACATGACTATAAAGATATTAATTAAGAATATCTCCAGTCATGTTCTACAGGTATTTATTGTATATCTTTAGTAGTACGGGGATAGGTCTATTAAATATGATCTAAGGTAATTTTTTCCGATCGAGGGGCGGTGGTATAAGTGGCGCTAATGTGTCTTACGACTGCACTCATAGACATAAAGACTAAGTAAGTACTTAAAGTATTTTCTTGGTGAAGGTTTGACAAAAAGTCCATACACTTCGTCAAAGTCTTTATTTAACATATATAAGTGATATTGACTGTACCGTAACTTCTTGGTGGAAATTCATGTTTCACAGTAATAATATACACTTCTCATGCACAATTTCCACGTCCGGTTTCGATAAAATCATCATCGGGATTTTATCGAAACCGGTCGTGTAAAACTTAATTTTAATAAAATAAATTAATAAATGTGGAAATTGTGCATGAAAAGTGTATTATATTATTTATTACTGTGAGATATATAAGTGAGGTCGAATGTAGGGGAAGGGGGGGCATGACGGGGTATCTAAGGAACATACCAAAAATACAGTACAATCATTACGTTTAGCTTATTTATTTATAGCATAGTGGCTTATTTATCTAACTACAATTTGGCATAGTCTTTGGGAGATGAACTCATAGCATTTTTATAAAATAAATGATTTAATAGGACCTTTCGAAAAACCATCTTGCCCTTTACCATGGGGTAAGATGGGATTATGAAAATGGGGCAAGATGGGGTAAGCTGATCTAATCACAATAAATACAAATATGAATTTCTTGGGTGTTTTCATCATCCACACCAGTACAACCATTGTGAGCCCAACGCTCACAAAGCTGACAGCCTACCAAACCTTCGGATGATTTCAGAAAACCCAATACCCCGTCTTACCCCAAAGGCTGACTTAGAAAAAATAATTTCCCAATAAAAATAATATCAACTGATCTTTTGTCCAACTATACCACAACAAAGTAAACAAAACTAACAACCACATACGAGAAAGTACATAAATTGGGTAGTCATAATTACCTAACAGTAAGGACGTTTTTAACTGCATAAAATTAAATCGACGAGACACTCAACGTGATTTTAGTTTGTAAACAAAAAACGTGTGAACTCCCACTCGCTGTTTCTGTTGTGTGATAGTTTGATCGAGTATGGCTTCCTATTGGCTTATTGCTTTCTGTTCGCAAGTCTAGTTTCTTGTATATTGCGTGACCCCGTCTTACCTCGCGTCCCCGTCATGCCCCCCCACTTCCCCTACCTGAATTCACAAACACTTAAGTTTGCTTAAATTTTTAAATTGTAGGTGAGTGCTTCTTAAACGTTACGAGGAAGTTGCTATATTTTCTAAGCAGATGTATAAGAATAAGTTAAGAAGCTCTTAACTTTATACTGAGAATTCCGCGCCAAATGAGCGCAATATGCATGTTATAATATTTTGTGTTCTCGTAAGGCGCAGAAACTTTAATATTATCATCTTCACTCAATCGATAACATAATATTATTGGTGTCAATTAGGTGACCCGCACATACACATACCTATTATATACATTATACATTTAATTTATAGTCTATAATATGTTCCCGTAAACACGATACTAAATTATATTTATTATGCACAACTTTTACGTTTTCTTTTAAACTTTTTTAAACATGGAATTTTCAAATACTTTTTTTTAAAAACTTAATTATTTGATAATCTTGTTAAAAGTTTATTCTTTTTTATTTTTATAAAAAGAGTAGTACCTTTGCATTACTTTAATTAGTTAGTGCAACTTTTAAAGTTTTGGTTAAGTTCCTCCTAAGTAACAGTTAACTTAAACTCACCTTAGCAGCACATCCCTGCCGATCCAGAGCACTTTACACTGCACTGCACTATCACTGCGGTAACTGGTAACTTCGGTAACCGTAACTGGTAAGTGCGGTAAGTGAGCACGCGTGATGTCCGGACGCGCACGCAACAACAACTGGCTGCAGCCGCCCGCCCGGCCGCGGCCGCCCAGCGAGACGGTGTCTGACGGCTGGTATCTCGACGCCGTGCCGTGGATTCACACCTGAGGTGAACGCAGATTTGGCCGCACCGCACGCACCGCAGTCGCCGCATTTCGAATTCTTTATATAAAGTTATGGGCAAGCTCGCATACCTACCTACCCGCGCCGCAGTCTTCGCAACTTCATAATAATATGAAAAATTGCGAATGCGGCGACTGCGGTGCGTGCGGTGCGACCAAATCTGCGTTCACCTTTATTTTGCCTCTAAGTTTCTTAACATTTTGAAATTTAAAGCTCTCTCTTTGATTATGATGGATAGCCAATGTCAACTTTTTAATGAACATGATGTGGAAAACGTAAACTGCCGTGTTGAATCGGCGAATCACACTCTTCTTACTAATAAACATTCTTGTAAAGATGAGTCATAAGTCATAACTCATGACGCATGAATCTTTGGGGTTGAAAATGTAGTTGCTGAAAACGGAACAAACAACAACGTCGATCCTCTATACCAGCCATTCTCAATTAATTCTCCCTGGAGAGTGGAGGCTCTGGGCCTCGGGCTCTACTGGGGCTCTACAACAAAGGCCACTGTAAGCGATAGATAAATAATTGTTTTTAAAAATATCATCATTGTCATCAGACAACGTAGTGATTGTATTCTCTTTGTCATCAGACAATAGCATCTGCCAGCATGGAGACAATTCATTTAAAGACTTTTTTGGGGGTTCCGCCACTAGAAAAGTTTGAGGACCGCTGCTCTATACTTAATTATTTTTTTAAAGTTACTAGTATTTTTATGTTTGCATAAATCTGCCTTAATTTAAAGTCAATGATGTAAAAGTTGTTATGCATAATATTATAATGATATTGTTTAGCTGGTTGTTACTTGTTTTTGCTATATTAAATTATTATTATAACAAGTTGCAAGTAACAACATAATAAACAGGTTATATTAGTAAGTACCATTATGCAGACTCATAATTAAATACGGCCCATACATAAGGGGGCGTCCACAAATTACGTGAGGTGTTTTTTTGAATTTTCTTACGAGTTGTAACTTCCAGCGAGTATTTAAATACAGAATACTTAGCAATCCAAACTTCCATATAATTATTGTCTATGTGTGTTACTTTCTGTCTTTCTATATTTTGTCAAAGAACCAAGTACTTAACTCTGTAAAAACGCTTAGATAGGCTCTTTAGTAGAGTAGAGCCTTGCGCTAGGTATGTTAAAGCTATTGCTGGTAGAGTTGCGGTAGGTTTCATCGTACCTGCAACTGTGGAGCACCATGGGGTTTTAGCGGGTAGACTGCGCAGGAGTCCCCACATACCCCGGCCGATATCCCCAATTTGCCGGGGATGCGTAAAGCATTTCCCCATGTTTAAAAAAAAGGTATGTTAAAGCTGCCGTTTTTGAGATCCACAATATTTCGAATGTGTGACTTTCAAAGCTCAAATGAACAAATATTATTCTTTATTAGAAGCGGCCAAGCCCGAGTTGCACCCCGCTCTCCCTCTCAGAAATAATGGTTGTTAGAATTATTTAGTCATATTGTTAAAATTTTGATTCCTACTTATATATTATATTATAAATGGTAAACTGTGACTGAAAGTTAGCTCTTCATGCTTAAACCACTGAATATATTCAATTGGGTGTGTAGATAATTATATAGTTCCAGGAATTAGAATAGTAGTGGTATAATTCCTAAGAACTCCGCAACCGGACTAAAGTAGGTGATAAAATTATTTTTATTTTCTGAAAAATATATTATGTAATGTTATATAATAAATTATGTGTCTATGTGAACGGTACCCTAATATCAGTCTTACCTTAACAGTATCAGATACCTACATGTATTTTCTTATGATTGTTTTAGTTTAATTGCTGTTAAACGAGACGATGCAGCTCCTACGTCACACACCCGACTCAGAGAATATCACCTTTGTGCCGAAATCGGTACAAATTACAATCCGCGCCCGCGGCACTTCAGGTATAGCAGATGGCGAGCTGATTAAAAAGCAAATCTCTCGGGCCGCGGCCGCCGACGGCCCTCCAAAGGGTTTTATTGGAATCGAAACTTTTAATTCGTTATCTGATAGCCGTAGATTTCAAGTTTTTTTTGATAAAATCTGTTAAGCCGATTTCATTATCATGACCCGAAAATCGATAGCTTCTGTAAATAAAGTATCTATAACCTTTACCTTGTAAATGTCACACTTACTTAATATGTCGTCGCTAAATGGTGTGCTTGTGATGCGTTATGGCAAGACACAAGTCCTCCGGGCTCCGTAGTCCAGTGGTTTAGAGCGTGGCTCTTGACTCGGAGGTCGTGGATTCGACTCGCGCGTTGGAAACATGTTATTTCCAAGTTTGGTTAGGATAATGCAGGCTGAACACCTGATTGTCTGACAAGTAAGAGGATCCGTGCGTCGGATGGGCACATGCATGTAAAAAGTGGGTCCTGCGCCTCATCTCTCGCCAGTCGTGTCGGTCGTCCGACCCACTGGGTTATGAGAGTAAAAGGAATAGAGAGTGCTCTTGTGTACTGCGCACACACTTGGGCACTATAAAATTACTCCTGCGTAACTGGCCTGGTTTCAATGAAGCCGGCCACCGCCACCGAAATCGCCAACCGGTGTGGGAGTTATAAAATGGCAAGTCTCGTAGGTACAGTTTTGATTTCTAGTTCTAAGTTACTTTCGAAAAATTAAATAACTGTGCCTAGTATTGACTCTATAGATACCCTGTTACCCCAATCATAAAACTTCAATCGACTTAAATGTAGGTATTATGTACCTATTACTATCTTATCTCATATTTATAACGAGGCAAATCGTGCCATAAAAAATATTATTTCCTTAAATAGTTATAAATGTAAAAACGAATTACAAAGATGACTGCGAAATCTTCATTATAGGGAAACAGAGAAGATCTTGTCTTTTACTCTGCAGTGACATTCTAACACAAGCACGTCGTCTCATATATTAAATACATATTTCATAGCACAGCATAGGTATTTGCAAACTCCACTGCCTCCCTAGTAGCATGTACCTGGTATTGACCCCAAGATTAATATATCGTAGGGCTAGGGAGGATCTATGTACCCAGATCTTAGATGGTTAGTCATACCAATACTTGTAGAACTCTTCTACCAAAATTGTGTCTATAACTATTAATACTTTGTTACATTTTGCATTGTAATAACTCAAACTTGTGTAATTTACATTAATATTGTAAACGATGGTTCCAGAGTGAAAGTAGCTGGGAGCTGTGTCACAGTCTATACTAGTACAGCTCCCAACGCTATATATACTGAGTAATGTACTGATTATGTTTTCCATATTATGTATAAAACTCTAGTAAAACTGATTTAATTTAAACAAACATTTTATTATATACTAGCTGTCCGGCAAACTTGCTTTGCCATAATAATATATTATGTATTTGCCATATAATTATTTTATTGAAGTGACTAAATAATATGTATGGTATCATGGCAACAATCTAGCTATCCCGTCGCACAAACAATGGCCGCCGTCAGTCTCAGGTTGTAAAATAATTTGCAATAAAATAAAATTGCAAATATAATTAAAGATCTAAGCTATCCTATCTCTCAAGTTGGAAAAAAGCACACATTTAAAAAAACAACATTAAAATCGGTTAAGTAGTTTAGGAATCCATCGCGGACAAACATCGTGACAGGAGATTTATATATATTAGATTATTATTATTATCTATATCTTTTGTTATTGTGAATGAAATGATATAAAACATGTTCGTTTCGGCATAAACGCACATTGTTCCTAACCATCTGAGATTCAACGTTATAGCTCTTTGTAAGCCAAAACAAAACTCTGCTTTTATGGTAGTTATAAAATCTACAAACTCCGATATAAAAGTCGAGTCATAGGTATATAGTCAGTCAGTAGGAGTATAGTGAAGTCGATCCCCTGCTGCACTCTCCACTAATTGTAACAATTAAGCACTAAACCCTATAATCAGCTTTTTAAGAAATTTGGATTAATATACTTAGGTAGATCATTATAGTAAATGTGATTTCCTCAATCGAGCAGCCATCACCGAAAACAAGTCGTAGTTAGGCGATAACCCGGGCGGGGGCGGCCGGGTCGGCAGATAGCGGCGGGAGGAAAAACACAATAATATTGTGATCCGCGGACATCGCCTACTGTGTGGCACGCCCCGAACACCGCTACCAAAGTTCAGACGGGCGCTGCATCGTGGTAATCTGCGAGCATATTAAGCACATTCGAGGTCTCGATTAGTGGTGGGTCGTCGACGCTTTTTCGATCAACGAAACGAAACTGTTTATCGTTCACCGTAAACTAGTTGAAAAAACAGTTTTTTTTTGTCGACTAGTTTACGTCTTCGACGAATAATGTGGTGGGTCGTCGCTTTTTAGATCAACGAAACGAGACCGTTTATCGTTCATCGTAAACTAGTCAATGACAAAACAGATTTTTTTTCAACTAGTTTTCGTCTTCGACAAGCACTGAACTAAACAATAAACTATGAAAAACAAAGTAGTTTTTTTGACTAAACGATTTTCAGCATTAACTGTTTTGACAAACTTGTTGTTTTGCACTTCGACGCGACGACTGATTACGACGAACGATGAGACGGTTTAATCTGTGAGCGGTGGAAATGCACTTCCCTACATAGTACATACTTACTTTTTTCCAGGCTTAGGACTGGCAGGCAGGGAGATTAATTACTGAAATTTTACATTTACTTAATTAATTTAAAATATCACCACCCATCCGTCGATCGCGTCAACGCGTCGCGACGAACGGTCTCTGTCACACACACCGTTCCGGAAACCATTCACGCATAAACCAGTTTATCAGTAGACGCTAAACTAGTTTACCCGTTCATGACTAATAAACAGTTTAATAAAACGGTTCGTTCATTCAACGTCCATCTCTAGACTCTCGCTCGGGGCGCTGGACGCTGGATGCTAAAGCCAGCATGATGATTAAATTAATTACCTAATTAATTAAAGTATTTTATCATTAATAATATTATAACGTTGAAACGCTCACGGATTTTATCGCGAAGCGCTTTTATTAATTCCGACGTTTCGGCTGCTTTACAGCGGCCGTGGTCACGGGCAAGTCACGGGTGGACTGAGGTGACAGGCGTCCAATTCATTGCATTTTGCATTTTGCATTGCAAATTGAGAGCGGCGTCGCTCGGTGGCCTTCGTACGCGAGTCCAACTCGCACTTGGCCGGTTTTTGGGGCGGCAATTATTATTTTGCCCGGAGCAGCGAAATAGCTGGATCGGGTGCTGTTTATGACCATTTTACTATTCTTCCTTCCCTTTTTACCAATCATTGTTAGGACTATGCAGTATGCACCTATGCAGAAAATTGTATATTCGAAAGAATAATACATCAGTCATTTCATAAAGTTATTGAACATTTTAATTCTGATGAAAACTAGCCAAGTCAAATCTAATCTAGTTTAAGATCTCACATTATTTAAATAAAATCAATAATAATTGTTATAGATATTCAATAAAGCAAAGAAATATACTCTATTATTTGTTCATAATGTTATTTGATTCCTATACAGTTTATACTGCATACATATTATTTCGATTTTCCATGGAACTTGGCACTCATTTAGATCTCCATCCTTTTTACGGCGAAGTCCATAGACAAGAATAATGTTTGTATGGAATGTGGCTCTCCATTTTTACATTTATGTTTTTGGTGGGATATCATTACTTTTTGTAAAGAAAACTTTCCGAGCAAGGGTAGACACCTTAATCTTCCCAGTTCAAACATACATAATATTCGACTAGTTACTTATATTCAATCGCAACCTTGTTTCACTACGTCCCGATAAGTGTCGGATATGCTATCCGCAACTTTAATCTGGTAGGTACATCATCTGTCAGATAAGTTGTGGATAGCCTAACTGAAACATAACTGACAGATCCTTCATCTGTAAGATAAGTTATGGATATTCTATATTCTGTCTAGGGCTTCAAGCGAGAGCGAGATTTTTCTCGTCTCCTCTCGTTCTCGTCTCGCTTTTACGAGACGAGACCTTTTGGAAAATATTCTCGGCGATACCGAGACCACATACAGGGCAACCCGAGAGTCTCGTTTTTATTCGAAAAATTAGAAAAGGTCTACTTTAAAAACATTATATTTCACTAAATATAAAATCTGGTAACCATCCAAACTGCATTTTATCATATAAAAATAAATCATTATTTACAACTAAGCGAGACGAGACGAGACAACTGGTAACGAGACGATACCGAGACTCGAACGAGACTCAATTTTTTGAGGATTGACGAGACCGAGACGAGATTTTTGTTACTCTCGCTTACTCTCGTGTGAAGCCCTAATTCTGACATATCTGAAACTTATCAGGAAGTGGGGAAACAGCCCCTAAGCCTCGTTGAGTATCAGACGAATAAAACAAAGAAAATCCAAGCGAATGGAAAAAGCAGCTTCCATCAGGAGGCGTTGGAATAATACGGTATAAGTTATAACACATATAACACATTTCCAACCATTAACTATAGGTTATAACTTATTGTGCGGAAGTTTAGTATATTATTATAGCTATCTAATAGATAGACAGACAGACAGACGGACAGACGGACAGACAGACGGACAGACGTATTGAAAGAATTCTATGTCTATTCCCGGGACTCAAACTATATCTCCATACCAATTTCAAGAACAATCGGTACAAGCAGTTTGGGGATGAAGAGGTAACAGACAGACAGACACTTCATAAAGTCACCTTCTATTCATTTCCTAAAGTTTTTTCACATCTTCACAAATAAATATTTACGTGGAGTTCCCATTCAATAAACGTGATTTTTTTTTGGCCTTTTTGCTGAAAATCAATAATGGCAGCCGGTAGGTTTTTGAAATATTCACAAAATCTTTAATTATAGGGGAACTAAAGGCAAAATGGTATACTTGAGGCAAAATTCGTCATAATTAACAAATAATAGCTTTATTATCAGATTTTTTAAATAGAATATCTTTATTAGTAATCACTCTACAATTTAGGAATAATCACACTTTATTCAAATCGCGGAATTTGAAGATATTGAATGATTTTCCAAAATCTTCCTTATGGGCCATTTTGCCTGCGTGTGTGAAGGTAAAATGGACCACGGTAAAGGGCAAAATGGACCCAATGCATATGTAATCTGGGGAATACTTTTTTCAAATAAGTGTTGTATACAACTAAACTTCAATGTAACAAGAGGAGACAAATCAGACCATTGCACCCGTCTTTTTCGTTTTAGTGCAGTCTTTGGTACCTTATAGATTTCAGCTTTTTTAAAAATCCCATTTCTTTGATTTTCACTTTTTTTGGTAGCTTTTATCATATTTCCTTGGCCTTCTAGTGGTTCTCATACAGTTATGAACCATCGGAAATAGAAAAAGCAAAAAATATATATCATACAATATATAAAATATATGAAGGCCACTTGGTCCATTTTGCCCGGGCCGTTTTGCCTTTTAAGTGGTCATGAATAAATGTCAAATTTTGAAGTTAACCGTTTTACCTATTTTCATTCTTTACATACTATATTAAAGTTAAAATCATGCAGAAGACTGTGTCATATCATTAAATTGAAAATATTAATTACAACAAAAGTGCAGGCTGGTCAAAAATGATGTTTTTTACGTCAAAACTCGAAAAAATACTTATTTGCGATAAAAATTCGCTCTCTCGTATGACAGTTTCGCCACCACTGACCGAGAACGGGAAGGGCCCGAGTAATTAATTGCGTTACCTAACAAATAGATGGCTTCAAGTAATTTAAAAGTTCCGTTTTGCCTGCATGGTCCGTTTTGCATGTAGTTCCCCTATTTTAACTTTCATAATTTATAATAAAAGTAAAATAAAATAAATATTTAAGGGGGTCTCCATACAATAAACACAATTTTTGCCTAGATTCGCTCTGTCCGACTCGCACTTGACCGATTTTTTTTTTTGTTTTCTGATTTTTCTCTACGTTTTCACACAATTACCGAGCTGGATTCCAAATTTCAGTTTTCACCCTTCTAGGTCATCTGGAAGTGGGTTAGAATTTTGATCTATAGGTCAGTCAGTCAGTGATAAAAATGTAGATTTTCGGATGATATCTTAATAACCGTTTGAGTTGAGCTCATGAAATTTAGAGCATATATTTATCTCGCAAGTCATGAGCCAAAAATCAAACGTTTATGTGAAATAGTTTCTGAATTATGAGGGGGTCAAAAATAGCTGCAAATGGTTCGTGTAATATTACACACGGTGCTGCTCGCCATTCTGTTATGCTGGAACTTGGCTTGACACTCTACCGCGTGTCTAGATGGTGTGGACGAAAGCACGAGCCGCGGGTTTTGCTCGACGTGATTGCTCGATCGAGCAAAACCGTATGTGAGTACTTAGCATTATGAGTTTTCCAACGTACCAGACTAACAATTATTAGTATAGATTGCGTTTTTCGCAGCATTAAGAGTCCGTATACGAAATTTTGCCGATTTTGCCGAAATTGCAAAGGTTCGCTACAGAAATATTATTAGGTTTTTTCCCCTTATTAGACTTTAAAAAATATATAATAATTATTAGATTTAAAATATATTTAAGCGCGGAAAGCCGACTCGAACTTGCGGCGAATAATATAATGTGAGATTTAGGTTGTTTTGAATCGTGTTTTTTTGGCACAAATTGTTTTTTCTTTTTTTCTTTTTTCTCGAATTGGATTATAATTTTATCTATAGATTATTTCTGTCGTTTTCTTTTTATGAATTACAGCTCCAAGTTGCCGAAATTGACATCAATTCTTTGCCCATTTTCTCTAAAATTTTGCCGAGTTACTTATTTTTTTACTCAACTATTTCATATTAAAGTAGTAAAAAGTAATTCCAACATTTTATAGACGACTTTCTCAACAGTACATTGTATTTTTTTCATATCGTTAAGACGTCAACACAATCCATAAACAGCTGATATTCTAAACCTTTCACAGCAAAAATTACAAAACTGTCGCGGGTTTGAGTTGGATTATTTAAAAATACTTAAAAAAATAAAAAATCTAGCTCCAACATTAGATTATAATTGAAATGATCTTACATGTTGTGCATTAAAACTTTTAGAAATACTATATTTTAACTGTTAAATCACGTCTGTAAAATCAGCGAAATCGGAAAATTTCGTATACGGACTCTTAATATTCTTGTAAGTAAAAGGCGTTACAATTATGACAAAGTATACAACACTAATCAACACACTCAACCTCAGTGACTCATAAATAACAATGTTAAGTATATTATGTACATAAATACACAAAAATAATATAATTAATTTACACCTAAGTCAACATTTAAGCCTACATTATTGTGCTCGAACATTTTGCCGAACAGGGAGTGATAGAGCTCGGTGGTGCTTTCCTCGCTCCACTTGGACGACTTCTCCGGAGCCATGTAGTTGACCAGCTTGTTGTGGACGACATACTTGATCTTGCGGCCCTTGGTGGCCTTGGTGTCCACCTTCCTCTTCATCTTGCTCCTCATCTGCTGCAGGGCGATCCACTGGCGGCTGAGCTGCACGGGGTCGGAGATGTCAGCCGACTTGCACTCGATGAGCTCCCGCAGCAGCTGGTGGTAGAAGTCGCTGTCGTCGAATATCTCCGGGATGTACTCGTCGTCGTCCTTCCTGTCTTTTGTGACCGGATTCATCTCTTGCTCCTTATTTTCCCCCTCCGGTTGCACCTTTTTGTAGCCGATGATGTCGTACTCAGACCGCTTTAACTGTGTTCTTTTCAGCAGCTTCTGTCTATCAGAGAGGAGGTAGGATATCTGTTGGAGTATTGTGTTTGTTGGGGCATTTTTTATATTAGCCGCTGCAGCTACTCGCGTTTTCTCATTCCATTTTTGAATAGTCGCATCTCGGAATGTCTTGAAGTTTTTGTAAGTCGATGCAATGTCAGATTCAAACTCTTCAAGTTTTCTTTTCTTTGTATTAGCTTTAATTTTCTGTTTAACTTCAGTCTTTTCATCGGGTTCATCTTCAGGTTCAGTGTCGGAGGGTATCTCCTCGTCGTCGGTGTCACTGGGTATCTCCTCATCACTCTCGGTGCCCTTTGATGTATATTTACCATTTGTTTCAGTTTCTGTTGTATTTTTAACATTTTTATTGTTTGTCAGGTATTTAGTTTCCGGGAAATTCTTGAATAACAAATTTTGTAACTGCAGTAACCTGAAAAATTTTAATACAACATTAACATCAATAAATTTCTATCACAGTTTGCAAATTTAACTGTTAGGTCAGGTTATTCACAACTAATAATAATCAAAATCCAGACATTGTAAAAGTTTTAGTTCAGTAATATATCCATTTCCATCCATTCTGGATATACAAATTTTTAGGTCAAAAAGTTATTGAAACAATGGGCAAAAGTAATCAAAAATTACTGTAATAACTCACTTGTCTAAAGCAGTAGCCACATTACTTGTTGTTGTGTTACAGCCTGCAGCAAACTCACTACAAGGTTTTAAGTCGCTGTATACATCGGCCATGGGCATCCTGTTAGCGGAGTTGATGCAGCGCTGCATGTGTATCCTCATCTCTAGTAGTCCCTCCCACAGAAGCAGCTGGTTTCTGACGCAAGCGCCTTTTTTGGCTTCCTCCGAAACATTCTCCTTCTTAACATGTTCGAATTGCTCCTTGATCGGCTCCTCCATCTGACTGATGTCGTATCCGTCCCCGTCCTCCTCATCATCATCAGCGCTATCGCCTTCATCGTCGTTATCGTCGTCCTCATCCTCGGAATCATCGCCGCTTTTCTTGTTTTGTGTAATGCTATAATCGAATGACTCGTTGTCGGAGGAGTCGCTTCCGTTGGTTTTAGCGAATGATGTGTTTTGTAGGCGGTCGTCGTCGCTCTGTTGGCTCTCGTCGTCGGATTGTATGTTTTCGTCGCCGCCGCTCTCGTCGGATGAGTGAGCTAGTTCCTTACGCGATATTACTTTACCCTCGTATTTTTTGCTGATGTCACTCAAAAGATTCACATTTCTCTTGCGAAAATCACTGATAGTCGCTTCATCCTCGCTCTCGGACCAATTAAAATCCGCACGTGTTACGGTATTTGGTTTGGTGTTAAATATTTGATCGTCCTCGATGTCTGGGCGCGGTTTAATGGTTAGGGCATCTGCTATTTTGTCTGATAGTATTGGCTTATTTTTTTTCTTTTGCTTTACCTTCATTTTGCTCGTTTATCTTTATTTTTATTAATTTTTATTATTTAATTATAAACTTAATTCACGTGTCCTACCATAGTATACAGTTTACATCCTCTTTGTACGTCTTCTTCTTCCTATTTTGACAGTTGACAATTGACATTTTTTTTTAATTCGTCCCGGTCGGGACAGGCAAAGGGAGCGTTGCCCATACAGCCATTGACAATTTACATTGTTGATAATTATTGACATCAAATTTTTTAACAATAATATGGTAGCAATATAGCCAATGAGTTATGACTTATGAGACCAATGCAAAAAGGCGAAAAACAGAATTCGCCTAAAAATTCAAACTATTGTTTTTGTAAATTAGATGGCAGTTGGCACTGAGTGACACATATCACTGACACTACCTGAGAGTGACGCAACATGCCACGGTAACGGGCCACGGGCCACGGCCCAATATTCTTTCGTATTAGCAAAACCGCATAAAACGACAGTTCTAGTGAAATATCGTAACTCATCATTTATGAGTCATGACTCACGAAGTCACGAGTCGTAAATTATTACGTCCACATCGCTCCATTGCAGGCTGCAGCCTGCAGGTGCCCCTTTAGAGCTGTTTAGACTTTAGAGTTTCGACCAATCTCGCCTTTTTTATGGACAGCTTCCTACAAAATAATTATAAGTTCTTTTCAAAATCTTTTGCAAAATATAAAAAAAAAGTTATTGTCACTGTCACATGCTGTCATCAGTCAGTCAACTGACCCAACTGTCAATGTCACAAGCGATCACCAGTCGGAATCACAATTTTCATTTTATTTTACACTATCGGATCGCACATAATAAGAGTGTATGAACTTTTATACGAATTTTATGAATCACAATTAAAACGTACAAACTAAAATAAAATAATGTATTTTTAATGTCGTTACGTGAGTATCCGTGCTGGTTTCACTATGGGCTACGACATCGGGTGGATCATCCCTCGTCTCCGGAACCCCGGGCGCCTGTGGAACTGCGCCAGCTCCATCACGGTGGCCGTAGTGGGGCTGTTCAGTAAGATCATCGTAGGTAAGTGCTCGCCGGGCGCCGCCTCGGGGCCAGGGCCCCCGGGTCGTCGATATGAATATACATGATGGAAGTCTAGTGAGTCGTAACGCGATCGCTGGGCTGCCTCAGCGAAACGCGAACTAGCTGCTTACGATGCATATCGTTTATATTCATAATACATCAGCTTGTATCAATAGGTAATTAAAAATTTGCACTTGTTGCATTATTTAGTAGTATGCTGTTCGTTTTGTTCGGTTTGCATTATAAAAATTAAGTGTGCCAAATCATTCAATTGGATCTTTAATTTTTAAAACGATGTGCTTATGATTAAATTTAATGTAAATTACCTTATAAAATATTAAATTACTAGTTCTTGAAATTAAACCTCACTTATTGTTGTTTGAATTTTGAAATATAATCATTTTTAATGATATTGCTATTCAATATATTAGCCATGTCACATGTGTGTTACAGTAGGCACTTTTGTGAACCTGACTTTCTGGTAGACAAACTTCTGAGCACTGCACTAGCTAGATTCTTACTGTAGAAGTTGTATTTTTTAAATCATAACACAAAGGATTTCTTTCTGAGTCATATGTTTTAGTACTGCTACTTCACCTTTTGTATAATGTACAATCAAGATACACAATGATAATATTACCTCAAACTTCTGTATCATGTATAAAACAATTTTTATTCTACATAATATAATCAAAACTTTTCAGAGTAGATACAAAAAAATTAATTTAGGTTTAGCCTGTACCTTGACAAAACAAAAAAAACTTTAGACATGGCATGGGTACTACATAAATAGCTTGATGCATGTATATTCCACAATTTTACGGTTGTGTCAAAGCATTACATGATGCATAAAATTGCAAGTAGCATGTTTGGGTTCACGATAATTACAATTTTATGGTGATCAAATTTTAGATTTTATAAAAAAATATATTAAGACTGCATTATTGCATATCACAAAACCATAATTCATCATTGAACTGAAAAACAACTTAAAAACAACAAAATTAACAATTGCTACTTTTTACACAACAGCTATTGAGCGAGTTAAAACAATTTAAAAAAAAACTGAGGACAGTGTTTATTAATAACACTTCAATGCCATTTTTGTTGGAGTTGTTTTTTATACTGTGCTACTAGAATATATATAATTTTAATTATATCATTAAGAAAAATAATTTTAAATTAAAATAGAAAAAAACTATTATTAAAACAACAATTTAAAGTTATTAAAATGTGTTTTAAATTACTCATGTAATCAGATATTTCGTTTCATACTTCCCAAAGAGCATTCATATTATTTAATATTGTTTATCAGTACAACACACAACAACAGTATACAATGTAGGCCATCGCCACCCGGCCGGTCATCCACATAGCGAGCACATCCTCACGTAGGCCGCTGCTGCTTGGCTTCTTTCATGTTATATGCTGACCGTTTAAATGGTAAGGAGTTATGTTCGTAGGCCGCGTGGTGGACGCGGGCGGGGAGCGGGGCGGGGCGCGGGGCGGCGGCGGCGCGGGCGCGGCGCGACGCGGTGAGAGACACACCAGGGCTCCCCCCGCACAGGCAGACAGCGGCTGAGCCCGGCTCTCCTTCGGTCTCTATCTTCCGAACTGTAATGTCATAGTATGAACTGCGACCGAAATGTGTTGTCTATTCTGAATCTGTTGTACTCAATTCAGCCGCTGGCACGTGTGTGCGGGTCGGGCCGCCGGCACCGCTCCTTCGGGGGTCGGGCTACAACCAGCAGTCGTAGTAACTTCTGATCTTACGTAGCTCCTTATTTGTTTATTACGTAGATTTAGTACCGATTTCGAGTAAGATTTAGTTGAGTTTACGATGGACGGAGGAGGCCCTTTGTCTCGGAAATGTAGCATCGATAGACACTGCGGCGACTCCGCTCCATTACGAGAATGTTCATATCGTAATGTAAATTGTGAGGGAAATAGGTCGGATCGTTTGGGAACGGCGGGCGAGGAATTCGTTATTATATTACACTGAATTAACGAAGTACGAACCTCGTAACATCACGCGAACTTTGCTGGTTACGTAACGAGATGAATATTTGGAAATATGTATAGAGTTTCTAGTGTATTCTAGGATTCGCTCAAAAGACGAGAAGCCATCGAAATCACCGCCGCGTCGTGTTCTGACACCTTGACACTTCGGTTATTGCACAGTCGATTGTTTTGAGGAGGCTGAAATTGGCAGAAGAGTGATCAGTGAAGACCGAGTCGGAAACCCACAATGATAATACACAAGGGATATGCTCGTTAGTGGCTGAAATATCTACAATCGGCAGTTTCAGATCACTCGATACAAAACACCACCAACAATAGAAATTACACTAATGATATTTTAAATTGCATACAAATCACTGACGATGTGGCATAATACAATGAACACAGTCCCTGTCCGACATCAGTCGTACACAAATCGTAACCTCTAAATTGCTTCTGATTAACCTGCAAGCAATGCAGTTTCATGAAAGATACAAAAATTGAATTAACAACTGCTCACATTGTTACAGGCCTCGCACTCGCAGCATAAAAATACAGTTTGTAGGTAACACTATCTTATGAATTAAGAAATTACTAATATAAAAAAATTAGTGTTATATAAACACTAATTTCAGTAATATTAAAAGTATTATATTAGTTTAGTATAAATTTTATAGTGTACAAAAATATAGGAGGTACTAAAACGAATATAAAATTATTTTATTTAAGTAACCGTAGTTAATTTTATTTAACGATATGAATATATCCTAATAAAGACAGTAATTTTAATAATTACATTAAATTAATGCAGATGTCCTTACAGTAACTTTATATAGTCGTATATTTTATTTTAAAATTTGAAGATAATTTTTAAATGTTATGGTCCTTCCGGGAATTAAGGATTTAAGGACGGCGTGGTATAAGAGCGCGTTCGAATCCCAACGATCGAATATTAATTAAATCTACAAACATTATTATGTTCCATATCTCTATGATAAAATATGATAATATGTATATCCATAGTCAAAACCGTGAAACGACTAACGAGACACTTCCTATTGAAGTAATAGGGTTGGACCTCATCTGGCAGCACGGAATCGCCTTTTTCCGTCGTCCTTTCCCGTCGCCCTTTCTCTTTCTGTCGCTTAGAACTGTCATTTGCTAGACCGAGACAGAAAGCATAATGCGATAGCCTCGAGGATTCCGCCGCGTGCTATCGCATTATGCTTTCTGTCTCGGTCTAGCAAATGGCAGTTCTAAGCGACAGAAAGAGAAAGGGCGACGGAAAAAGGCGATTCCGTGCTGCCAGATATGGTCCAACCATGGTCCAACTCATAAACGTTCCACAGTCCACATCTTTGTCACAGTTTTGACTACATGGCCCAAATAAAATAGACATAGAAGTAGAACCTCCATTCAAAATTCAGACGTTCAAGCGTCAAGAGGTTAACAGACCTATATAATAGACTTTTGTACCATCGAGTAAAGTGATTCATAGGCAGTTGACAAACGTACGTCATTTAGTCGGCTAATGTCAATTCAATGTTGGCTGTGAATGGGCATTGTCCAAAAAAAAATTACATGTACTTTTTATATATTTTTTCGTTAAAATAGGGTATTTTAAGAATATAAATTCAATAATTTTGAAATTCATTGGCTAGTTTTTTCTCAATAATTTTTTAAAGTTTCGCTCTGACGTCATCATCGGCGGCCAATTGACCTCTGCAGAATGTTTTTTTTCCTTTGAATCTTATTTATAATGACTGGTTCGTCAAATACAAGTTCTCATTATGTGAAAGCTGATACGAAAAGCTTACCAAAAGTTCGAAACGTAATGTTGGTCGAATTTATTGCTAATTTAACGCCATTGAAGGTCAAACTAAGGTTAAACATATTTGTTCAAAAATATAAGTAACTAATGGGTATTCTTTTCGTTTATATACAGAAAAACGATCACTGACCTTATTCCTCGAAATGTTTTTATAATGAGCAAAATTAAAAAAAAATGGACAATCCCCATTGTGATCGGTCGAATGGCGGATGGAGTAACGCGACCAATTAACTTAGGTCCTCCATCTGCCTAGGAATCAACTTCTCTACTAGTACTTATAATATTGATGCGGCTCGAAGATTATGATGTCGTCGGGAAATAATAGTGTTGTGTGTGTATGTATTGCAGAGCTCCTGAACAAGACGACAGTGTACAACCGCGAGGCGCTGGTGCGCGCGGTGCGGCGGCCGCGCGGCGTGCCCCTCCTCACCGTCTCCAACCACCACTCCTGCTTCGACGACCCCGGCCTGTGGGGTCAGTACCACCACTGCTTACCACACATTACACATTAGTAGGACACGTACCAATCCGCGCACGCACGCTCACGTCATGTACACTCGCACGCACACTATGCACTCACGCACTTTGTTCCATTGTAGCGCTTAAGCTACTGGTCTAATTTTTATAAGTGAGGTTTTAATAGATTTGCTTTTACAGCAACAGGCTATGGTAACAGGAGTCATTTGCATTATGTCAAATACGTAGGCTTAGAATAATTTTGATCTGAACTTGTTAAATACGAAATGAAACACGACGAACGGAAAAGTAGCAGTAGGGCTTGTCTAACTTGAAATGACGCGCCTCTCCCTAGTATTCACAGTACAAAATTTTTCATTTATAACAACTAGTGAAGTGGTGGGCACTGGGCGCGTCATTTCAATTAATTAGACAAGTTCTAACTTTTAATTGCGACCACTGTAACGTTGTCGTTACGAAATTAACATTTTTTTCTTAAATCAATTAAATATCTTTAAGGGTACAGGGACCTACCCCGTGACACCACAGAAATAAAATTATGGCGCCCAAACTTCATTTAATAATGAAATAATCGTATCATGTGCATATATACAATATATATGTCGTAGGCTGATTTGATAAATCGAATTATCGCGAAAATTCTAGGGACCAAAGTCCCTAGTTTTCGCGAAAACACCACCTTTTGTCAGTAAGTTTGAAAAATGTAATCACCATTGTCTAATTATCCGTGTTTACGCAATGTCCCTAGGATTTTCGCGATAATTCGATTTATCAAATAATCCTACGACATACATACATAATGTAAATCTATATATTTTACGCACTTTCTAATGGGCCCTCAGAATTGTGCCATCAATAATAAAATCATCCAAAAGTAAAGTTACATTACAACTAAACCGTCCTGCGTGGCACGAATTGGTGCGTGTATAATATTATGATGTGCCTCACTCCGACTGTCGGTAACAAACAATGCCTTTATAGATCGATAAGGATGTTTTGGCGCTTTGATGTCGACATCGTGTTGGAGCGAACATGCCGGGCAGCTCTATAAAAAATTTATGATACCAGCGTTAATTTAAATTTTAAGTGTAAGAGCCTCCGCAAACTACAGACTTTTAGGCTGCCGATAGTTTGACCAAATTGGGGTTTCAGTACATTAAATTATCGGCCGATACAATTCGTTTAGTGTGCCGTGTGCGCACCTTCAATACATCTTCGTACTGATTAAGCTTTCGATCAAACTATCGGCCGACTAAAAGTCTGCAGTCTGCAGGGGCTCTTAAACAGATATGTCTCTAAAATGACAGCTTTAGTAGGACAGTATGGCGATTGGTTGTTTATGTTAAAACTTTCACAAGTAGTGTCAATGTCAGTCGTTTATCTATCTAATTATTTTAAGGAAATGGAGTAGTAAAGGCCAACTGCTAATTTATAAATTAATCCTATGATGGTATCCTAATTCCTAGATCACGCCATTTAAAGCAGTAGGTAGTATAGGTCCTAGCATGGTCCTAGCTATAGGCTGACGCAAGCGACCCGGTGCGAGTCCTAGTACTCCACTGCCTAAACAGGTTGGCGCGGTTGACGAAATGCGGTATTACCATACCCTGATACCTGCGTGCTACCCGAACCTGGACCTGTAGCCAAGAGTTTGTTGCCAAAATGTGTGAAATTAACATTAGACGAGGCGAACTTCAACGTCACATTAACGAACCCTTATGTCAATGGGGATTGTCCATTTTTTTTTAATTTTGCTCATTACAAAAACATTTCGAGGAATAAGGTCAGTGATCGTTTTTCTGTATATAAACGAAAAAAATACCCATCAGTTACTTATATTTTCGAACAAATATGTTTAACCTTAGTTTGACCTTCAATGGCGTTAAATTAGCAATAAATTCGATCAACGTTACGTTTCGAACTTTTGGTAAGTTTCTCGTATCAGCTTTCACATAATGATAACTTGCATTAGACGAACCAGCCATTAAAAATAAGATTGAAAGGAAAAAAAACATACTACAGTGGTCAATTGGGCGCCGATGATGACGTCAGAGCGAAACTTTAAAAATTTATTGAGAAAAAACTAGCCAATGGATTTCAAAATTATTTAATTTATATTCTTAAAATACTCTATTTTAACGAAAAAAAATATAAAAAGTACATGTGATTTTTTTTGGACAATGCCCATTCCTTACATTTGATCGGCGCGGCGATTCTATAAAGAAGCTACAAAGAAAAGGTCTTGGCTAAAGGGCCTGCAGCGCTACTACCGCCAGTTCCGCTGTGCGGTGTGCCACTTACAGCGCCATTAATGATGATGCACAACTTTCGTTTAGAATAATTATGAGATCTATCAAATAATAACTTGGATGGATATCAGAAAAATATTTTAAAACTAAGACAACTCTGTTGCGCCGTTTATCGCGTGGAATCGTCTATGCCATTTTTTTTTTATTAAATAAGGGGGCAAACGAGCAAACGGGTCACCTGATGGTAAGCAACTACCGTCGCCCATGGACACTCGCAACATCAGAAGAGCTGCAGGTGCGTTGCCGGCCTTTTAAGAGGGAATACGCTTTTTTCTTGAAGGTTTGCAGGTCGTATAGGTCCGGAAATACTGCTGGTGACAGTTCGTTCCAGAGTTTTACAGTGCGCGGCAGAAAGTTACGCGAAAAACGCACTGTGGAAGACTGCCACTCATCAAGGTGATGAGGATGGTATGTTTTTCGCGTGGGACGATGGCGAAAAGTTGCAGGTTGTATGATTCCGAACAATATATTGTGTGGAGGCCAGTTCATATCCGCCGCCCCACCACGTACGAAATCTGCCGGCACCCGTAGGCCGCTGCCGCCCTAGGCCTCGGCCTATACGGCCTATTCGGCCTATTTGTAAATCCAGTGCTGGGAATCGTACATTTTACAAACCAATAACTATCGTGATCGGTTCAGCCGTTTAAGTGTGGTAGGTAACAGACGGACGGGCATATTTTAGCATCTAGATTAGTAAGGAAGTTGCTGAGTGAAAAGAGCGCGAGGAACCAAAAGATCGTAATAATACTCCCCACACCGCTTTCGGTGACGGTGGCCAGTTTCATTGAAACCAGGCCTGTTATACGCAGGAGTAGTTTTTATAGTGCCCAAGTGTGTGCGCAGAACACAAGAGCACTCTCTATTCCTTTCACTCTCATAACCCAGTGGGACGGACGACCGAAACGACTGGCGAGAGATCAGACTGCAGGCTGATCACCTGATTGTCTGACAAGTAAGATGATCCATGGCATGTAAAAAGTCGGTCCTGCGCCTGATCTCTCGCCGGTCGTGCCGATCGTCCGTCCCACTGGGTTATAAGCGTTAAAGCGTACGTGGCCAGGTTTCAATGAAACCGGCCACCGTCACCGAAACCGGTGTGGGAGCTATTATCATATTCATAAGATCATATTAAGAATCGGCAACGTATTTTTTGAATATCAATAAAATTGTTTATTTAAATAATATACCGCGGTACCTTTAGGCAAACCCATCAAACCGAACTATAGTTTTAATCGAGCAAAGAAAACTATTACATAGATAAGTTGATAAGAGCTGTTCATTTATAGGTAAGTAACTAATTATTATTTTAACTACTGGCTCCAGATAGTCTTAAACATAAAAATACCTTTGCGAATTGATTAATGTTAGTAACGGGAACATAAAATTTACATTTTGGAATTTACTTCAATTTAACGTGTCTAAACATACAAATTATCAGCACTTTTACTAATACATGTCATATAGAGGGTAGCATTTTCTAGTTTTAAACACACTATTTAGCCCTAAACTCTACTTTTTACACGTTTGTGTCAACTTTTTTTAACCGATTTCCAAAAAGGGGTCTATGTTCGGCTGTGTATTATTAATTATATTTATGTTTAACTCAGTTGGAGTCGGTAGAGAGTTGCACTAATCCCTGGCCATCGTTGCCTCTGTAGAGATCGTGTCAGTGAATGATTGAACGTAGCTTAGGACACTCACAGGGGGGAGGGGGGGGGGGGTCTAGTATGGTATGATCATTACGTTATTCGGGATTATAAATGTTCTGTAATTTATTATACTCAGCGAGCTGCAGCCTGCAAGTCTGAACATAAACTACTCCCTGAGTAGCGACCAGTGAGCCTCTCGTAGTGGGCATTGACGGAACTGCCCGATAGGCAACTAACATCGAATACAAACACGACCGGCCTTCTAACCAAGCGGACGTACTTGCGTTCATTTTTTTTAGAATGCTGACCGGCCATTCACACCTCTGATAGTCGCCTCGTGACGCGCGGATGCACCGCCGTGATCAAAGGTCTGCTCCAGATACTATCAGCTGTATCACGGCCTTCACATTGACCCCGTCACTTACATGACGCTGCGTAATCATCAATTCGTCATAGATACGTGGTATCGATGTCAAGAAACCCTAAAATAGTACAGCTTTGTTAATGTCGATTATCGCGTTTTAATGAGGGTTGGTCCGCATTGCTAGAAAACGGCTCGTTCTTTTAAAATCTTTTTCCAATTTCCTAACGCCAGGGTTACCTAGCATTACATTAAATAACCGAAAGTTACCTCTTACAGCTGCTCTTTGAAAATATGCCCAAGCATGAAGTATGGTCGTTTTAGTTCGTGCGTCAATCAGGGTATACGACAGTCCGGAGGCGTGCCGCGTGCCGCACGACGCTCATGATGTAACGTCGTGTCGCGTTTATCAATTTACGACCAAATTGTCCACATGTAAAACGACTTGATGACTTATGAGTATCCATAAAACCACTTTACTTCGCTGGACGTTCTGCGCCCACGTGTAATAGGAATTTCCAAGGTTTACGACGGGAAACCTATGATGCGTAGACAACCTACGAAACGCTCAGAGTTATGTTGTTCCCCTGAGTCGACTGCTTAGTGCTTAGGGTTCTGCCAAACCGAGAACTCTCGATTACCGATGGATGCCTTTGTAGCCAGAAAACTCCCTAGTAGAGTTAGTTGGTTCCGCTGCTTAATGTCTTAAGACTTAAAGCTATAATGTAAATTCTAAAACGAATGTATTCATATGAACCATGTGATATTGAGACGGGTTTCGGTCGTCGTTACGCTAATAAGGCTATAATACCGCAGACCGCTACAAACAAAACTTCCCTCAGACAAAGAAAATCGATGAGTTTTCCGTGCAATCAGTTGGTGGTTATCGCGATGACGACTCATTGTAGATCGCGACTGACGATTGAGGAAACGCCTTCAGATAATATAATTTAAATTGTACTAAATATTATGAGCAGTCCGGCCGCTTAGCGCATAGGTACGTTGAGCTATCCCTACCCGTGTCTCTACTCTCTTCCATGCGCACGAAGATATTGCTATAGTGCTCCAATCGCGGACCTCCTACCCGTGAAAAGTGACAACTCGTGAAAATGTAGTTTGTGACACTTTCGCAGCGAGTCAGGACTCAGGGTGGCGATCCACCACGATGTAGGCTGTCCGTCCGCAATTCCCTCGTTATCATATATTCAACAAATCAAAAAATCAAATCAAACAAACAAATCTTTATTTCCCTAAAATAAAATTTTACACGTTATCTAAAGCAAAACACTGCTCCAAACCCACACTAGGATTCCCTGTGTCGTGGAGAGCAGTTGCATATAATTATGCGTTTCGACTTCGGTGTCCTTATAGACGACGAAAAATATGTTAAAACATTATTACATATTCATGGTTACAGCTACTCATTAACAAAACGCCATTCTAATACGTCCGCGGCACAAAAAATAGTAAAATAAATTCGGTAGTTAATATTGAATATTGAATAGTCGACGTGAACGAAAATAACTTGGGTTTAATGATCCGTAATTATCGCCCGTAATAACATAAGTAACACGGCTGTTAATTGCGTGAGAACGAACTAAGACTATAAGTACTTAGAATCTCTCCTATATAACGCGCCGTCGCATATGTAAAATAACCTCGAACGGTCTGTAAGACACGCAAAATTCTTGCTACGTAATTATTTTATTTTAAAATTACTCAAATACCTCACCATTAATGGATATAATTTATGATGTTAATTCATAATTTATCGTACTTACGTATTTATGTAAAAAAATAATTAGCATACAATAGACCCACATTTTTTGCGCCCCACGTCGACAAGTAGATCGTAGCATAATATTTGTTTCAGAAATTCAGATACAGAGATATCGACAGATTAAGATGTTTGTGTACAAAACGCATGCGCCCGCGCGCGCGGCCCGCGACGTCGCAAGCGCACCGACCGCCTTATCTGCTGAGTTTTATCAGGCCGGTATCGGTGGTCGGCCGCCACCCGTCCCACTGTAAAGTAAACGCCTAGTCATCATAATAACATTCGCCGATACCCTGTATCTGAGGACGTGCTGTAGCGGTCACTCCATCAACCTTTTTCTCAATCGATTTCTTTACCTGACATCGTCAGTCTGTGAAGTGGAACTGAGAGCTCGACAAAGCTTAAATGATCGTGGCGAAAAAAGGAACTAACGCTGCCATCATACAAAAAGGACATTTGTGACAGTTCTCCTTTACCAGCAGCGCCACCATGCACGTTCATTTAAAGCCTAATTATGTCGCACTTTAAAGACTTGATCAATGAACATAAATCAAAGACACTCGTCGTGGCAACGCCATCCGAGTGCCACAAGGACTTTGCTAACTAAGCGGGTGTAATATTGCAGGCGTTCTGGACGCGGGCACGCTGGTGCGGCGCGCGCGCATGCGCTGGGCGCTGGCGGCGCACGACATCTGCTTCACGAACGCGGTGCACTCGGCGTTCTTCGCGCTGGGCAAGTGCGTGCCCGTGGTGCGCGGCGCCGGCGTCTACCAGCCCGCCATGGACTTCTGCGTGGAGCGGCTGCGGCTCGGCGAGTGGGTGCACATCTTCCCCGAGGGCCGCGTCAACGTGGACAAGGAGCACATCCGCTTCAAGTGGGGTGTGGGCCGGCTGGTGGCGGACGCGGCGGCGCGCGGTCCCGCCCCGCTCGTGCTGCCCGTCTGGCACGAGGGCATGGACCGCGTGCTGCCCAATGTCGAGCCCTACCGCCTGCGCCTGCGCAACCGCATCGCGCTCCACGTCGGCGAGCCCATCGCGCTCAGCCCGCTGCTCGAAAAGTGAGTGCGTTTTGATCTCTATCATATTTACGTTTTATATCCCGGGTTCGTATGGTGCTCGTGCAGTTTTCTTTGATGACGTGCCCGTTGAGATCGGAAATACTGCCCACATTATTCCCATCTTCAAAAAAGGGGATCTAAGCAATGTTACCAACTACAGACCCAAATCCATTTTGTCCGCAATGGGAAAACTGTTCGAGTCTATGATCCATTATTATTTTTAACAAAAAATTAAAACCGACTTCGAAGGTAAAAACAATAACAACATCCTTATAATATGAACTAAAAAGCATTAAATAATAATTATTCCTATCTAATAGTGCCTTTTTCCGAATTCGGCTAAAACTCAACTATTTCTGTACTCAATCTTCATCATTTTGAAGTCGGTACCAGATGAATCTTCAGATCTCTGACAGAATATTTGAAACTTTTGGAACTGGCACCGACTTCAAAATTATGAAGATATTGACTTAAATATTACGTTATGAATACCTAGTACTACTACAACAAAGTTTTAAACATTTTAAACAAAAAATATCAGTTATTTTAAACAAGAATATCGGTCAATTATATATATATATATATATATATATATATATATATATATATATATATATATATATATATATATTTCTTGTGTGCGTGTGTATGTGACTGAACTCCTCCTAAACGACTGGACCAATTTTGATGAAATTTTTTGTGTGTGTTCAAGGGGATCTGGGAATGGTTTAGATTCACAATTTTGTCCGCTGGACAATGTTTTTTAATTAATTTTTAATTTATTAGTAGTTGTTGATTTTGGAATGTTTTACATTGGATCCGACAGTCGGCTGCCATCGCAGTGTCAAATTTTAAATAATATTTGAATTCGGATTTTAATTTTAGTCTGTCCGACAGTTAGCGCTGCGACCAAATTTAAAAAAAATACTTTATATACTTGTAAGTTTAAAACTTTTTATTTAGAGTAGGCTGGTATGTTTGCAACAGAAAAGTAAATACCTATGGTATACTTAATATGGCAAAGAAACGTTTGCCGGGACAGCTAGTAAATTAAATCAATAAAATAAAATGCTTGCATAATGATGCCATTTTGGTAGCATATGCTTAGGAAACCAAAATCACCATATGTTTCCATATAAATTTCGAGGAGTTACCTCGATTACTCACTTTTGTGAACATGGTACCAAATCGGAGTGAAACCTAATACAACAAAATAAAAATCGGTTCACAAACGGCGGAGTAATCGTTGAACATACAAAAAAAAACACAGCCGAACATATAACCTCCTCGTTTTTTGGAAGTCGGTTAAAAAGACACTACTTCATCACCTTAAACCACACATTAATTCACAGCAGCACGGCTTCTTACCGGGAAGATCAACCGTGTCCTTCAACCTTCTTGGCTATGTCAACGACATCGTAGAAGCAGTCGAAAGTAGTAACGAAGTTCACGCTGTATACACTGACTTCTCCAAGGCGTTCGACACGGTGGATCACGATCTCTTCATACTAAAACTAGGTCACGCAGGAATTTGCGGCTCACTGTTGAGATGGTGCGAATCGTACTTAAAAAACCGCACACAGTTAGTTATTGTTCGTGGCTTCAAGTCTCCGATCAAAAAGGTACCGTCAGGTGTCCCGCAAGGTTCACACCTCGGGCCTTTGTTTTTCCTCGTATTTATTAACGACCTTTGTTCTGTATTAACTTCCACATTTAAAATGTTTGCAGATGATTTAAAAATCTACAGAATAATACGGTCCAGGAGTGATATCGCACACTTACAGGCAGATCTTAACTGACTAAGCGTCTGGTGTGTTGCTAATAAAATTATACTCAATCCCTCAAAATGTTTTACATGAAATTTACTCGGAAAAGAAACAACGACAACAGCCATGTTGTTTATGAAATAAACAGCACACCGATTAGTGAGGTAACGAGCGTTCGCGATCTTGGTGTTATCTTGGATTCAAAGATGGCCGCCACCCGGTCTCTTTAAATTCTTTTTGGTCCTGAAAAAAATTACGGTTCCTGTACATTGCATCAAATTGTCGTGAGTCAAGAATTAATAATTGCATAAATGCAATCTCTTTAGTTTTTACTTTTAATACGTCGATCGTGGGAACCGCAGACACAACAGATTTTCAATTGTTATGCGACAGCCGGGTGCCGCTTGGGGATCGATGGGTTAAATGCCGTCGCGATTTTTATTCATAAAATATATTTTTTTGATTAAATCAAATAAGGTTTTAGGGCATTTCATTTCGATCACATTATTTTTTCTTAAAGAATTTAGAATCCTTAGTTATTTCCTCCCGAGGTGCACCAAAATCATGGTGTAGGTATCTACAAAATATCTAGATCTATCCGCATGATGATATTATTTTTATATATCATGCGGATATATAAAAATAATATTATCATGGTGTAGTACTTTTAAATGCCGTCGCGATTTTTGTTCATAAAATATATATTTTCTGATAAAATCAAATAAGGTTTTAGGGTATTTCATTTTGATCACATTATTTTTTCTTAAATAATGTAGAATCCTTAGTTATTTCCTCCCGAGGTGCACCAAAATCATGGTGTAAGTATCTACAAAATATCTAGATCTATCCGCATGATAATATTATTTTTACGATTTCTTGTGCAGATTTTATTACTCCAGTGCTAAGATGTAATAATTCTTTCTATTGCTATGGATTGGACATATCATATTATATCATTTTACAATGTTTTGACATGTATACGTAAAAATCTGTCTGTGTGTTGCAGTAATCTGTACATTGTTTTCTGACTAGCTGTAATGTTTACATTTTTTGACTTTCAAACCTACCAAAACCGTAAAAATGATCGTTTGGTGAATATAAATTATCGAATAGCATCTTATTAGGTAGTCTCTCGCCAAATAATTTAGGTTACAAAGCAATATTGTAGTAATATATTGCTTTGTAACCTAAATAGTATTATTAGTATTATTTATAGCATTATTAATAGTAGTATTTGTAAACCAAAAATGTTGACTAGATTCCGGAATAAAACCCAGTCTACTGACCAGTGACCACTGCCCAAGACGTCAAATTACGACGCTATTTTGTACTGGTATTCCACTAGTATTGGATAAGTATGACGTATTATAATTACATTACAAGAAATACGTATTCGACAATTCACTGGCAAATATTTCGAAACGAATCAATGGTATGGGACCACGGCGATTCTAGACGTAAAGAGCTACCAGTATACTGGGATATATTTGTGAACATACTCTAGGTTTTCTATGATAGACAATCAGCCTCTGACACACATATTTGACTGATGTCATTTATTTATTTTCCATCAAGTGCCTGTGGATTTTTTTGTACCAAATATTCATGATCAGGCGTTGCTCTCACATATCAACAGATTGTTCAAATTTGTAAACAAAGCGATTTATCTTTATAATTGGTACTTATATTTTATCAAAAACGAAGCTGATGGCCTGCCTCCGGAATCATGATTGAAACATTTTGACATAAAAATATTTATTCCTGTATTTGTTTTTGCTGAATTCTCGAAGAAATAAAATTTTGAAAGGATTATTTTAATGCACATTTTTTTAGTGGTAAATGGATTTAAATCAAAATTTTAAGCTGACCCTAACCTTGGTAAGGAACGTAACTAACTTACAAAAAATGTTTGAATGCTTATAATTACTTGTGGTCAAAGTTCTAGTGAAAATAAAAACACGAAATTTCACTAATCGTCGTTGTATGCCGCCTTAAGTGATGCAACCAGTTTGTGAACCTTTCAATAAAAAAAATAAAAAAATCCGCTCTCGTTGCAGGCTGCGGAGCGTGAACGCGTCGGAGGAGGAGACACGGCGCGCCATCACGGAGCGCGTGCAGGAGGAGCTGCTGCGGCTGCGGGAGCGCACGCTGGCGCTGCTGCGGGACTGCAACGGCGCCGCCCCGCCCCCCGCGCCGCCCCCCGACCCGCCCCGCGCCAACGGCCACGTCCGCAAGGCGGAGCCGGAGCGCGACGCGTGAACTCCCCGCGAGCCCGCTAGTCCCCGAACGTTACGCGCTCGCGTCCGCGGCGCTTTCGATGTTTATATATTTTATAGGAGGTGTTCGGTTTGTACATAGTAGTTAATTAGCAAATTGGTGTCGTTCCCGCGGGTGAGATCCTCGCCCGCATGTCGAGGTGTGCTCGTGCCGGGAGCCGACGGACTCGAACCGATACTGTGTTCATGTTGTGGTGCCGCGGTGCTCGCCCGCGTCCCCGCCTGACGCGGCGCGTAGATGCGGCGGAACATGAGTCCCCCCACCCTCGACTGTCGAGTATCGTAGCAGTTATTCCGAAGCAAAGACGTCGCTAGACAGTGTATACGAAAGATACTTTTTTAAACATGTTCACTTATTATATAAGCGAAAGTATACATGTCTCGAAGTAATTAACTCTGTAGATGCGATGAGGTATCGAGTGCGTGCGCGTCCGCCGGCTGCGTGTGGCGTGTGTCATGCGGCGGCGCGCGGCGGGCGGTCGGCTCCGCGCGGGCTCGGTGTTGTGGTGTCGTCTGTGAGCCGATGATGTTAAATCTCTATTCAGTAGCTGTCGATGTTAGTAGTAAGCTTCGCCGGCCCGGCTCCGCGTGCCCGTGACGTCACCGCTGACGTGTCGTGCGACGTCACGCGGCCGTGTCCTCGTGTCCGCACTCGCTAGTCACTGTCCGCGTAGAATCAATGTAATCATGGCTTTTTACAACTTGATTCTTAGTTTTTGTATTGAATATATTGTAACGCGTTATATCAGTCCGCTCGCGGACGCTAAGCCGATCCCGGAGTAACGGTACAGGGTTATTGCCATATTTTATTTGTTAGTGGAACATATCCCGGACGCTCGGTTTATCGAATACAATAAATTATATCCAAACCTATTTATTGCAAATTTTGATATATTTTATATAGGAATCGTGAGCTGCGCGCACAACGTACACTTAAATATTGATCAATAGAGATTTGATGTCACGAGCGATAGTCTTATAAGTATGAGTATTATGCCTAGTGGTTCCGGTCGTCGCGAACGATGCCTGGAGAAGGCACTTTCGCCCTGTGAATACATCGGTTACAGCAGTAGATCAGTGTTTTTCAACCTGTGGGTCGCGACTCGTAACCCCCTGGGGGGTCGCCAGAGGTCAAGGGAATTCTGGAAGGTATATTTCAGGAAAAACAACTTGAGAGGTGACAAGGGACACCCGGATAGAACGAAGTTATAAAAAACGCCATCTAGTTGACGCCCAGGAATACTAACAACGACACTTTTGTGGAATTGTAATAAAAATTTTTTAAACGTCCCGTAGATGTCGCTGTTTATTTTCAAAAACGCCATCTAGTTGACGCCTAGGAATACTATCGACGCCCTCTGCCCCTACGGCGCAGGAACTAATAAAAATGTGTCGTTACAACCTTTACCGTCTAGCCCCTTTTCGCAATGCGCGATAAGAAACTTCGTTTCAAAAAAAATTAAAAATATTGAAATATTAGGTAGGAGAATTTCAATGAAAGTGTATGCAAAGTGGGGGGTCGCAACTTAAAAATGGTTGAAGAGCACTGGAGTAGATAAAATCAGTATTTGTCTTACATACCCCCTTGATGGGTTTCCCCTGCGTAAAAAAAAGTATTTGTTTACTGTGAGGTTACCGTGTGACTGTAATGACAGCATGTTTCGGAACCGACAAGTAAACTGCAATAATACATTGTATGCACTGACCTCCATTATACAAGTACGCTAGCCTGGTGATACCCAGATATATTTTGTGCCTATTTGAAGCGGAATCAGCTCCCCCAATATTCGGGAAGAGAACTAAATCTGACATAACTTGCAAATGGCCGCTCAATCGCTATTGGTTGTGGAAACGACAGATAATAGTATACCTCCATGGTAGAAACTAGTATTAGTTCCAAGTATTCCCACTACTGCTATCAGCGCCAATATGGCGACTTTCAAACATCATTTTGCGTCAAACTTAGTTCTCTTCCCGAATATTAGGGAAGCTGATTCCGCTTCAAATAGGCACAAAAATAGCTGTAATTTCAAAGGGTATCATTAGTCCAGCGTACATGTATAATGGAGGTCAGTGATTGTATGTCTTGTATTTTTTACATTTGTAATAAATTCAATATTTTGTATCCACCGTTTCAAACTAATTTTCGAGAGTGCGAAGTGTGAGATGTACATTTTATATTATAGAAGCGAGGCAGCGTCTCTACTGTTTAAATTAAATTAATCATTATTAGTAGGTGGCCTAGGGCTCAGTACATGGTGACCATAATCATTCAAGTAAATTATTTTCTGTACACAAGCAAAAAGTTCAGTAATCAATATTTTTTAATTTGATTTTAAGTATACTCACTAGGCGGAAAATACGCGGCCAAAGCTCTACGCGTACAATATATTATTACGTGACGTAATTTCGGCATGGTGTGTCATCAGTCATTTAAAATACACTGCAGACTAAGAGCTACCGCACACCTCAGACACGTCACACAACTGTCTTAAGAGTTAAGACAGACTATCGCATAATAAAATGCACTAGATGCGCACATTTGAGACAAAACGTCTAATAGACAAAGTTGTCTAATGCGCCCCGCGATAAGTCTGACTAACGACTGTCGGCTTCCCTTTAAAGTGTATGCGAGCGCGCACATCTACGACAAAACTGTCTAGCCACAATAGACATAACTACCAGTAGTTCGACTCAAGGCTCGGAAACCTGGTTTATCTTCGCGATCCTGTTCGTTAGAAACGCCATACATTTCGATTCCGCTCTGAACGGTCCGAGATTATTTCTGGTTTTGTTCTAAGAGCAAAATTAAATTGCTCACTGTTCAAAATACCGGTTAGAACCGTTCGCAGTTATGTTCGCCCCGCCCACTCACACACACCACGACCATCACCCATTGTCCACACATAAACAAGTTATGGCCTATTGGCTATTAGATGGTGCACTAGAAAGGGATAGAAGATATCACTCCACTAGTCCGCGAGAAATTAACCAGGTAATTTCAAAAGCAATACCGCTCGCATCTCTATTTCGCTCCGAACGAACACTTATCCTAAAACCTGGTTATAGAGCGTTTTAACCTGTTTGAAAAAATACCGGTTCCGAGAGCTACTTTCCGCGAGAAATTAACCAGGTTAATTTCAGACGCAATACCGCTCGCATCTCTATTTCGCTCTGAACGAGCACTTATCCAAAAACCTGGTTATAGAGTGTTTTCACCTGGTTAAAAAAGTACCGGTTCCGAGCTCTGGACTTCGACTGCAAAGAGGCGGACAGGTTTCAATATATTATTATGTCAAATTCGTCGGGTTTCACTAAGATTATGAATGGAATGTGCCTCGCGCTGGCTGATATAATTTATTTTTAAATACTTATAGATTTCAAAATTAGATTATGTCAATTTTAATCACATGTGCCAAAACTTAAACAATAATACGACCAAAAAGAGAAACACGTCCAGCGACACAAGTTCTATCTTTCCCGTCGAGTCTTTCCCGTTTATTTTTGAAGTTATTTTTATCAGAATGAGAACTTTTCTATAGACTATGGGCCTGTTTCACCGCTTCCTGATAAGGCTATCCGCCACTTAATTTGACAGATGGAGTATGGAAAATCTGTCAAATAACCCTATCGGGCACCTTATCAGGAAGCGGTGAAACAGGCCCTGAATCTATAAAAAATTTCAGAACTGCTCGCAATAGACGCAAAATGCACTCGGTTTTGATTTTATTAATATACAATTTGGTTTTTGAAATACCTAAGTTGTAAATATAAATTATTTCAAATTGACGTGTTTCACAACCCGTTTTTTACGTGTTTAACATCCCAGAGAAATACAATAATAGAAAACCCTAATGCCTGTAAATTGTAATATGTCATAGTTTTAAGTTCGTAGTGACAAGTTAACAACCCTAGCGATTTTCGTCATATTATACGTCAAATTTAAAAATTTCTAACTCCTAAGTCGGCATACTCTATAATTCTGTCTACTCTGTCCGGGCCTTCTCTACTGTTTAATATTATACAATTGTATGCGTTGCGTCATCGTAGTCAAGACAGTTTTGACTTGGTGTGCGCCACGTGATAGACACAACTGTTTTAATTGTGTCGTAAGACTGACTTGTCTATGTAAAACAAGACTGTCTAACTACAGTTGTGTCTCCGATGTGCGGTCGCACTTAAGGCCGTCCCCCGAGCAAACGACCTTGCCCATACATTTGCCGCGTTGCCGAGATCGCGCCAAAACCCTATTATTTTTACTTATCTTAGTACAAAATTGTCCTAAAAAAATTAAAACGGCGAATATGTAGTTTATGATATTGTCGATCTATTGGCGTGAGTTTCAAATAAAAGTAATTTGTAAATCCCAAGGAGATGCTGAATGTATGCTTGAATTTTAACAAATTGGTATTACTTTGGAAGCTGATATCACCCTGCCTAGCATACGCCAACGAGATATATCTCGTATCTCACTCACGAGATAATTAAAAACTACCCGTCTCATAATGTCAAAATCTCGACATTATCTCGACAAAACACTATAAAAATGTGTTCTTGGATGATAGATGTACACGAGAAAAAATGTTTGTCATGCTAGGGTCAATAGAGATGAAGATACAAACTATCAAACATCGAGAAACATGTAGAGAGAGATATCTCGTTGGCGTATACTAGGCAGGCATGAGTATAAGAAAAAAAATAGAAAATTTAAAACGACAAAAGGAATGTTGATATACTGAAGATTATTGCTGTATTTTTATTATAACTTTGTAGCTTTCAGATTATGAGTTTATAAGGTTTTAAATACGGTCAATTACGGAATCTCCGGACGGAACGCCCTTAATCATGCCGAACTTCGGCCGCGTATTTTCGGCCTTGTGTTTAGACACTGTCAGAATGGTCACTCTGAGTTTATTTGATGTTGGGCTACTTAATTGGTGTATTGTTTTAGTAAGTAACTTGCACAAAATATGCATGTGTCTTCTGTGTGCTTTTTTGTACACTTATCAAATTCAAATGTTGCTGGGATACGTCCTTTTGGAATGGGGCGACGCATGACGTTAGCGTTTCGCGTAAGCATGTAAACGAATACCTGATACCATCACCATTTAACGCAACTCAAAACGGTCGTATCCTACCTGCATTTTAATTTTTAAATAATACTTTTAAACGTGAACCAAATAACAAATATATCTGTTTTATTATAGTTTGTTCGTTCTAAGATGATATGGGTGACAGTTCTCATATTCCTTGCTACGGAATTTTTTTACAAGAAAACAAAAAAATCAGAATTTAATAAATTATATTCCATCGACAAAAATAAATGTTTCCTGTAATTGTAAATGAATAAAAATGAAAAGTTGCTAAATGCTAACTTATTGATATAAAATTATAAATATTAATTCTGAAATAGGAGTATAAAATTATTGTTACAAAAATATTTGAAAAATGTCAGATGCATGAAACGGAACTTATGTCAATAGAGATGTTGAATCGAAATCAAATCGATAAAAAAGGGCGGCCATCTTAAATCGCCGGCGTCACTCTGAAACATCAGTACAAAATCGATAATTTCGATTTCAATTCCTTTACGAGGTGATTCGATATTTTTAAATTATTCGATTAATTTTTTAGGTAACTTTCCTACTATTGTCAATTATAATGTGTCACGCATATCATCATAAAACGCACAAACTATAGATTTACGTCTTTGTCATTATTATAAAAGATTTATTGTCTTCCTAACCCCATATAGTCGCTGCGCGTGCGATACCGCGTATGAGCAGTTTGTAAATACCGCGTAACAGCAAAATGCGCAAAATTGAGATATTGTGCCAGCCGATTCGAAACGCATAACGGCATATATTAGGCTTCACAGAATTTAAATTATCCAATTAGAAACGTACATTTTGCCATCGAAACAATACCGCGGAACAGTAGGCGGCCGGAAGTTAGAAGCAATTCCGCGTATTTACCGCCGCTGTAGTGGCAAGAAAAATATATCGAAATTAGTAAGTGCTCCTAGAAAAAACTATTTTTATGAGATATACCGCCACGTGAGTATAATTTAATTATTGTTTAATATTGTTCATATGTATTATATTCAAGCTAGAATGTTTCAACATTATAATTTACCACCACTGCCATTGCTTTGAAGATCAAGGAAGATTACGTCATGTGATCATTATAATATTACCTTCACCTTAACAATACAGGCGGCAAGTGACAGCTAATCGCTACGATAAAATATTATCACCAGGTTAGCTAAAGCACCTCCGGGGCGGCTAGTAGTGCTAAACCTACCCACTAAAATCACCTGCGATTTGCCTTCAGCCGTATACGGAGGGATGTTCTGGATTTGTCAAACACAGGGCTCCCTCCACGACCGGACGGTCTTCTCCAAAAGGGAGCAGACTACCACCAAAGTAAGGGAACGCTTCGGTAGATTGTAGAGTTCCCTTCGGCGTCAGGACTAGCTAAGCCGGGTAGGTTTCCAGCCTCACTGATTTGCCTTCAGCCGTATACGGAGAGATGTTCTGGGTTTGTCAAACACAGGGCTCCCTCCACGACCAGACGGTCTTCTCCAAAAGGGAGCAGACTACCACCAAAGTAGGGAAACGCTTAGGTAAATTGTAGAGTTCCCTTCGGCGTCGGGACTAGCTAAGCCGGGTAGGTTCCCAGCCTCACCAGGAGCCCCAATTGCATAGAAATTTGGAGATTCGCATAATGACGCCTCCAAACTCCCGATCCGGAACAGAGAATAGCTCATTATCTTCGTTACTCTATGGCCCAACGATTGTATGCCTCGAGGCTGCTTTCCTTGCTTTTAAACCCTCCGGAACTCCCACTGCAGGCCACGACGTCCTCTCTGGAACGTGGATAAGCAACTTGGCGAAGACCTTCGTAACCAGCTGCCACGATGGATCTCCCGCTAGGGCAGTAGCTGCCACCTAGGAGACCGTACGGCACCTCCTGGTAACCCGCAACCAACCGTACAGAGCTAAGCTCCGACAGACTGGATTCTGGCGGCTATACTCTGGAGAGTATAGCTGCAGCTACTGTGGTCCCTACATTTAAGCGTCAGACTCATTTTGACCTTCGACCCTCTGATAAGTAGTGCTCCAGGTGGACCTTTTCTTCAGGTCCATGGAAGAGCAGGATTTAAGTATGTACTTATGTAATAAATCATATTTTTTTATTTCAAATGATTATCTCTGTCAGATAAAGTCAAAAATCTATGAAAAAATGGAATATCAATTAAAAATTAAGAATAGCTAATATTGTAAAATGAATTTGGTAATTAGCACATCATATTTTTGCTATGTTACTGTGTAAAAAATATAAAATATTTGATTTTTCTAATAAAAAATGCAACCTTTTACTGATTTCAAAACCGCGTAACTTTAATATAAAGCCTACTTATTTTGTATTTACTTAATACAAAAACTCGTAAGTGACTTTACACAAAACCTAAGCCAATTGCGAACAAAATTACGTTACTAACCACTAAAGGAAAGTACAAAGAATTAGCTGTTAAGTTCAGTCGGTAATAGGAGTCAAAATAGCTGAGATATTCAGTTTTTTCTTCCTCCTGTAAAATCATCAAAACAGATACGCGGTATTTACCAACTGCTCATACGCGGTATTGCACGCGCAGCGACGATGTGCCGTTTACAAATTCACTTTGTTACGAAATCTATGTAGTTGTACTATGTGTGTGTTATACTATATTGTGTGTGTTGTACTATGTGTGTGTTGTACCTACACTATCATATTATTGGCAAATGGCAATGTATGTACAATAACTGATCACCTTATTGTACTTATAAATGTGTGTTATTCACGGAATATATAAATAGCTTGTGATGTTCGTCAGCTCAGTAGGATTCTACAAAAGAGAGAGAGAGAGAAACAATGTCAGGTCGTCTCTTTCTTACATTTCTATTATTATTGTTTTTATCAATATCAGTGCACTTTACACAATGTTTCATGATTGCCTATATTATATCGTTTAAAACATTCCAATTTAACCCTTTTCATTGTTTAATTAAAGTCACTTCTGTTTTGTAAAATTTTAAATTAGTGAAAATATGAATTACATGATTTTTGTTTCATCGTCTCTTTAAATGAAATATGTATAATGTATATAGATGTATACAAATTGTAATAATAATTTTATTTGATGAAGTTAAATGCAAATGTGACTTAAGTGAGGTTGTAGGACGTCGGCCGCTAACGTTATTGCACAATTTATTTTTAATCTTCACACACAAGGCTCACACTACAGCCTCGGACTCATAATGATCAGCACTTAAATAAGAAAATAACAGGCCAATTTAGTTGTTATTATTCTTAGCCAATTTCACTACACATGACGGGGAGCTGTCGAATGGTTTATTTAAAATTTTAATGCCTGCCCCTATTATGTGCATAAAACTAATACGAGTCTTCCGATGTGATCACTGATCGATAGTAATTATTTTGTATGGAACGGTTCCTAATTCCTATTTTTGTAATTGTGTAAAATTGTGTTTACAGTATACTGCAGCTGTCATACCGAGTGTAGAGTTTAACGTTCGCTGCGCGTGCGTCCCGCGCCCGGCCGGTTTGTACTAATTACTTAAAGTTTTTATTTCATATCTTGAAACCAACTTCAGTAGTTTAGCGCTCAATTATCAGAAGTTCATAAATTATTATTTACTAATTATTATTCATATAAGTCGTATTATCGGTGTGCCGTTTTAATGGCATGTAATTGAATCTGAATTAGCTAAGGGTACGGAGACACGGCACCGGCGCGGCGCCGCACGCGCGGCCGGACTGCACCATATTGTAAACAGATTTCAATAGTTGCTATATTTTTAACGTTTTATGTACTTGGGATTTCACATAACATTTAAATATACGTTATTTTGCGTACCGACTTTGTTTTATTTTAAGGTAACAAAATAAAAAGTGGAAATTTTATCAAAATTATTTATTTTAAATGCATTATAATATTTAAAAATTAAAAACGACGACAAAATTCGAGTACGTTCCGATAGTAATTCCTAGTACGGCATCACACACATAGTTTCTGATGCCGGGGCCGCGGGGGGCCGAGCCACCGCGTCGCGTCAGCTCCACTCGCGGACGACGGTCGCCCCTCGGCTTCAGTAGAGCAGCCACCAGTTCACCAGATACACGTCGCTGCTGTGCACGTTGACAATCTCATTGCCGAGTCTCGCGACCGCGGGCCGCACGGCGACCGCCCCCGTCAGCCGGACCGGCCGCTGCGGCCGCCCGAGTGGATTGACGGGGAACCGCATCGCCGAGAAACCGGCGCGCTGAGCGAACCCGCCCCGGGGACCGCCGGGGAAACACTGCGCGCTCGCGAAGGACGGCGCACTATGGAAAATGGTAGAACTAGAGCATATCATAAATGGTTTTTAAAAATATCACAATTTGAATGAAATATTTATTGCGTTCGATACTCTAATAACCAATTTATAATCCTAATCAGACATTTTTTTGTACTAAAACTGCATAAATATTTTTTTTTCATAGGTTGAAGTAAGTTGAAGTAGCGGATGGCTCATTCAAATATTTGCATACACGTAATTCAAATGAATATTGTGAAAAAAGTATTTAGCACATGCATGCGGTTTTATACATTTTTAAAAAGGATATTTTATGTTCTTATTAATAGTACGAGATACGACTGCAGAACTGTGCAGGTATCGAGTACACGCTTAAAACCACATTTTTACAAATATTTATGATAAGGAGAACCTATTTCTACTGGGGTGCCAGTCCAAGTGTGGCCGCAACTATTTTTAAATATTTTTGAAAAAATTGAGTGCGGGATAAAATATTTTCATCGGGTATTGAAAGCAAACATGGTTCATTGCCGTTAGGCACCCGGCCGCAACTCTGTCGTAACCAGGTGTGAACAGGTACCATTCCGATTTCCGATACATTTTTGCATCCATAACGTATATTGATCTTTTATATATCAAATGGAAGCTTATTTTCCTCTTATTATTATAATATTTTAGGTGTGCATAATTAAATCTGGCCGCAAATAAGGAGTGCCGGCTGTCAAAGATGGCAAACTATAAATAATGACATATTGGATTGGTTCATTAGACATTTTGTTATGGTTAAAGTCATAGTTAAAGTAAGTGGGTTCAACCCACTCTAAATCTCTAATTTTGGTGGATACAAATATTTCCACCTAAATTATATAAATAAATGCAAGTATGTAAAAATGTATTATGTCAAAAAAAATGAGAGGATTTCAACAAAGCCACTCATTCTTTGACATAGATCATTTAATGAATATTTAATCTTCGGTTTAATTTATTTCCCATTAAGACATTTAGTCACTTATATGAGACCATAATATATTACAACGTTTCAAATTTCGACAGTGCGGGTAGATTTTAAAAAAACATAATAATTATTTAAGAAGCTAATGTCTTTGCTATACATCTTGGGTGGTGGTCCAAGTGCAAAACGCTATCACTGGTTATATTTGAATAATTATTATAATAAGGTTGAGGAATTGCGTAGTAATCGTTTAAAAGTATTCAAAGATTTCGCTTCTTTTACAGATTTTGGTAGTTTGTTAAACAGCTGTGCTCCCTTATAAGTTATAAGTAATGTTATTTTTACAGAAATTGGTTCGTATACAAGGTAATATATTGATACTTGCTCGTCGCGTAATGTACGTCTTGTTTGTTTGTTTTTTTGTTGTAAATTTAAGTTGTGTGTGTATTAGTTGGTTTTTATTTTGTTAACAAGAATACATGTTTGGTATGTGAATAGTTGAGAGATAGTTACAAGTTTAGTTTGTTTATAAATGGTGTCTGATGATTTATAAGATTTTTATAATTTTGTTTTGAAGAAATTGAATGGTTTTTATATTTGTTTTAGCAGCGTTTCCCCATATTTCGACTACATAAAGTAAATGTGGTTTCACTAGGGCATTGTAAATTAAGATTCTAGCATTTTTTGGGATTATTTGATGGAGCCGGTAATCTATATGTAACAAACTATTGAACGCTTGAATAAACTTTTAAATTTTTTTGGAGTATTAATTTATTTGGTCGTTTTTAGGGTTCCGTACCCAAAGAGTAAAAACGGGACCCTATTACTAAGACTTCGTTGTCTGTCCGTCTGTCCTTATGTCTCCAGGCTGTAACTAAAGAATGGTAATAGCTAGAGAGATGAAATTTTCACAGATTATGTATATAATATGTTTCCGCTATAACAACAAATACTAAAAACAAAATAAAATGTATATTCAAGGGGGAGTCCCATACAATAAACTTGATTTTCTTACCTTTTTCGCTCTATGTCGATAATGGCAACAGAATATATGCACTTTTAAATTTCACGAAATCTTCAATTAAATGTGCAATTTAATTATCAGTAATACAATCAAAGTAAAATTAAAATATAAGGGCGGCTCCCATACAAAAAACACAAAATGTTAATTTTGCTCTATAATATGTAGTACGGAACCCTTCGTGCGCGAGTCCGACTCACACTTGGCTGATTATTACTATTGTTTGAACCGATGATTAAGTACACTAACATGATGTACTATCACTATCCTCGTTAAACCCGTAATGTTACGCGCTAGCTCCCTTTCCCTCTACCATCGATAGTTTGCCATCTTTGACAGCCGGCACCCCTTATTTGCGGCCAGATTTAATTAGGCACACCTTTATTATAATAATAAGAGGAAAATAAGCTTCCATTTGCTATATAAAATATCAATATACGTTATGGATGCAAAAATGTTTCGGAATGGTACCTGTTCACACCTGACCTTGTACCATGAAACTGTTTTGAGACTTAAACAATCGGACGAGAATGCTGCGTCTTACTGTAACAAACGTGAAACGACGTCGTTAGAGCAGGACGCGGCATTTTCGTCCGATTGTTTGAATCTCAAAACAGTTTCGTAGTAGGCCTACTAGTTACGACAGAGTTGCGGCCGGGTGCCTAACGGCAATGAACCATGTTTGCTCTCAATACCCGATGAAAACATTTTATCCCGCAAACTCAATTTTTAAAAAAATATTTAAAAATTTACTTCAAAATAATTTTATTTTTTTAGTAAATTTACTACTAAATATTTAAACACTAAAAAATAGAGTAATACACTAAAAATATATATAAATAAATAGTAAATTTACTACAAAATATTTAAACTCTAAAAAATATTTTTTAGTATTTAAATATTTTGTATATTTTTTAGTATTTAAGTATTTTGTAGTAAATTTACTATTTATTTATATATTTTTTAGTGTTTTACTCTATTTTTAGTGTTTAAATATTTAGTAGTAAATTTACTAAATAAATTTCAAACAAAAAAAAATATTTTTGTTTAAATATTTTGAACTAAATTTTTGTGTAGGAACCTAGGTAATCACTATCTTAAACTGAAAAATAACTCAAACATGTTAAATATTTTCGTATGAGAAAATGATTTTGGAATTATGTTTGTATGAGAAATTCCAAGGGTACCCGGCCTCTTAAATCCTTTATTTTACCCGGAGACCGAAACATACTTCAGTTTTTGTTTAGCCATGTCAGCAACAGGACCTTTTGCATTTGAAACTTTATTTTCTATTTCTTTATTAATACTTCGATCGGAGGTTCTAACTTCTAGGAATTTCCATTGTATTCTTTTGTTCTCGCGATCACCGGTGCTCGCGCGGGGCCTGAAGGATTAATCCTTCGATCGCGGATTCTTGGAAATGCTATTGTATTCTATTGTTGTCACGATCACCGGTGTTCTTATGGGGCTTAAATCCTGAAGGAATAATCTTCTTTGGAAACAATAAATACGACGATAAAGCGCGAGAGGAACGAAATACGCAGCCGCATGGTGGCGGGAACGTATTTTTTTGTATTTTTGTGAAAATATAGACGATTGTGACATTTTCTTGCAAAATATGGACTTATCTTTGAAAAACCCTAAAATATGGAAAAATATGGAAAATAAAACTTAGTTTTTCACAGTCTAAACATAATAATTCGTGTAAAAAACACATTCTAGGCCGAAAACCATGCAAAACAAAAATATGTATTTACATATAAATCCGGGCCCTATTAATGAGCTATTTACTTTTTTTAATAAGTATGCTTTTTATTTTTGAGTAAGTACTTAAAAATTGACATACCCTATTTTTCACTTTCTTTTTTTTTCGTCGAAGGTTTTCACATTTAGCCACGTCTCCCCACGCGTAACTTTACGTGTTATTTGATAGCCTAACTATTCATAAATGAATTATTATTATTTTTAACAAAAAATTAAAACCGACTTTCAAGGTAAAAACAATAATAACATTAATATGAACTAAAAAGTATTAAATAATTTTTACTATCTAATAGTGCCTTTTTCTGAATTCGGCTAAACCTCAACTATTTCTGTACTCAATCTTCATTATTTTGAAGTCGGTACCAGATAGCTGAATCTTCAGTCCTCTGACAGAATATTTAAAATTTAATTTATTATTATTTTAGCAATATTCCGCAAAATACACTTCCACCTTTAAGTAAATGAAGGTTGAACACCACTACACACTCGACGCGCGTTTCGCTCCAACACCGGAGCATCCTCAGGATGTGGACTCTACGAACTCTATAAAATAATAATAAATTAAATTTTAAGCTATGGATTTCCGCAAAGTAACGCCTGATTCCATTAAATATTTAGAATATTTAAAATTTTTGGAACTGGCACCGACTTCAAAATTATGAAGATTGAGTACAGAAATAGTTGAGGTTTAGCCGAATTCGGAAAAAGGCACTATTAGATAGTAAAAATTATTTAATACTTTTTAGTTCATATTAATGTTATTATTGTTTTTACCTTGGAAGTCGGTTTTAATTTTTTGTTAAAAATAATAATAATTTCACTCTTTTTAGTTACACTAGTAGATAAATCTTCGCGTATATTTTACGTATCTTATTACAATTTGTTAAGAGTCACAACTCACACTCACAATATAATATAATATTATCAGTGAAGTGAACATATTGTGCTAAGTAATTTAACAATTTTAATACTTCAAGCCCGAAGCGGTCACCGGCGATTGCGATAACAATAGAAAGGCTATTGTGTCTCGTTTTTCCACGATCGAAGGATCTATCAGATAAAAAATTGTACAAACTTGCATAGGATGTAGCGTAGCATAATATTTAATATTATCATAATTATTGACATCGATTAATAAGTATAACTAATTAAAAAGACACTTAATGACTTTGTTTTGTTTAAATGCTCTTTTTAAAATAACTTTATTTTAATTCTATTTATCTATTAAAATTTTATAAAGTAGTAAAGTATTCGATCTGTATATAAAGTAGTTAGTAAAGTATTCGATATTCTGTCTTCTGCCGCCACGCGACGGCGACGCCGACCGCCGTGTATTAAAAACAAACACGTGTTGTTAATTGTTATACAGTACATAATTATTATTATTAGTATAGCCATACCTATGCCTTGTACTATTATCTATTCTGTGCCATGAGACATTGGTGGCCTTAACACGACGTGGTAATGATGATGATGACGATGATGATGATGATGATTATGATGATGAATATGAATTGCATAGTAGTTTATGCTTTCTGTTCTTAAAACAACGCCGAAGCTCCCAAACGTGTATCTATAAGGAATCAGGAGTTCTCTCAGCATCATCGAAACCATGGTATACCTTGACCCAATATTTGACTTTTTGGTAGCGTATTCTTAGTACACTTCACATAAAACCAAAATCACCATATGTTTCCATATAAATTTCCTCCCTACTACGAGTTCCCTCGATTACTCATGGATCCCATCATCAGGTCACCACCTTTGTGAAAATGGGACCAAATTGGAGTGAAACCTAATACAACAAAACAAAAATTTCGAAAATCGGTTCACAAACGGCGGAGTAATCGTTGAACATACAAAAAAAAAAAAAAAAATATCCACAGCCGAACATATAACCTCCTCGTTTTTTGGAAGTCGGTTAAAAATTAAAGAGATCAACTGCGGAAGTTTGCGGTCCTGGAATATCTTCAAATTGCACACTTCAGCAAGTCTTTCATATTAAGTGACACTTATTTAAATTGGTTATTTCCATTAAAATGTCAACTTTCAACTGTACTAAGGGCGATTTCATCATTCCCTATATCTGCTCTACTAGAAATATGCATTTGTTCAAATAAATTGAATATAGGTCAAGTAGCCTATTATTTGTGTTTTGTAATTTGTGACATTCAAAGACATTTATTCTGCCTTCTTTCAATAAGCGCTGGGCTCAAGCATCACGGAAAAAGGACAAATTTATTCGGAATAATACAAGCCGGCTGGAGTCAGGATATTCAGTACAGTTTCCGGAGTCTGAAGCACATTCACTGCTACCAACTTCTGGTGAACGAGGAAGATAAGTGGAAACTCAAGTGATGGTAATACAGCACGAAGGTTCTTTTACAATTACACTTGCTCGGCGAACATAACAGGTGTTGATGAAACATTGATTAAACGCTTGTCTATTATTTTAATGCTCTATCTTCTGGAATGATGATGGATCCCGAAAAATTTGGAGTTTATGCCTTAGAAACTGCGCGAATTTATGTTAGTAACTATGATTGGTACTACATGCCATCCTCCGTGCACAAATTACTTATACACTGAGAAAACGTGATCAAACATTTTTCTGTTCTTCCTATTGGGCAACTGTCGGAAGTCGCCCAATAAAGACTACAGAAATGTGCGCCTGCACCATGCCAGAAAATGTTCCCTTATAGCTACAAATGAAGACGTATTTAAAACGCTTCTATATACTTCAGTTCCATAGCTTTCAAGTTTAATAAACCCTTATGTGAGAAATGTGAAGGATCTTGATGAAGAAGCACAAAGTCTTTTGTAGGTGGTACCTGAAGGTGGTCCTACATTTACACCGGAAGTAATTTTAGTTAGGAATAGCGAGGATAATAACAATTAGATACAACATTATAAGTGACTAAAATCTAGTTATATAAAACCAATAATATTATAAGATTTGTTTAAACTGAGATCAATTAGTTTGGTGTGAGGTACTATACGATTTTATAATTTTAGGTATTTTATTATGCTTATGTGATAAGTAATTGATTAAGTTTTCTTAATTTTACTCATATTAGTACTTATTTATAAAAAAATAAACATAATATAACTACTCGTATTACTTCTTTTCTCGTTTCTTTTTTTAACCTAAAATAAATATGTATACATTGAAAAAAAATACATAAATTGATTAATTTAAAATCTTTGTAATGTGCCAAATCTCAATACAATACGATGAAAAACCTTGAAGTTACAGATTTTTTATCCGATACGAACCCAAAGTTTCCACTGTGCGGCGGCGCGACGACGGCGGACACGGCCGGAGCGGGGGCGGGGCCTCGCGGCGCGGCCTGCGGCGACGCGAAAGTGTACGGCGATCGAGCGGGCGGGGCCGACGTCGACCGACCGCCGGGTCAGTTGAGGGGCAGCACGGAGGCCGCGCCGAACGGCGAGCGGTACTCCACGCCCAGCTCGCGCAGCAGCGCTGGCGGCGGCGCCACGTTGGCCAGGAACACGCGGCCGAGCCCGGCCGGCGCCGGCGGCAGCCCCGCCACCAGCGACGCGCGCAGCTCCACCCCCCACCCGCCCGCCGGCGGCTCCAGCGCCAGCACCGCGCCGCGCGCGCCCCGAGCCCAGCCCAGCGCCGCCCCGCGCTCCGCCCCGCCCTCCTCCGTGCCGCCCGCCGGCTCGTGCAGCGCCAGCACCACCACATCCGGCGCTGGCAGCCGCTCGGCGCTCGCGTGCACCGCGCCGCCCGCCAGCGCGAACGCCGCCAGCTCGCGCCGCAGCGCCGCGCCTCCCGCGCCGCCCGCCGCGCCGCCCGCCAGCAGCACGTGCGCGTGCACCCCGTGCGACGCGAGCAGGCGCGCCGCCGCCACGCCGCACGCGCCCAGCGAGTGCGCGCCCACCGCGGCCACGGCCACGGGCGTCTGGTGCGCGTTGCGCGGCTCGAGGCGCCGGCCGCCGCCCGCGAGGCGCAGCGCGAGGTCGGCGGCGGCGCGCGCCAGCAACAGCAGCGCGGAGTCGGCGAGGCGGTGGTGGTGCAGCGCGCGCCACATGTCGCGGCGCAGGCGGTCGGCGGCGGCGGGCACGGTGGCGCCGTCGTCGGTGCTGTAGCTGCCGACGCGCAGTTCGTCGCGCAGGGCGATGGCGGCGGGCGCGGGCGCGGCGCCCAGCACGTTCTCGTCGTGGCGGTAGCGCGCGGCGTCGTCGGCGGCGCGCACGACGTCGGGGCGCGCGCGCATGCGCTCCCACAGCGCGCGCTTGTCGAACAGCGCGAGGTTGCCCTCGAAGTCGAAGTCGTCGGCGAGCGCGGGGTCGGCGGCGTCGCCGAAGCACGCCTCGTTGCGGCGGTGCGCGCGGTCGCGTCCGCCGCTCCCCACACCCGTGCTCCCCGAGCCCCCGCCGCCGCGCTGACCCTTAGGTGTCGAGCAGCTAGGGTTGCCAAAGCTACCTGAAAATACACACACCGGCAAAATTAGCGGAACATAAGTAAAAAGGGCCACAACTTGAATTCAAGTGGGTCGGGCTATGTGAAATCCTTTTTTATAGTTTCTAAGCTCATTTAAGAAATAAAATATTGAACAAAACTGGCAAGTTGACAGATTTTTATTGCAATTATGCCCTACGAAGTGTTTTTCGATGATTGACGTTGTAAGTGTTTCTGATAAGAATGGCGTTTTTAGCGGGGTGCAAGGTATGCCAGCTCATTTGATTGTTTGGTTTTTGAACACATTGCTTAGATACAAAATTAGTGGATTTTCCAGCATCTACGACAGCTAGAGCTGTAACCACGATAGAGAAAGGTCACACCTACCGTTCGGTCAGTCAGGCCTTAGGTGTGTCGGCTTTCGTGGTCCATCGTAAATTTCAACGCTACAGAGAGACTGGATCTTACGTTCGGAGACGAGAACAAGGCAGATATCGGGTGGCAAAGGTTCAGGATAACCGTTTTGTAAGGGTACAAGCCTTAAGAAATCGACCTTAAACTGCTTTGCAGAGATGAAACCTATAGGAACAGGTCCGAGATGTACCTGTAAGTGATTGTACAGTAAGAAGAAGACTCAAAGAAGTTAAATTAAACTCAAAGGTGCCAGCAAGGGCACCAAAACTTGAGACAGGGCACCAAAGAGCCAGGCTAAGATTTGCGCGTGAACATCAAAATTTGACAAGTGCGTGAAATCGTGTGCTGTACAGTGATGGGAGCAAATTCTGTGTAAATTTTATTGACAGGCGATAAAGAATGTGGATAAATCGTAAGGAACGCTATAGACCATCAAACTTAACGGAAACAGTGGTATATCATGCAGGCTTCGTAATGGTTTGGGGTTGCATATGATTTGGAGCCCGCACAGAGCTGATGATTGTTAATGATGGTACTTTGACAGTACAGGGCAATAGCACAGACATCCTAGAGCTGCATGTTGTGCCTTTTACACAGTTTTAGGTAGTAACTTCAATTTTTTGCGCGTCCATAGAGTAAAAAAATCGGGAATTATGACCAAAATGATGCTAGCGTAGCCCAGGTGGAGAGGTCAGCACGGTCTACGGATGTGGATCCGATTGAAAACGTGTGGCACATCAATGGGTGAACGGTACGAATTAAAACTCCAGCTCCAAAATGTGTTCAGGAGCTCGAGTTGGCGCTACTGGAGGGGTAGAAGAATATCCCACAGGAAATGATTGACAATCAAAATGCAAGCATGTAATGGCGTATCCAGACTCTCTTCAGATCCATAGAAGGCATTACACGTTGTTAACATGGCATTTCTTAAGTAAAAATGAAGAATTTAACTTAAAAACTTAGTACTGAAATTTCAAAAATTTTTCTTAGTTTTAGATTTTTGCAGATTTTTTAAATTTTACACGTTTTTATGCCCTAAATTTATATAAGTTTTATTTTTTAATCATCAATTATTAAATTAATAAATAAATATATAAAAAACAGCGATTAATTTTCAAAAAAAATAAAATTTTGTTATGTTCCGCTAATTTTGCCGGTGTGTATATTTAAATAGCAAAAAGTCACCATAATTATTGTGTCAAAATTATACTTTTCTGTCAACAAGTCCTAGTTGGTGAATGCCAGTGGTGGCGCGGGAGCGAGATAAGTTGGAGACCCTGGGGAGGCCTTTGCCCACCAGTGGGATAACATAAAAAAAACATAATATCTATGTCTAGTAAATTCAATGTGATAGAGTACTGGAGACAGCCTTTTATCTGTGTATAAGCATGAAAAGCGAGTCAAATTGAGTCCCACTTACTCGGTCATAAGTCATAACAAAGGAGTCGGTCTGGATATTTCATGTGATAACTGATAAAAGTGTTATGCAAGATCTTAATGAGTTTTGTGATTCCGCTACATAATAAACCATAAGAACAGCCAAAGAATGCCTCAAACACATGGATGTAACATTAAAATACGTATGTTTTTAACAATGTTTTCTGGGCTTTTCAAACAGTATTTTTGTAAGCTAAAAAGATAATTTGCAAGTTTAATAATCCTTTATTTGTGTTATATGTATAAGGCATTATAAAAGCAAAAATGTCACATCAGCTGCCCGATTCACGATCGTCGGAAAGTTTTCAGGTGAAAAGACAATGAGTTTCTAAAATACTAGAGTGGCAATGTCTTACAAACTGATGCAAAAAATGCGTAACCACTTGATAGCCAAAAAGACAATGTCACTTCATAATGTTATTATGTCATTATGTATGGCTGATATGCCTGCAGGCATCTTCAAAGTGGTGACGCGTTTCTGTCGTAGACTGCCAATCTAGTTACGTTAGTAACATAGGTACAATATAATTGTGAAAAGATCTCATATTCTGTCAGTATTACAGCGATTCACAAACTTCCGCGACGGAATGAATCTGAAACCAAAGAGAATAATTGACACTAGTTTTTTTTTTTTGCAATAAGTGCTAGGGCATATAATATTATAGCCTTGGTTATTCATCAGACAGAAAAATAATTGTCTTTTTTTCCTGCACCTCTTAATTTAATAAACAAAATTTTTAAAACTAAGATTAGTCTTACCTTACAAAAAATATATATTTCAGCTGCGTTTTAATCAACGAATGATTTTGAGTATTTCATTGATTATTTTTCTGACCCAAATATCGACCAATAGAATTGCACCATTCGACGTCACGTGGTACAACCTACATGGTATTATACTGATAATTTTTTGAAAATTTTAGGTTGTACCACGTGACGTCGAATGGTGCAATTCTATTGGCCGACATTTGGGACGGAAAAATAATCCCCCGAATACCACACGAGCTTCAAAATTATCTGGCATTTCCCTCAAGGTTCCCTGCAAACAAATAAAGTCGTCAAGTTTTTCAGGAAAAATCACTCGCGCTTCGCGCTCGTGATTTTTTAACCTGAAAAACTTGAATCCTTCATTTGTTTGCAACGAACCTATCGGGAAATACCCGATAATTTTGAAGCTCTTGTGGTATTATAAGTGAATATTAAAAAGCTACTCATTAAAAAAATTAATACAAAACACTACTTACATTCGTGAAATCCAGTAAAAAAAACTTCGAAAAAGTACACGTTATAGCAACACACTAAATAACGCACAATAGCCGAAAATATATTTTATTTTTATTTTATTTTATTTAGGTAACAAACAGCCATTATACAAAAATACTTAATTCTAAGTTTACAAACAAGCCTAAAGTACCATTACTCAATATAAAACTAAACACATATTATGGTGAATTCGTAGCGTTGAGTCGTAAGAACACAATTGATAATAATACATACAAAACCTTAAGTAGTGATATTATAATAACACCTTATAATATAATTATACATTTATAATGTTCACAGTTGTATCTAAGCTAACATATTGTATTTAATATTATTGTAGAATCAAATCACGCACTTTTGATTTATATGATGATAAGTTGTTACAAAATATGTCAACAGTGTTTAAATTTTTGTTATAGTGGTCACAAGCACGACGAAGAAAAGAGTTTTTTGAGTAGTTAGTTCGTGAGAGAGGGATATGAAATGTTTTCTTTGATCTAGATAAGAAGTTTGGGATTTTAAAAGAAATATGTTCTAATATGAAGATGAATCAATACAATTGTGTATTATTTTAAATAAAAATATAGCATCTAAATATTGGCGCCTTATTTTTAATGGTTGCATATTATGTCTCATTTAGGATGACTTATAATCACAGAATTTAGTATTAGTTAATAATCTAATGATTTAAGAAATTTATTTTGGATTTTTTCAATTCTTGCAATGTGTATTTCGTATTGAGGGCTCCAAACCATGCTTCCAAATTCTAAAATACTACGAACATATGCAAAATATAAAACTTTTAAAGTTTCAGGCTTTTTGAAGGGTTTACCTAGACGTAGTATTAAGCCTAGTTGTTTATATGCTTTCGACACAATAGTGTCTATGTGGTGATTGAAGTGTAGTTTGGAGTCAACGATCACACCTAAATCGCGTATTTTATCAACGCGTTTGATTTTAATATTGTCAATCGCATAGTCAAAACAGATAGGGTTATGTCTGCGCGTAAACGAGATAGTGTAACATTTTTCGACATTAAGATAGAGTCGATTAGTCTTACAGCAATATCCAAAGCTATCAATATCAGACTGAAGCTTCGCGCAGTCAGAAAGAGATTGTACAATTCTGAAAATTTTTGTGTCGTCAGCAAATAAAAGGTGACAGGAATCGTTTAGTGAGCACCCTATATCGTTTATGTACAGCGTGAAAAGAAATGGCCCAAGATGGGATCCTTGAGGAATTCCTGATGGAATTGCAAGGAAACTTGATTGAAAACCTTTAATGGCAACAGCCTGGCTCCGATTTCTCAAATAGGATTCAATCCACCTAAGTAGATATACTATACTTATGGCTCATAGTCTATATTGTAGTATTTTTCATTCAGAATGTGGACAATATATCAAAGATCGTATGTCTAATGAAACTTATTTATCCCGTCAAGCCCCTTATGGACACAGGTCACCGCGACAACAATAGTATACAATTGCATTTCCAAGAATCCCCGATCGAAGGATTATACAAAAGCAGTCTGTAAGTCAGCGAAATATTATGTTACATAATTGAATAAAAGAGCGCGGTAGCCGGCTGCCGCTTGGGGCTTGAGTCTTGAGTGAATGGCGTACCGCGCAGTAAAAAGTACAAAAAGCGCGGCTGCCGACTGCCGCGGCCGCTTGAGGCTTGAGTGGAATTAAAACAAAAAATATTGTTTATGGTGCCGACTGCCGAGTGACAATGACAATCTGTCAAATCTGTAAGTCGTGTGTTGACTAGTGTGTTGAGCTCCGATAAATCACAGAGTACTAGAGATTATTGTATTATATCGGTAAATCTTGTTGTGTGAAAATCATAAAGTTAATATACCTATCGGAATAGAGAAACAAAGGCCTGAGCAAGCGAGATGTCATTATCAGTAACACTGCGTGGTAGAAAGAGAAGCGTGATTTGAGGTTGCATAGCTTTTTTTTCATCTGTTTGACAGTCTATCTGCCCCTGAGCCGATCGTTGTCAATTTGGGCTCTCAGAAAAATTGTGATTTTAAGTTAAATAATGAATAATTTTTAGAAATACTGCTCTAGAAACATGGTTAAATGTTTGTGGAATGATTCTGGATTCACACATCGAAAAAACCCGGACAAATATTCATTTCACAGGTGAATTATTCTACATCAACAGGACTTACTTTTAAGTTTATTTTTGCCAATGGGCATTGTCCAAAAAAAATCACATGTACTTTTTATTTTTTTTTTTTCGTTAAAATAGGGTATTTTAAGAATATAAATTAAATAATTTTGAAATTCATTGGCTAGTTTTTTCTCAATAAATTTTTAAAGTTTCGTTTTGACTTCATCATCGGCGGCCAATTGACCCCTGCAGTATGTTTTAATTCCTTTCAATCTTATTTATAATGGCTGGTTCGTCAAATGCAAGTTCTCATTATGTGAAAGCTGATACGAGAAGCTTACCAAAAGTTCGAAACGTAATGTTGGTCGAATTTAAGGCTAATTTAACGCCATTGAAGGTCAAACTAAGGTTAAACATATTTGTTCAAAAATATAAGTAACTAATGGGTATTTTTTTCGTTTATATACAAAAAAGCGATCACTGACCTTATTCCTCGAAATGTTTTTGTAATGAGCAAAATTAAAAAAAAATGGACAATCCCCATTCCCTACGAGTTATTGGTATTGATTTATCAAGTTCACTTCTATATATGTTTAATTATATGGAAAACATAACTTGACTAGCCATGGTGCACAATTTAAGGATATTTTGTGTAAACAATTTTCATATATTTTACACTAGGGCTGCATGTTATCGATAAGTTGTATTGTAATTAACCGACTTCCAAAAAACGAGGAGATTATATGTTCGGCTGTGGATATATATATATATATATATATATATATATATATATATATATATATTTTTTTTTATTTTTTTTTGTATGTTCAACGATTACTCCGCCGTTTGTGAACCGATTTTCGAAATTTTTGCTTTGTTGTATTTGGTTTTACTCCAATTTGGTACCATGTTCACAAAAGTGGTGACCTGATGATGGGATCCAGGAGTGAATCCTTATAGATACACGTTTGGGAGTTTCGGCGTTGTTTTAAGAACAGAAAGCATATGCTACTATGCAACTCATATTCATTATCATAATCATCATCATCATCATCATCATCGTCTTCATCATTACCTCGTCGTGTTAAGGTCACCAATGTCTCATGGCACAGAATAGATAATAGTACAAGGCATATACTAATAATAATAATAATTTTATATTGTATAACAACACTTTGTTTAAATATACACGGCGGTCAGCGCCGCGGAGGCGACGGTATCGCGGCGCCGCCGCGCGGCGCGTGGCGGAAGACGACAGATCGAATATACTTTACTTGTACGGGGTACACCTTGAGAATTGCTGCTTGATGATAAAACTATAGATATATAATAAAACTATAGTTGCTGATAAATTGTATATTGCTAATTGTTATGCTAAAGATGCTAATGCTAGTTACAGTGGTCCGCAAGGCGCGGCGGATTTGCGTCAACTGTGCTTAAAACTAAATTATATTTAAAATGAGAGCGATGTGAAATTAACAAATTGATGATTATGTGAATTGATAAAATGGACTTTGTACGGTTGCACCGTACATGCTCCCGGACGGCAAGAGAAGTGGCTGCTGGATGAATGGTAGATGGAATGTTAGATGAGCTAACCTATAGACAGGGTGATAGAACAATCTGCTTATGCTAAATTACAGATGACACCCGACAAAATTAATGCTAATGATCGATCTTAAAACTACAGGATCCAAAAATAGGAGAACTGTTTTTGTCCGATTGTTCACTTGCTACGCTACACTTAACACAATACTCTGATTGTTTGCTTATTTCGCCCACACACTTATCACTTACACTAACACTCACACATTGGTCATTTATGGCGCGCGGAGGCGCCGCTGGAGGCCCGGCCGGCGCGACCTGGGCGGTCGGCGCGGCCTGGGCGGCTGGCGCGACCTGGGCGGCAGGCGCGCCCTGGGCAGCCGGCGCGGCCTGGGCGGCAGGCACGGGCTGGGCGGCCGGCGCGGCCTGGGTGGCTGACGTGGGCTGGTCAGCCAGGGTCACAGGCCGGCGGACCCACCATAGGCCTACCGCTACTGCTATGACTACTGCCGCTAAACAGTATGGGGCGGCGTAGTGGTGGATGTCATGAGGCGACAATCCCTTTTCCGTCTGCTCCGATGCTCTCTTGATCTCCTGGATGCTCTCCCCGAGGGCAAGCAAGGAGCGGTTGTAGCTCACCGTCTCCTCGTATTCGACATCAGACAATGTGATATTGATGATGTGGTTGATCGGTGCGATCTCTGGTGCAAAGACTACCGGCTCAGTTTCGAGGACATTTTTAATCTGTTTATGAGAATTGATCGTAAAAGTAGAACTCTTTATTGTACACTCTTCCCACAAAGTGATGACGTTGCTGCCCGTCACCTGTTCGTCGGTAACCTGATCTTGACATATTAACCTCAGTGTACAATGACCGCAGCAATGGATTAAAAATTTATTTATGTCAATAGGTATCCACGATGTCTGGCATTGTGCAAGTGTCGTCTTACACACGTGGCTTTGTTTATCTTTTAAACAAAGGTCGTCGTCAGCCTGTCTGTGGTATACGGGCGTTTGTACGGCGCAAAGATAAACATTATTAGAAGAATATTGGGAACATTTATTGACGTCGCTATCGGTCAAGGGAATAAATGTGTCTTTTTTGAAATTCATGGCTACATGCTGCGCTATGGGTATTACGCTGACCATCGAATTTCCCATCGGCTTAGGCAGCGGAAACATCGTGTAGATCTCGTAGTTTTCCTTGTTGATGAGTGGAATTTGAGCTTCAAAAATAAAATATTGCTGCGTCATTCTTACTTTAACTTTCATAATTTTGTAAATCGATGCTAGCTCGGCTCGTAAGTCGTTGACAGGCAACGCTAAATCCTTGGGAAGCTGTCCGCTAATTGTGTTGAGCTCGCTAAGTAGCTGGGAAGGGCTGAGAAGATGCACGTTAAATTCTCTCATATTTGTGATGGTATCGAGTAATGCGTCTTGAATTCCTTTTAGACTAGAAAGTATGTTATTGGCGATGATGCTCGTTAAGATGAAATCGTTGGCGGCTTGTGTTTGGCTTATCTCCGTTCGTAAAACTGATATTGTTATGTCTAAATTGTTTAGATGTTGATTGAACATATTATGTTGATTTTCCATTGTTCCTTCTATTCTTTGGAGTAAACTATTTTCCGCTTCTATAATTGATGTCTGATTTTTCCACAGCGCTAATAAATGGTTTTGGTTACTCCTCACTAAAGAAATATCTCGCTCATATTGTTGTGCAAATCGCTCGTCTAGGACACCAAACAATGAATTAGCAACGTATCCGATTCCATTGATGAGTCCTCGTCGCGTGCGCCTCGGTGCGTCAAAATGTTGATTCAGCAACATACGGTCATAGAACTTTAGCTCGTCGCAGCCGTGATGTAGTAATACGATATTACAATGGCTATATATTATTTTATTAGAGGCACACATATTTTCTAAATGATCGATGTAATTATCGAGCGTTTTAGAACCCTTCCAATAGGGTTTCATATTGTAATAGGCGATTAGCTTCCATCGGCTCTCTATAAAATGCATGGTGCCCAGTTTGTTAAAAAATATATGTTTATCGTCACTTATTCTTGTAATATTATAAGAATTACTTTGGCTTGCGTTGATTGCTGATGTGAACATTAAAATAAGTAACGTAAACAGGGATAAAAATTGTAAGCTGAATATATTTTTTGATACCCTCTTGGTTCGTCTGCTTCGAGGCGACTCCGTGGGTTGCTTTTGCTGATCTTGCTGTTGTTCGCTTATTGGTAGAATAGAGAGTTTAACTATAGGCCTTCTTATAATGCTGCTCTTTGTTTTCACGCTTACGACCCTAGTCAATCCGTCAGCTCCAGGATGCAATTCGACTACGCGCCCGACTGCCCATTTACCCGGTGGTAGGCAAGCATCGTGTTCTCTATCTAAGATCTTGCTGGCTCCTACGAAGTTCGTTCCATTGTCGCTATAAATGTGACGAGGGCTACCTCTTCGTGCTGATAAAATACGTAAAGCTGCTAGGAAGGTAGACGATGATAAGTCGGATACCAATTCTAGGTGGACAGCTTTAGTGACCGTACATACGAATACAGCCACATATCCTTTGGTAGTTTTGGTACCGTGACCTTTGCTACATTTCACGTCTACATTTTCTAATAATGATGACTCGTTTGCTGACCATTTTCGCTGATTGAATCCTCCTTTTCTCAGAAGTTCAATAAAATTATGCTGAAGCTGCTTTGCTGATGTGACGTCATACTCGCCGCTCAGTACGTCATCCATATAACATTCTTCTTCCAGGACCTTGGCTGCTGAAGAATAACGATGACCTTCGTCCTTTGCTAATTGTCTAGAGGTCATCATCGCTAGGAAAGGAGCTGCTTTTGTTCCATGCATAACAGTTGACATAGTGTGTTCCTGTAGGGCATGGTTTGGATTTTCCCTCCATACTATTTGTTGGTAATGGTCGTTATAGACGACTCGTAATGACGTAGTAGATGAGTCATTACGGTGAACTCCGTGGTGCGGCGAAAAGTAAACAGGTTTCATGTTACGTTCTATTGTTAAGTGCATGTGTCCTAAAGACACAATATATTCATTGATAAATGCTTTGTATTTTAGATTCAAGTCATTATCCTTTTGTAGCTTTCTTTCCAACTGATAAAACTGAGCGCATGGTTTTTGTTTTGAGGATCCCAATTTTTCGTCGGCGTCGTGCTGATGCAAGGGTAGACGCACAACGTATCTTTCGTCTGGCTGCCGTGTTGTTGTATTTTTGTATTGCTGAATACATAATAAATCCTCTTCCAACTTATTGTTATCGTGGTCACCGATATCTTCCACGGGCCAAAATCTTTGTATGCTGTCTATGTCGACCGTGACTACATTACAATGGAAGGATCTCTGCACGTTACCGCATAGAATCCATCCAAAGTGAGTTTGCTGAGCTACTGGAAGGGATTCGTCCTTTTTTATGATGCCGTCCATGATGATAGATGAGTATACATCGGCGCCTAACAATAAATCAACTTGACGGCATCGATAAAACTCTGGATCAGCTAGCTGGATATCATCAATGAAACGCCACGAAGGTTTATCGAAAGACCTATTTGGTAGGTTGTTGACCGCATGGTTCATTATGAATACTCCAGTATTAAAAGTAAAATCGCTGTAATTTGAACCTATGGTAATATTCATAAAACCTTTGCACGTGTTCTCTTTTGCTCCTAATCCTAATATGAGTCCTTTGTATTGATGTCGTGGCAAACCTAGTATTTGGGCGGCATTTTCGGTAATTACAGATGTTTGTGAGCCTTGGTCGATAAGTGCACGCATAATTAACGAATTGCCATCTGCTGCTTGGACTACTACTAGAGCGGTCGCTAACAAAGTTTCCTGTGTATCGTCTAAGGACACGTTAGAGCTGCTTCTATGTTGTTTTGATAGGCTATTTGCTGATGATTGCGGCACAGAAAATGCGCCGTGAATTAAAGTATGATGATTTAAATTGCATAATTTGCATCTCTTATTTGAAAAACAATTTTTTCCATTATGATCGTATAAGCAGTTTCGACACAGCGATAATTCTGAAATTATTTTTAATTTTAATTCAGGTCGATAATCAGCAAATTTATTGCAATGGATAATTGCGTGATCTTTATTGCAAATTTGACATTTTGGTGATGTTTTTGCAATAATATTTTTAGGGTTCATTGCTCTACCTGATGGGTACCGATAGCTAGCAAACGACTTAAAGATATTTGATTTCTTAAATTCCTTAGGCGATGGTGCTCTATGGGCTAGTTGGCTGCTTGGTTTCGGTTGATCTTGTTTGCGCTTTGATGACTCTAATGCTGTAAACTTTACCTCTAGGAATTTAAGGAACTCGGATAATTTAGGTAGCTCCCTTGGGTTCCGTAATGACTCGATATAGTCATTATGAGTGTCGGAATCTAATTTCTGGGAAACGATGTAGATGATTATTGGATCCCAGGTGTCTATATTGACCCCTAAGTTTTTGATAGCATTCGTACACTCATTTAAAGTATCGTGAATGCGTTTTATAGCTGATGATGATTGATGCTGCATAATCGGAAGGCCGGTTAAAATATTCATATGGGAATTGAAAATTAATTTTTGGTTGCTGTAACGGCGATCCAAAATTTCCCAACAAATATTATAATTTTCCGAGCTTATGTGAAGGTGCTGGACTAATTTTTCGGCTTCCCCTTTAAGCTTACTCTTCAAGAATTGCATTTTCTGAGCGCTAGAAAGGCACCTATTCTTATGGATAGTTTCCATAAATAAATCCTTAAAAGAAACCCACATGTGGTAGCTGCCAGAAAAGGTAGGAACATCTATTTGAGGAGTAGACTGCTCCCGATGACTTTCTGACCACATTTTGGTGTTGAGCTGCTTTTTTGTGCTGATATAAAGATTTTCATATTTGCTAAACGCTACTTCGTATTCAACATTCTCCCCATAGGATTCGCTGTCGATTTCCCAGTGTAAGCAATCAATTGTATTCCATCTTGATTGCACTGTTCTCATCGCATCATCGAACTCCCATTTTTCGGACATACTTTCTAGATCTAAGCTACTGATTGTTCGGTGAAATGCTTTGAAGTTGCTTTTTTGTTTTCTTAGCATTTCCTCGAGCTTGCTAGACGTACCTTTTGTTTGTACTCCTGGCTTAAATGATATCTGCGGCGTTTTTTCTTCTTCCGCTTGCTGCTGCTGCTGATTTCCAGCTGGAGTGGATGGGAACCCTAATAATCCAGGCCTAATGGGACTAGGTTGGTCTTTTCCCGCTGTAGATAAATACCCCGATATAAAAGAACGAGCGTCAGTGTAAAAATCTGAGGTTTTCTGGTACACATTATTGATAAAATAATCATGACTTTGTTCGTCATCCGATTCACATAATTTTATGTGATTGCCCTGAAACTCGCTCCAATAGAGGTCTAGTTGCGCTAATCTTTTATTGATATGAGCCGGTGTCTTGCGATCGGCACCGTCTTTCTTAAAATTGCTGAAGAGCTGCTGCATAGCTCCGATAAGCTGATTTTGAGTAGCTAATAACCCTTCCATGTTGAATTGTGTGTAAAAATCTGGAGACTCACCGTTGCTGCTGGACTTACGTAGCGGCTTCTACTGCACGAGGTACTGCTTGCTCTACACTCGCGAGTTAGATCCTGCTTACGGTAAGCACGGAGGATCTCAGGACACTGATTCTAATAATTGTCGAAGGACCATAAAGATGTACGGGGTACACCTTGAGAATTGCTGCTTGATGATAAAACTATAGATATATAATAAAACTATAGTTGCTGATAAATTGTATATTGCTAATTGTTATGCTAAAGATGCTAATGCTAGTTACAGTGGTCCGCAAGGCGCGGCGGATTTGCGTCAACTGTGCTTAAAACTAAATTATATTTAAAATGAGAGCGATGTGAAATTAACAAATTGATGATTATGTGAATTGATAAAATGGACTTTGTACGGTTGCACCGTACATTACTACTTTATATACAGATCGAATACTTTATTAACTACTTTATAAAATTTTAATACACAAAATATAGAATTAAAATAAAGTTATTTTAAAAAGAGCATTTAAACAAAACAAAGTCAATAAGTGTCTTTTTAATTAGTTATACTTATTAATCGATAGATGGCGCACTAAGTATCGATTTGAATGGATTTGAAATTGAATTCTTGATTATAAGAACAGCTGTCAATAATTATGATAATATTATATTATATTACTAGCTGTCCCGGCAAACGTTGTTTTGCCATATAAATAATTTTTGGTATGAAAAATAGATGTTGGCCGATTCTCAGACCAATATCCTCACAATATGCTCACATAATTTCATGAGAATCGGTCAAGCCGTTTCCGAGGAGTATGGCAACGAAAACTGTGACACGAGAATTTTATATATTAGATGAGTAGCTACGCTACATCCTATGCAAGTTTATACAATTTTTTATCAGATAGATCCTTCGATCGTGGAAAAACGAGACACAATAGCCTTTCTATTGTTATCGCAATCGCCGGTGACCGCTTGGGGTTTGAAGTATTAAAATTGTTAAATTACTTAGCACAATATGTTCACTTCACTGATAATATATTATTTTGTGAGTGTGAACTGTGACTCTTAACAAATTGTAATAAGATACGTAAAATATACGCGAAGGTTTACCTACTAGTGTAACTAAAAAGAGTGAAATTATTATTATTTTTAACAAAAAATTAAAACTGACTTCCAAGGTAAAAACAATATTAACATTAATATGAACTAAAAAGTATTAAATAATGTTTGCTATCTAATAGTGCCTTTTTCCGAATTCGGCTAAACCTCAACTATTTCTGTACTCAATCTTCATTATTTTGAAGTCGGTACCAGATAGCTGAATCTTCAGTCCTCTGACAGAATATTTGAAACTTTTGGAACTGGCACTGACTTCAAAATTATGAAGATTAAGTACAGAAATAGATGAGGTTTAGCCGAATTCGGAAAAAGGCACTATTAGATAGCAAAAATTATTTAATACTTTTTAGTTCATATTAATGTTAATATTGTTTTTACCTTGGAAGTCGGTTTTAATTTTTTGTTAAAAATAATAATGAAAATATTTTTTAATTAAGTATACTAATTATCTAGGAATGTTGAAATGATAACATACTCATCCGTAGTTTATAATTAGTTTAAGTATATTAATATACTATCATACATAATTTATCGTTTTTAAGGTTCCACACCCAAAGGGTAAAAAGTCCAGTAGTAGTGGGGTCCCGCAGCCCTCTCTACTACTAAGACTTCGTTGCCTGTCGGTCTGTCCATCCGTCCGTCCGTCAGTCTGTCTTCAGGCTGTATAATAAGAACCACTATAATAGTAATAGACTTCTGAAATTTCCACAGATGTAATGTCATTCTACATCCAATATGGCTGCTCATCCAAGATAGGGGAATAGTTGAAAGCACTTCTGCAAGATGGGCATCAAATAAAAGGACTCATTGAGAGTGAATTGAAAATTAATAGGGTCTAGTGAAGTTGTGTCGTGTCGTGTACTGATGTCACGTGACGTTACCTTTCGTGTCGAATCGTGTCATGGCATATCGTGTCGTATCGTACCGGGTTTTAGAAAATGCCCGGTTGAAACCGGTCACCCTTCATGCGCGAGTCCGACTTACACTTGGCCAATTTTTCAGATTTCCTGTTGACCTGGTTAACAGAAATTCATGGCTTAAAATAATTAACCGTCCAAACTGGACTCCGAAGAAAAATTCATGCATACTTAATTATGCAGCAAGAATTTTGAAGAAAAGTCCCATTTTACTTCAAAATTACAATTTTATTATATTATATCTATGCAGTTTTATTTTATCCCATTTTATTCTGTTTACAATCTTACAATTATTATTCCATGATCGATATTTTGTCGAATTACAAGATGTTTGTACATCACTGACACGCACACGTAAACATAATTGTATACACAGATGTAAATCAAATTTTGGTTAAGCTTGACAGCTCGGGATTGTTTCTCTATTCCGATAGGTATATTACCTTTATGTTGGGAATACTTTTTATTTATGTGTAAAACAAACTTATTACTTACTTTAAATTTTATATAAGTTTTTTTTTGTTTTATTTTATTTATTTATTTATTTATTTGACTCAGGCATCTTGGCCCATATTATAAATACCTTATAGACTAACATACATACAATTATACTAAAAACTAACACTAACACTAAAACACTAAACACATATTGTCTGCGACGTGGGGCGCGACGTCGGAACCTCCTGTAGACGACTCCAATCGGCCAGAACTCCTCCTTCTCGAAGGTCGGTAGATGGTGCGTCGGGACTCTCACCACAAAGGAGCTAAAATTCACTTTGTGGCGGGACTCCAAACGCTCGACCCTCAAGACGAAGTGGGTCTTGCTCCTGATGTAGTCCACGACCTGCTCGACCGTCGTGGACCAGTGCAGCCTGGACACGTACAGCGGCGTCGTGGGAGTCTCACGCCGCAACAGCTGCTCGGGTCCTTCGGGTGCGGTGCCGCGATGGTTGCGGACGACGGGTTTCTTCTTCTTCCTCTCCACTCTTATAAACCCGTCGTCATCGCACTTTCGGTCCTTTTCGGAGGGAGGACACTCCTTTGCAGGGGCCTCCTTTTTCCCTTTGTTTTTGGAACGCGGGGGAGGAGGCGGGGGGCAAGCGGCGACACTTGCGTAATTCGGCCGCGGCTCCGTTGCAGGCGGGGAGCAGGCGGCGGGGGCAGCGGCAGCGGCGGCGATGACGTGCTCGTGCGTTGACCCGTCTGAAAGTGCTGACGGGCTGTCGGCTGAACTTTTGCGCACCGCGTCGGCGATTGAAGAACGCGGCATCAGGTGACCTACATATTGAATTACCACTCTTTAATTGTGATAATTAATTACGTAGATCGCTGATCGTAGACTCTGATGCCTGCAGTCTACCTCGAACTTCGGCCAACTCTTCTTTCAGGAACCTGATGTCCTTTAAGAGGGTGACGACGTCGACGTGGTCCAGCGTCACGGGCGGCAGCTTGTGCAGTTTTTCCGCCACAAAAGCACCTCATCCGGATCCGTCTGCTTCAGCAAGGATATTATATCCTGCACGCTTCTTTCTGTTTCATCCCTCCGTCGCGATGGCATATTCGCGCTCTGGCCGAGCGTCTCGTAGAGCAAATGCTTCCCCTGGCAAATCTCCTCGCTGGTGAAGGAGGACTTGCAGATCTGCATTATGCTCACCTCGTCCATTGTGTCGATGGCGTGCTGGATAAACGCCAGCAACTCATTGGCCACGAGCGCCATGGTCACGTGCAGCGGCAATCAGCCGCGCGATTCGCGAAAATATTAATAAATAATTAAAAATATTTGCTGCGTGTGCATAACGTGGAGCGCGACCGTCCGCTGGCTCGACACATTACACATTATCAAAATTATTTTGTTTTTCATTATTAGTTTTTATTAGAATATATACTATGGAAGTTCCAGGGTGGTATGACCATGGAATTATGGTTTAACATAATACATAAGTATTAATCCTTCAAGCCCCATAAGGACACCAGTGACCGTGACAACAATAGAATACAATACCATTTCCAAGAATCCCCGATTGAAGGATTCATGGTTAATATAAAATTTAAAAATTATTATACCTATTTCTAAATCTTTAAGTACCGAATATTATTGACTATTTCACTCATACAAAAGAAATGTCACTACTGTCAAAATGACAGCAAAATCGGAAAGTATTCCCTTGTCATTTGCTTGAAAGTGAAATAATTTCCGCCAGCGGGAAGATTCCACGCGGAATCGCTTAGTGAATCACCCCGCAGGTAATAATTTGGCTACAAAAATTGCATAGCTTTTTATGTGTGTTTAGGGGTGCACATTACTTGAACTATAGTTTATCGATATCATGAACTAAATGACTTTCTTTTCAGGATTATAATATGCTTAGAAATGATCAACAAATAGAAATATTCAAAAAAATACATGCACATTACTTCTATGAAAACAAGCACAAAATGGCCACACTATGACGGGCTAAGCCTCCATCTATATTTAAATACTTTATATTATAATATATTATAATACTTTATCTATGAGTTAATTAGAATTTACCTGACAGGTTATTATTTTTATTGTGTCTGGTCCCCTGGATGTCTATGGGTTTACTCCTGGGGGGACCCGATGCAGCACTCCTCGCACCTGACCCCTTATGTTGAGTATTGTTGGCATTCTGCTGATTACCTTAAATTGCCAACAAACATTTAGACAGATCTCATCTCGTTACAATATGCACCAAACCACATTAAATACCTGTTTCAGCAGGAATCGCCTGTAAATTTTCACATACTGTTGCTTTTTGGCCTTTTCTGCTGGTTTTGGTGATAGAAACTGTGCTGTGAGTTTTCTCGGAAGATTGTTCTGTGGCCTCCTCTATGATCTTTAAATCCTTGATATCAGACGCACTACAAAATAAGGAATAAAATCGAAGTGGTCCTTACAAATTATAAATATTTAAAAAATTTACAACAAATTTCTACATACTTTAATGTCACTTGAGATTTCGGATAAGGAAACCCATTCCTGAAAGCTTTGGTGAGTGTGATTGTATTACCGTCTGCTTCCAGTATTGTACCCTGATAGCAGCCCAGGGGCTCGCCACAGTTTACCGATACGGCGAAACCGACCCACTTCGACATGATTCTGTCGAAATGGTAAACACTCAGAAAATGTGATAATAGATTACAAATTGTTTGTTATCTTTTCACAATAACAATATTATATCAATAAAACAATTGGGTAAACATTTAAAATCCCATATTTTGGACCACATCCACATTTTTGCACATTTCGCAACAAAAACCAATGAAACCAGGTGGACGCAAGTTCGGAACAAAAAAAAATTGGGTTCCAAATTTAAACGAAGCTACTAAATTAAATCGCATAATCTGTACAATTTTTAAGCACGGTCGACTGTGATTGGTTGATAAAAAAGACCATAGAGAATATAAACTACATGAGAAAAAAGAGGAAGAAGAAGTTTAAAACTCAAAGTTCGAATTTCATTTTGTGAAAATTATTTATTACAAAAATACAAAAATTGTAAATTAAGTGGATTAATTAATGAAAAACGAAAGGTAAGCCATTGTAAAATGTAAATGTAACCATAAATTGAAGCAAAACATAACGATATCATACCATTATCTAATACAAAGTATGTCGTAGTACAATTTGCATATTTGTACAATAATTTACAACTTTAACTATAATATTAATATGAAAAAGATAGATTATTATTTCATAGAAAATATTATAATGTATATCAGTATTCAGTATGCAGTTAATTTGGAAAATGATGAAATGTGTATCATGTGTAAGTATATTGTTTTATTGTAACAATACATAAGGTTATTAACTATACTAAATAATTTATGTAAACTGTATGGAAATGTAGTAAATGAAAATTTTTTCATTAATTTCAGATTTTTAGGTCCCTCTACAGCTAGTTTACAACATTTTAGTCTGTAAGCAATAACTTTTACCTCGACCGCGGATTCCAAAGAGGATGTAGACCAATGATATTCAACTAAATACAGATCTGTTACGTTCATACTATTTTCCGGCTTAAATTGCTTCCGAACAATTTTCAAATTCAATTGTCAAATTTGACAGATAAGTGAAACAAAAGATACGAAATGACATTTACATAAAAGAGACAGACTATACAAAAGACGGGTCAATTGGCCCGTATTTAATGGCTTCACAACGCGCGCGGTAGTAACATATCTGCTTTGAGTTTTTTTTATATAATATCATTGATGTAGACTGTATGCGGATTCTAGGAAGTCTTTTGTTCTCGCGGTCGCATGCAACCGCTTGGGAACGAAAGCAGCAAAGAGATTCAAAGCAAGGAGATTTTAGGAGAAGGAAGGTATGGGATTATGAGTGGTACGGCCACCAAGGAAAAATGCTCTGATCAAATGAGGTGGTATGCAGATGACCTGGGCCCGCGCGATAGATTTCAGCTGTCGTATACAGGTTGTAAGAAAACAAAGTGTGTATGTATAAAGGTGCAGTCCACTGGATCGGAATCAGAGCGTAGGTACGCAGTGGACGGATTTGTTGCTTTGTATGTATGGTACTGACTACTATGAACTGCACTAGAAGTACTGGAACGTCATTCTGCGCCTGACAAGTATATGACGACACGACGTGCCGTCCGCACCGTACGTCCCGAGTCCGACCTGGTGGACACGCAGCTTTAATTCCCTCCCTATATAGAGTTTACTGTATAAGTGTATAAGCCAATCAAGTAGTTAGTAGAGTAGCATAGACAGCTATTCTATTTATAAATAAAATACAGAAAACTGTACTGTAATATTATAATATTTAATAATCGAAATCAACAAAAGCTTGTGGATTAAATCTGTTTTATTGTTTAATTTACCTTATTAGCCTATTTATTAAGTTATGTACAATATTTTTATGGAAATAAATCATTTATTTGACCTCACTTCTTTATTATTTTTCTTATTTTTAATTTTCGGTATGTTTAGAGTGAAAGGTTTTGCACTTAAAAATTTTAACTTCAGTTTCAAATTAAAAAAATAACGGATGTTTATTTTTTTTTCTTCTAAGTCCGACCTCTTGTTACTTAATATACAGTTTACATCCTCTTTGAATGAAACTATTTGACATTTGACTTATGACAGTTGACAGACTCATTCTTTTTTTTTCCTTTTCTTCTTTTTTTGGCAACTTGACACAAAGGATGTGTATGTTGTGCCACAGACAAGGTAAAAAGGTAAGGAATATGGCGGGAAAACCATATTCCTCCTATTATAATTTTCACAATGATATTGTATGTTACTAATTTTCATCATCGTTTTCATGTATCGTCAGGTCTAAAGTCTAGTCAAAGTCTAAGTAAAAGTAAATACAGTCAAGGAGTCAAGTCGGTCGATTCAGTAAAGTGGTAGACGCTTTACTGAAACATTCGATGGAGTTTTGGAGGGAACACAAAATAGCACGTTGCTGGATATTACATCACTTTCCTACACTTGTGCATGAACACGAATATCTAATGGTTAATATTCTACCAATATTACACATTAAAAACCCAGCTAACACAATTTTAGGAAAATAATATAAAAACACAACAGCACTTTTTCACATGCCCGCCAAAAACCCTATAAAAACTTGTCAAACTGCCTGACAATGATTGCTGACAACTGAACGGCCTTATGGCGGCCATGTTACTTTCAAACTTCTTCTACTTTTTATTGTTGGTGTGGTTTTTATTATTTTTTTCCCAAATTGTGTTATTTGGGTTTTTGATGTTCATTATTGGTAAAATATTGGCCATTGAATATCCGTTATCGTGCACAAGTGCAGGTAAGATGTTGTCAAAACCAAAATTAATAATTACTTTGACATTTGGTGTGAATAACGATAAAATATATTATGTAGGGCTATTTCTACCGTGAGTTTTAACTTTATAATAACTTTATTATCCTATTCATTGGAATATCATTGTGTCTTTTTCAAATTGAAATGTATCAAGTTTTACATTCTTTTGTAGCAATTATTGATGGTATTCCCTGGTATTACCGATAGTTGTCTACCCATACGCCATCTAGTTACTAAAATGGAAGCTGTTTGACAGTTAAAATAAAAAAATAAGAAAATGCCCCATGGAAGGAAATGCGCGATAGCGCGCATTCTGCTTACCTAAGCGACAGTGGAACTACAACCGATCGATTAAACCGTTATTATCCACCATATTAGGTATGATTTATAGTGGGTACAAGTGAGAACGCGTCAAGTGTTTGTTTGGGCTAACCACATTAAATTAAATAACTATTTCAGCAATTGGTATCCAAGTAACAATATTTATAAATAAAACGGCAGGTAAAAGGTTACCAAGCGCCACCTACTTTCTTAGTTTCGGCGAGTTAAAATTTACTATATCGAATTTTTTATATGATTAAGATTTGTTAAAAAATACTAAGCGATAGAAAAAAATATCTCAAGGGTTTGAAAAAGAGTCCGAAATACCATAAATAAATAAATGTATTTTAGGTAAAACTTCCCAAGTGCCTAATTGATACCAACAGTGGAAAGGCACAAATTACTTACTGTAGTTTTAATTAAAAACGTGTAAAGCCAAAAATTACCAAGTAAAAAAAGAAAAATTTAGATATTAATAAATGCCTACTTTTCTAAAAGGTGTCAATAAGCTGTCGCTTGGTCGCCGAAAATAAGAAAAATATCCGTTTTCACGGAGTTCCTAAGCGACATCAAAAGTGCTCGTAGAGACATGGGACTAAGACTAATCGATAGAGAAAAATTCGCTGATTCCGAATATATAAAAAATTCATTTTGACCTCTAGTGTCGCTTGGTAACTTTTGCCTTTTCACCGTCGATATGTCATAGGTACCTATTTGTTCATTAGTAAAAAGTTACAGCTATGTGAACGCATCTTTGTGAGAAATGTGAGAAACGTTTTTTAATTTTTGTGAGAAACGTGAGAAATGTTTCTCACAGGAGTCATGTGAGAAAGGTACATTTATTTTGGCTCAAACCCATAGGCCATACACACTTTAATGTTTTCCCGTGTTTTCGATTATAAAGAAAAATAAATGCCTACTGAACTGTCAATCTATATGTCAATGTCAAATTACATATCAAAATTCAAATTTTTTTGTCACTATCTAATGTCAAAATACATTCAAAACATGAGTGAGCGATCGAGGTATGATGGGCCGAAAATCTTTATTTAGTAATTAAATCACAATTGAGGCGGACACACATTATTAGTGAACCGCCGGTCATTTAGAAGTAATAAATATTTTGATCCAATGTTCCCTCTTGAAATTTTTATTTATGTGTAATGTAACTAAAATTGCAGTGAAACACATGGGTACGCTTCGTGTACTTTTAAATTATTATTAATTTATGTTAGGTGTTTTAAAACATACAAAAGCATGAGATTATTTTATGGACAAAACGATGAAGCGGTATGTATTTATTTTGTTTCTTACATAACATGCACCTCTCGTTTACCTATAGACTAGAGCTTGCTAGTTGCTACTCCAAAATCGATTCTACTGCACACTGCTACAATGGATGCTGCTGCCAGAACAATTTTAACAAAACATATCATAGCTTTAATTACCATGAAATTGCCCTAATTATTATTATTATTATAATTATAGGTACAATATCAGAACTGAAAGTTTTCTTAAAAAAGCTTTGATTTTAAAACGAATTGGGTGCTTTTATTCAATATTGGATATGGTTATCACATCAAAATTATTTATTTTACACTACATTCAGTGGGAAAAAAATTAATTCTAAAAATCATCCATAACCAACCTTATAGTCACGGAGCCTTAAAACATTTTATTTTATTACTATCAACCTAATTTTTTGTGAGTAGCTTCATTTTAATAAGACAAACAACATTTTTATCTGCGAAAAATCTTGAAAGTAGTAGCTAACAGAGATAGAAAGGATTTCATACTTTGATTTGATCGTCCTAAAATATGGATTGTTATATTTGAAGGACAATGTTACTATTAAATTATATAACTATTAACCTACCAATATGCAAAAAATCTGCTGGTTAGGGTTCCGTTTTAGGGTACCGTAGTCGATCAAGTTTTGTTGATTACAATATTTGATTATAAAAATATTTAATTATAAAATGTTGTTTGTCTTATCAAAAAGCAGCTACTCATAAAAAATTAGCTTGATAGTAATAAAAAAAATAGTTCTAGGGCTCCCTGCTATGAATGTTACGAATTCAAATGTGTGTCAGTCTGTTACCTCTTCAAGCTCAAATTGCTAAGTTTAAACACAATTTTGTGAGTAAATAATTTAGGTCCCAAAAAAGACCCCAATAAACGGAAGGTCTAGTTCTAGTTCAGTGTCCTTCAACCTTTTTTTATAGTGCTTATCCCCCTATATAAATGAAAAAATATTTTGCTTTTCATGTTTCCTTTTTTATGGTTTGTTTTTTGTGTTAGTTTTAAGCATAAACTTCTTAAACAGTTTCTTGAGAACTTTTTTGAGATGGGCAAAAAATTTTAACTTGCATCAGGACACATAACTTGATAAAATAATTCATAAGACGGAGGGATAGTAACCTGCCGGCGTGGCATAACAATGGAAGTAATATAATATACCTGTCCACCATGGGTAACATGCGGCTTAGATGCATGCCTGCTTTGCTGTTTTGTTTTCGTTCTGGCACTGGTATTCCTGGAGTGCACAATGAACAATCTCATGCTCAATTTAGTTCACTAACTGCCATACACGGAGATATTTTAATTATGATTCAATCCTTCAATTTAATGAAGAGTTTGACAGATGATGTATGGGGCTTATGTCAAAATTTTGAATTAATTATATTTAAATAACCAATTTTCCACTCTGAGTATGGTAGTTACTTTTGTTACAGACTTGGGTACAGGTGATAATAACATGTCAATCATCCTGTGCCATCCATTGCCATCATGTTTCAGGGCGACAGAGTGGTGAAGGAGAATGTAGTGAGGGAGGGTGTGGTGAAGCTGCGGTGGGTGGGGGCGGCGCTCGCGACGACGGTGGCGCTGCTGATGGTGGCGCAGTACGCCGACACCTACCTGCCCGAGCCCCTCAATCGCTCCGCCCCCCCGGACAGGTTCATCGCCGAGATAGCACACGAGCATCTCGTCAACCTCACTTCTATGGGACCCAGGGTAAGAATGCTCGCTTCTCTGATGAAAAGAAATTACTTTACTGATTGCCCTTCTCTGATTATTCTTAACTACACTACAAACTTCTCTTGTGTAATGTTTTTTGTAGTTTTTTGGGCATTATATTATATGCCTATTATGGAACAGTCGGGTGTGATAGAGTTAAGATAGTGTCAAACAATGCTCTGTGTCTTTAATGCATTTCTTCTTAGTGCAACGTTATATAGAGACAATCAGGGCAAATACGCACTCTGTGGCGCCAGGCGAACGAACCCTCCCTGATCTGGCTCAAGTTCAATTACCATTTGTAAAGTATCAAGTATATTTAACCCTGTGTGTGTGTGCAGGTGGCGGGCAGCTACGAGAACGAGGTGTCGGCGGTGCGGGTGGTGGTGGAGGCGCTGCGGGGCGTCGCCGCCGCCGCCTCCCCCCACAACCGCCTCGACATCGACGTCATGCGGGCTGACGGCGCCTTCTCACTCACCTTCATTGACGGTAACCCTGCCCTGATATATCATCGCATCTACATTACTCATGCCCATGTTCACCAACACACCTAAAATTTAGGTGTCCCTTAAGCCAATATTCCAAGTTTTGTTCTTGATGAATTGACAACCCCGTAACTCTTAGGTGACATTTATAATTTACGGGATGAATTGACGACCCCCTAGTCCCTACACTTAGGTGACGTATGTGGCGACGACGACGGTTGCCTTGACAATGAATCTGTTATAGAATGTCCGTCTGATATTTTGCTTGTAAAATAGCGAACTCCCATAATTAATATACTTACATATTTATCACAAACCTTCCTCTTTAATCACTCTATCTATTAAATAAAACCGCAATTAAAGGGAACAAAGAGACATGAGGACAGAAATAGCGACTTTGTTTTATACTATGTACTATGTAGTGATATATGTCACCTAAGAGCAGCGGTTCCCAACCTGGAGGTAATTACCCCCGCAGGGGTAAAACGGCAATTCTAGGGGGGTAACAGAGTTAGCACGAAAAAGTATAATAATAAACAAAATAATAGTACAGTAGTGAAACCGAACCTAATATTCCTAAACTTGCGAATGCAAAGCATTATCAACCTTGACACCTACAACCTAAACATGCAATTTCTTACCTAATAAAGACATTTTTGTTCGAATTTGTGGGGTTGAATTATTTAAAATTAGCAAGATTTATTCGATGTGTGTACTGTTTGGTGTCCTGATTAAATAAATAAATAAATAAATACTTGTTCACAGGGGTCGTGACATTGAAAAGGTTGGGAAGCGCTCCCTAAGAGTTATGGGGTTGTCAATTCATCAAGAACAAAACTTGGAATATTGGCTTAAGGGACACCTAAATTTTAGGTTGAAAACGGGCATTAATGTTATAAAATATGCGAAATTGTAGTATGTCTGTCTGTTGCCTCTTCACGCCTAAACTGCTGAACCGATTTTGCTGAAAGGCGACGGGTCATTTGTGACCCAGGCCCGACAGAAACGAGATATATACCATTTTTTTCGTTGTATTATGGGTATCCAAGATATGTAATTTTTATATTCAAAATCAATTGCTAACATGTTATTTTATTGCTTTATTTTTCTTCAGGCGCAGTATGAAAAGTGCTAAAATGAAAAATAAGAATCGTTATTTGCATGTAATTATATTCAATATCAGTGGAACACTTAGAAATATATTATATAAAAACACAAAACCATAATAAATATTATTTTGGTACAATTTAAAAAAATATTTTATCACGCGTGATAATTATAACACTGAAGAATCCGCTTTCCATGATAAAATGTATGTCAGTAATATTCATTAATAAAAAATCTTCCATCAATGGTGGGATTGTACTATCAGAGAAGTTGATTCCTAAGCAGATGAGGGTCCTACGTAGTTTGGTCGCGGTGCGTCAAACCGAGCCGACAGATCACAGCTAACATTGAATTGACATAAGCCGACCAAATGACGTTGATCCGACAACTGCCTAGGATTCAATTTCCTCGATGGTACATGTTTTATATTTATACGTAATACATTATACGTTTCTGAAGAATCATGTCGTGATTGTATTTTACATCTAATAAGTTCATTTACATGTTAGCCAGTGATATTGAATAAAGTGGCTTAATATTTGCACTTTTCATACTGCACCTGAAGAAAAAGAAAGCAATAAAATAACATGTTAGCCACTGATATTGAATATAAAAATTACATATGCTGGATACCCATAACATGACGAAAACAATGGGATACGTTTCTTTCGTGTCGGGCATGGGTAAATTTTGTATGATCCGTGACCAGTCTTCTTTGGTATTGAGATACTTTGGTTCCCGGGAAAGGGCACATTTATTCGGGATAAGAAGTATGCTATAGGGGAAGTACGGACAAAATGACAGGGTTTTTCAATCATATTTTTTTATTTAATGACATTATAATTACTCTTAACGGTTTAACATTATCTTAGGTTCATTGACTATCAGTAATACAGTCTTTTAATTCAATAGAAACTATAATAAAACGTACAAAAAAATATATGACTAATCACAAAAACCATTTTGTCCATATAGTATGGACAAAATGACATACACATTTTTAAGAACAAAGTTCACAATATTTAAATCGTTTGAGATTCTTTCTAGCCATTAATATTTAGAATTCTTGGCTCCACGACTGCCGATTAGTTTTTCTTTCGTACTTTCGCGGCATATCCCCTTAACAAAATTATAAATGTTAACAGAAATACTGTACAGTGTACATGGTATATCATTTTGTCCAAATGTAACCAAAAACAAATAAATAACAAAATTTCACCAAATAATCTAATGATTGCAATAAAGCTCATAGAAATCACTGGCTAATATCGATTTTAATACAAATAATAACAAATGACAGCAAATAACTCTCCAGAAAACAGGAGAAAACCATGTGTTAAATAAACTTTTGAAGGCGAGAAACACGTTTGATCTGCTTACTGCGGCGCAACTTTGAGAATAGCGCTCAAAGTCTGGCAGGATTGTTAATATGACTGCCGTCACGTGATACAATCGCAGGAATGTGTCTAAAACCCCCCCAATTTTGAAATAAGGGCACTATGTCATTTTGTCCGTATATGTCATTTTGTACGTATTTCCCTTACTTCTTATCCCGAAAAAATGTACGGTTCCCACGCGATAAATGAAGTTTAAGTGTTATCCAGTATCTCCTAAGCCAGCTCGCGTAAATAGAATGGAAAATGCTTCAAAGTTCAAACTACTTATTCCCTAATATCGTAGCAAATAATTGGTTTGTTGGCTTGGCTTGGCTTCTGTTTGGCTTTTGCTGTCAATCCACGATAAACGTTTGCGGTTGTAAATTATTACCTGCCCATAAAATATTTCCCGTTTAGAAAGGAAAACATTTACTATTTGTTTCCTTTTAGCTGCACTTTTTGTTCTGATGAATCCCGGCAACCCTCGTATAACCATCTCGTACTGACTCCCAGTGTGTTGTGCTGACTGCTGTGTGCACTGTGCAGGTATGACGAACATGTACCGCGGCGTGCAGGGAGTGGTGGCGCGGGCGCGGGGAGCGGGGGGCGCGGCGGGGGGGAGGCCCGCGCTGCTCCTCAACTGCCACTACGACACGGTTCCCGATAGTCCCGGTGAGTCTCATTATGTCCTCATATTAATAGGGTGTTATACTCATATAAGTACATGAACCTGAGTTGTGACTTGTGTCGTAGGGTACTAAACATTTTATCAGTGGCCCGCGCTAAGTCAAACCCTTTTGAAATTCACGCCTACCGGTAAAATAGTGCAGTCGCTTATTTTGAAGAACGATATTTTGAACCATGTTTAAACATGTCGGTTGCAGCCCGCGACACCAAGACCAAAACGTGTTTGTGGCCCGTAAAAAAAGGTTGAGTACCACTGCAACTGCTGTAGACCAAACTAAGTCCGTGCTCCAGCATCCGATAAAATCTTTAAATGTTTTTGAACCTATATAGTAAGATATAGTAAGATTATAATATTATACCACAATGAACTAATAATCTAAATAATAAAAAATAAAAAAGTGTGTCAACTCCGACGCACGACTGGAGTTTACTCCTTAAGGGGCCGGGTACCCTTGGAATTTCTCATACAAACGTAATACCAAAATCATTTTCTCATACGAAAATATTTAACATGTTTGAGTTATTTTTCAGTTTAAAATAGTAATTACCTAGGTTCCTACACAAAAATTTACTTCAAAATATTTAAACACAAAAAAATGTTTTGTTTAAATTTTTTTTTAGTAAATTTACTACTAAATATTATAAACACACTAAAAAATAGGGTAAACACTAAATAATATATAAAAAAATAGTAAATTTACTACAAAATATTTAAACTCTAAAAAATATTTTTTAGTATTTAGGCCATAACTCAGCTTCCAATAGGCATAGAGGAACGGCGGGGTTTCTTCTAACATCAAAGGCAACACCTCGGCTACCCCTTCCCTGAATTTGAACTAAATCAGAGACATCAATTTTTTTTGTCAATTCTAAGGCCAGAATCAAATAGACGAGAAAAATCCAGGAAGATCAAGCCTAAGAAACCCATATCCATGACAAATAGTTGCCGAGTTACAAGCATTCAAACTTTGACATTGACAGCTCGGCAACTGTCAAACGTCTTACTAAAGTAGCCATAACTCCGCTCCCAATAGGCCTAGAGGAACGGGGTTTCTTCTAACATCAAAGGCCTCAAACACCTCGGCTAACCCCTCCCCGAATTTGAAATAATATATTATTTTATATAATATTATAATACAATTATTTAATAAAATATTATAATATAATTATATAATAATATAATTATATTATAATATAATATTCCGACTCACAGCCAAATTAGAAAGCTGCGCACTAAAGGTGCGCAACTTTCTAAGACCAACCAAACCAAAAACGTGACCGATTTTCGTTACATGTTAGTAGGTTTTACCCCTCGGATTTTTCTCAGACCGGGCGCCTTATATATTATGAAAATCGATTCTTAAGGAGTAATCTCCAAAAACATAAAAATGTCTTCCATAAGACAAAAGACCTTCCTTGGGGTCCTTCATTACCCCTTTCTTGCCTTATACATCTCCTGTAGGCTGTATATGACAGTGCAATGTTTCAAAAGTTATATTACTCGTCAAGGTCGATAGAGATAACTAGAGTTATCCTAGACCTAGAGGATAATTATTGACCACGTAATTTACGACCAGTGAATTGAACAGGTTTTTTTTTCTTCAGACAATAAGAGGTCGTCTATCAATGGGTCGCTCATATCTTTATAGGTTTTCGCACCAAGGATAATTTTAATACATAACAATTGAACAGTTTAAAGTTAAACCTATAGGTGTGGAAACCGAGAAGTTGATGTCTGCCGAGTCAGCCGGGTGGCACAAATCCTTGACCTTTGACTTGTAATTCTCGAGATGACGCATGTTGAACGAGTATTTTTTCACATAAATCTGACAATACTTAATACTTATTTTGGCATCTCTGTGGTTGGTTCTTAGATGTTATAAACACTACAATGGTCAACGTCACTGCCCCATGTAGGGCATTACCTTGAAACGATTAATTGCTCTAAAACTCGTTTTTAATTAGCATATTTACGTCTTTTATAAATGCATGTACTTAATATTACTTCTATCTAATCGAAAGATGAATAGTGTCTTGTCCTTTAGATAAATAGTTAAGTCTAATTCATGTACTATTCGGTTTAAATTGTAGTATTATAATTTATAACTAACTATCGTATAAGATAAGGCTCAGTTTGTATAAGACGGTCATTTCGTTTTGCTGAATGCTGACACAGTTTTATAATAATTACTAGCTGTCCCGGCAAACGTTTCTTTGCCATATTTTATAAAGTATATCGCCCGTATTATTTTATCGAATTTGTGACTAAATAAGTATGTCACCATGGCAACGTCCATCGCTATCCCGTGACCCGCGTCGTATATACAATGGTCGCTCTTTATAGACAAATAATTCGCAATAAAATAAAATTGCGACTATAATAATTAAAGTTCTAATAGCTATCCTATCTCTCAAGTTGGAAAAAAGCATACATTTAAAAAAAAGAAACATTAAAATCGGTTAAGTAGTTTAGGAATCCATCGCGGACAAACATCGTGACAGGAGATTTATATATAATAGACTAGATGATGCGTTTATCGCGCGGGAACCGTACATTTTTCCGGGATAAAAAGTATCCTATGTCCTTTCCCGGGACTCAAAGTTTTTCCATGCCAAATTTCAACAAAATCGGTTGAGCGTGAAGAGGTAACAGACAGACAGACAGACAGACACACTTTCGCATTTATAATATTAGTATGGAAGTATGGATTGTCGTCGTAGCTGTAGAGCCTGCAGCTATCGCCAACCCGCGGGCCGCATGCAGCCTGCCGGGACTTTATCTGTGGACTGTGGCCCGCGTGATGTTAAACGGTAAACCATTTTGAAATTCACGCCCACCGACAATTAATAATGTAAAGTCGTCGTGAAAGACGTGAAATTTTTTCTACTTTTTAGACCCTAACACAATGCAATGCGACTGCAATAGAACTGCAAACCAAACGCGCACTCGGATTGCAGTTCAGTTGCAGTCGGCGTGCAGTCGTGTGAACTGTTTGGTTTGCAGTTCTATTGCAGTCGTGTCAAATGTATTCAAACTGTACTTGAACTGCAATTTGCAGTTGAAATGCAGTCCGTCTGTGTAGACCCTAAGTCGTTAATTTTAAGAACGATATTTTTTAACCTTATAAAATTATTGTTGCGGCCCGTGACACCAAGACCAAGACATGTTTGTGGCCCGTATGAAAAAAGGTTGGGGACCACGGCTGTAGAGTGTAGACTGCAGAGTGTAGTGGACTGGACTCTGGAGTGTCCGCGGGTACCGCAGTCCGCAGGGCGCAGGCTCTCCCCCACGTTGTTGGGCGTTTTCACACTGCGAGTGCGACGATAACGACACGACACGATACCACAGAATAGATAAGGGCCACCGCACATACAATACAATTTCAAGTTGGCCGACTATCGTACAAACTAAATTGCGTAGTGTCACAATTTAATTGGACAACTTCATCGTGAACGCTGCCAGCCGCAGACTTTTAGATTTAGTTGGTAACGGTGTTGCTAGCCTAGCGACGTGCGTGTTAAAATGCGTAAAAAGCACGTTTTTATTGTGGCACTAATAAAACGAAGGCGAAAAGAAAGGAGAATATTTTGGGTGCATTCAATATTAAGTGACAGAATATTAGAATTAGTACGATAGTCAGTTTGTACGAAAGTCGACCAACTTGAAATTGTATAATATGTGCGGTGGCCCTCTATTCTGTGGTATCGTGTCGTGTCGTTATCGTGCAGTGTGCAAACGCCCGTTCGCGGGCCGCTCTGTTACGTCATCGTTTTTAAAATTTACTTGTCAAGGTCAAACACAAAATTGATAATAAGTAATAACTCATCAACAATTTTTAACCGGCTTCAAAAAAAGGAGGTTATCAATTCGACGCGTATGTATGTAATATTTCCAGAACTGCCCAGTTTTTGTATATGTTAATCTACGACAGCTTCTGAACAAATGTGCTAAATTTCAAAAGTGTATGTATGTATACGTATGTTTTTATGTTTGTGCACGCATATCTCCGGGGTCAAAACCACAAGTCCGATTTTAGTGATTCTTTTTTTATTATACTAGGTATTGTTTAACTTAGGGAATACCGAATACAACAAGTTTCATCAAAATCGGTTCAGTAGTTTTTGAGATAGGGAATTTTAATTCTTAATTACGTACAAAAATTTGAAGTCGGTTTTTTCTTTTTAAAATACCTACTATTATGAAGATATTTATTTGCTCAGACCTCTGATTTTGGGAGTGATTAATCGTGTTGGGGTTATCGACCTGCGATAAGTGTCACCCAGCCGACACTCGTGTTATTCGAGACTTGCGGTAGTATTCGGATGTACATAACTATTTTGACCGTTTCTAGGATTGGCCCCTATAGGCTATAAGATTGATGTGCTATTGAGACCATCGCGGCTGCCGACTCGATCCACGAGCAGCTAGGCAAGGAATAAGTGGCAGGCGATAGGGCCAAGCGATATCGGTTTACTCGTATCAAGACGGTTATGCAAAGCAAAGGACCTATAACTCCATAAACGAGCCATAGCTATAGCTATAGTAGTGTTCATTATAAAATCTACTTTAGTGTTTATGTCCTAATGCGTAATAATAATTATTGTAACCGCCGCAAAGGATAGTTCTCAACGATGCTTTAGTGCCTCGTCTCCTATGGCAGTCTTTCAGAGCAGTCCTATTTTGTTCCTGGGGCGAGGGCTACGGTCGAAATCATCTCCTATAACTAATAAATTATTATAATAATGAGTGCAGTTGCTCTCGTCCGCGGTACTATCGGTTTACAAAGAGTAATATCTACCGCTGTAATATTTTGACCTTGGTAGTTTTTATACGAACGCGAACGGTTCAAATGTTCTCGGAGCCCTGAGCGCCGGCAGACCGGCTTGTCCCGGCTTGGCCTGGCCTGGCCCGGCTTGTCCCGGCTTGGCCCGGCAAACTAACCCAGCCGGTGCGCTGCCAATTTTAATTACTTCAATTAAGTACCTACTTCAAATTAGTTTTTCCTGTAAAAACTGGTTTTCTGTCGTTGAATTGTCTTGCCGTCGCTATTGTATTCGGTTTATATTATCGCCGACTGACAGGACGTAACGTTCGATAACGAGGGTTCTATTAAAGTAAAGACTCGTTTGGGAGTTAGATACTTCATTTTATTTCCTAGTTTTATCGGGCATGGTAATTTATACGAGAACTGCTGCACTGCAGGCGTCATCTGGTTCTTATATTACTATTAATTATTAATATAATATAAGAACTAGACCTTTCATTTAATAAAACTTAATTCTACTATAATTGAACCTCGCCAAACCGAAGTTGAGTATTCTATGTCCTTTTCCGGGACTTGAAGTATCTCTATACCAAATTTAAGAAAAATCGGTCTGAACCGATATTTTACTACCGCGTTTAGGCGTAAACAGATAACAGACATACATACTGACACTCTTTTGAGTTTATAATAATAGTATCGATTTAATAAAAAAAATTATTTCATTACTCACAGACATCCTTAAACTACAATAAGTAAGCTCTCAGTATGAGAGTCGATGTCCTCGTTGAGAGTCGAGATGGTAAAGTGAAGCGCGTTGGTTCATCCTTTAATCTTTAGTCGTTCATAACTAATAATGTAATGCGCACGAATCCAGTAATTGTGTCAATTATTATCAACAATCAATAGCGTGTGCTCCCGAGGCCGTCGCCGCGCGCCGTCGCAGGCCGACTATCTCAGTGATAACGCCGCGCTCTACTTTCTACAAGACATGTTCCAACTTCCAAACCATGAACTTAAAGATTTTTTAGAATTTCTTTGTTCATACTCGTAAAACTTTTTGTGTTCATACTTCATGGTACATCTAGAGGCGCACCACATATTAATACCACCAAATAAAAAATAAGGAAACGTGCCTAACTCCCATACTTCAACCGTTTTGAATTTGGTTAGTGTACAGTGGTTTGGTCCCGTACAGAGTAAAAGACAAGTTAGGTTCAATAGATTTATTGAATTGAATAATGGTTTAATGGTAAAGAGAGCGCGTGAACCGATTGGCGGCTTGACGCGAACTGGTTAAATAAAGCTAATTGTAATACCGCGTGGCGGCGTATACGCTGACAGTGCGAAACGTGATGTACTGTCGACAAACTGTTGACCGTACAGTTAGTTTTCGCAACGAAACACTAAGGGCCTTATCACACTGGCTGTCGCGGCGTGTCCGCTGCGCAGTCGCGTCGCTTTCAAATCGCTCGCTAATCGCCAGTGTGATAAGGCCCTAACACTCAAAACGAAATAAAGCCGTTGGCAATAAAGGTGCCGGTTGGCAGCGGACGACATGAAGCATTCGCAGACGACGTGTCGTCGCGACACAATACTGGTTATGTATTTAATACCTGCGCAGCTAGCGATACGAAGCTAGCGACACGTATTCATAGAAATACATAGAAAAACCTAGTAATAAAATATAAAAACATTATGTCATACACTTATAAATTATAATATAACAAGTGTACGACATAATGTAATACCTACTTATGTAAACTTTTTTGTTTTTCGGTTACTATAAATTTGCATCTAATTTTGTTAAGACACGATTTTGTAATGATACATTTTTTATTGATATATTTTTTATTTTATTTTATTTAGGAACAAACAGTTTTTCAGTACAAAATAATCTTGAGACTAAGTACATCTTCTTATATATAAAATTCTCGTGTCACAATGTTAGTCCATGAACTCCTCCGAAACGGCTTTACTGATTTTTACCAAATTTTATATGTATATTCAGTAGGTCTGAGAATCGGCTACTCGGTACTTATTATATTGATAAATGCATTTGTTGAATAAATAATAGTAAATTATTACAACTCGAGAAAAACGACGACCATGATAGCGATGGACGTTGCCATGGTGACATACTTTATTTAGTCACTTCAATCTATACTTATAAAATTACATGTCCTGACTGACTGACTGATTCATCATCGCTGAGCAAAAACCGTTAAAGTTACAGCCACGAAATTTGGTGAGTAGGTTTGTTTTATTAAGTAGACATCCAATAAGGAAGCAATTTTGAAAATTTTACCCCGAAGGGGGTGAAATAGGGGTTGAAAGTCTGAATGAAAGTCCGTCATTTCTTAAGTTAGGAACATGAAACTTTATCTTTGGGCTACTGATTAAAAATGATTAGATACGTGTTTAAGCGTTTTTGAAAATTCTACCCCCGAGGGGGTGAAATAGGGGTTGAAAGTTTAAATGAAATTAGTCTATATTATATAGGTATACTATGTTACCGCGGACGAAGTCGCGGTAAACAGCTAGTAAAATAATACGGACGATATACTTTATAATATGGCAAAGAAACGTTTGCCGGGACAGCTAGTAATTTATAACATAAACCTATAGTTCCATAAAAGAAATCAAGTATAGATTGTGTTTTAAGAGACTAAAGTCACACTAAAGACACATCATATTAATCTAAAACAAGGTTTTCAATTCTTTCACATACATTTTGTTTCAGTTTGCTTAAAGACATGAACGTAGAAAAAAAGGCGGACGGAGTCTTGTCATATACAAAACTGTGTCTTCACTTTTCTTCTGAGTCGGCCACGCACACGTTCTGACGCCTGTCAAATGGTATGGACTAGCGCAAGAATGTGTGCGTGCGGACCGTGTACATACAGCCAGCTGGCCGACTCTGAACAACACAGTTTTGTGTATGGTGGGACTCCATCCGCCTTTTTTTATACGTCCATGCTTAAAGAGCAATTAAACAGATCCAAATCGTCAAAGTGTGTATTATACATATTGCAAGAACGTCTTATGAATGAGTTACTACTATTACAAGTCCTGGATTGTGGAATACTAAAGAGGTTTCTTTTTCTTACAATTCTTTCTTGTCTCCGGGGCACACGAAACTCAATACTTTTAAGCAGCTCAGGTGTGTCTACAATATTATTAATTATTTTATACAGATATACAACATCAGAAACCATGCGACGCTTGGCTAGATGAGGTATTTTATATTTAGTTATTGACAATTCATAGTTACTATAAACGTTACCCATTCTAAATTCAAGACACTTAACAATTTTTTCTGCAGTGTTTCAATTCGTTCACAGTGATAAATAAAATAACAGGTATTGGAGTTATCCAAGCCTTTTTCCAAGCCAACGGGACACAACCTTCACATATAGATTTTTTATATAAAATTGTTAAGGGAGTTGTTAAACTGGAAGAACATTTTTTTACGAGAATCGGATGTATACCATCTGTTCCAGCGCCTTTTTTTGAATCAACTGATTTTAGAAGTTTATTAACTAGTCCTTCAGTGATCTCAATAGTTCCAATGTCATATTATATGTATGATATGTAACAATGTTGTACGTGGGTATTTGGGTATTGGGTATGTGTGACGATGTGGGGTGTTGGGGTGTCACAGGCGCCAGCGACGACGGTGCGGGGTGCGCGGTGCTGCTGGAGGTGACGCGCGCGCTGGTGGCGGCGCCGCGCCCGCTGCGACACGACCTGCTGCTGCTGCTCAACGGCGCCGAGGAGAACATCCTGCAGGCCTCGCACGCCTTCGTCACCACGCACCGCTGGGCCCGCGCCGCGCGCGCCTTCCTCAACCTGGAGGCGTGCGGCGCCGGCGGCCGCGAGGTGTTGTTCCAGGCGGGCCCGGCGCAGCCCTGGCTGCTGGAGCTGTACGCCGCCGCCGCGCCCCGCCCGCGCGCCTCCTCGCTCGCGCAGGAGCTGTTCGCCAGCGGCCTCGTGCCCGCCGACACCGACTTCCGCGTCTTCCGCGACTACGGCGACCTGTCCGGCCTCGACCTCGCCTGGAGCGCCAACGGCTACGTGTACCACACGCGCCTCGACTCGTGGCGCGCCGTGCCGCCCGCCGCGCTGCAGCGCACCGGCGATAACGTGCTCGCGCTGGCCGCCGCCGCGCTCGCCGGCCCGCACCTCGCCGCGCCGCCGGAGCCCGCCGCGCCGCCCGTCTTCTTCGACGTGCTCGGCGTCTGCGTGCTCGTGCTGCGCCCGCCCGCCGCCGCCGCCGCCGCGCTGCTCGCCCTCGCCGCCGTCGCGCTCGCGCTGCGTAGCTCGGCGGCCGCGGCGCGCGCGCGCCTCTACGTGCGCCCCGGCGAGTGGGCGCGCGGCATGCTGCGCGTGACGGCGGCCGCGCTGCTGGCGCAGCTGGCGGGGCTAGCGGCGGCGCTGCTGCCGGCGCTGGTGCTGCACGCGGCAGGCGTGCGGATGGCGTTCTACGCGCGGCCCGCGCTGCTGCTGCCGCTGAGCGCGCTGCCGGCGCTGGCGGGCTCGTGGGCGGACGCGCGGCACACGTCGGGCGGCTGGGCGCGCGTGCGCGGCGCGGCGCGCGGCTGGGAGGCGGCGCGCGCGTGGCGGGACGCCCTGGCGCTGCTGGCGGCGCTGGCGCTGGCGGCGGGGCTGGCGCGCGGCGTGCGCTCGGCGTTCGTGCCGGCGCTGTGGACGCTGCCGGCGGCGGGCGCGCTGGCGGCGGACGCGCTGGGCGTGGGGGAGGGGGGCGCGGCGCTGGCGGCGGCGGCGGGGGCGCTGCTGCCCGCGGCGACGTCCGCGTACCTGGCGGTGGGCACTCTCGATATGTTCGTGCCCATCATGGGGCGCGCTGGGACGTCGCCGCTGCCGCCGGACGTGGTGATGGCGCTGTGCACGGGCGCGCTGACGCTGCTGACGTGCAGCTGGCTGCTGCCGCTGGTGGTGGCGGCGCGGCGGGCGCGGGCGGCGGTGCTGGCGCTGGCGGCGGCGGGCGCGGCGGCGACGCTAGCGGTGCTGCTGGTGCGGCCGGCGCCGTACTCGGCGGAGCGGCCGCAGCGGCTGATGGTGTTTCACACGCGGCGGTCGGCGCACGCGGCGGCCGCTAACGTGACGCACGAGTCGGCGGCGGACGCGGAGCTGTTGTACTGGGTGCCCGAGCTCGACGTCAACACGCCGCACTCGCTCGACGACTACGGTACCGTATTATTTATCTTTACTCGTTCGTGACATCGTATTTTTGGTCAGTACTCAAGATGCATCTCGGTCTTAAGACGCGGTTCGGCTCTGTGATTGGTCCAAATTTTGACAGCCAACCAATCACAGAGCCTGAACCGTGTCTTGAGATCGAGATGCATCTTGAGTACTGACCAAAAATACGGGCCTAGTTTTATCGCTCTGCCGGCGTAGTATATTGTGTACGCGTATCCAGGCTGTAACATTATAATAATAATTATTATTATACATTCTTTTTCAAAGCTTTTGATAAAATTAATCATAATTTATTAATTAACAAATTATCAAGGATCGGTATACACGGTGATCTACTTAGGTGGATTGAATCCTATTTGAGAAATCGGAGCCAGGCTGTTGCCATTAAAGGTTTTCAATCAAGTTTCCTTGCAATTCCATCAGGAATTCCTCAAGGATCCCATCTTGGGCCATTTCTTTTCACGCTGTACATAAACGATATAGGGTGCTCACTAAACGATTCCTGTCACCTTTTATTTGCTGACGACACAAAAATTTTCAGAATTGTACAATCTCTTTCTGACTGCGCGAAGCTTCAGTCTGATATTGATAACTTTGGATATTACTGTAAGACTAATCAACTCTATCTTAATGTCGAAAAATGTTACACTATCTCGTTTACGCGCAGACATAACCCTATCTGTTTTGACTATGCGATTGACAACATTAAAATCAAACGCGTTGATAAAATACGCGATTTAGGTGTGATCGTTGACTCCAAGCTACACTTCAATCACCACATAGACACTATTGTGTCGAAAGCATGTAAACAACTAGGCTTAATACTACGTCTAGGTAAACCCTTCAAAAAGCCTGAAACTTTAAAAGTTTTATATTTTGCATATGTTCGTAGAATTTTAGAATTTGGAAGCATGGTTTGGAGCCCTCAATACGAAATACACATTGCATGAATTGAAAAAATCCAAAATAAATTTCTTAAGTCATTAGATTATTTAACTAATACTAAATTCTGTGATTATAAGTTATTAAAAATAAGGCGCCAATATTTAGATGCTATTAATGCTAATAATATAATTGTGTATTATTTAAAATAATACACAATGGGGATTGTCCATTTTTTTTTAATTTTGCTCATTACAAAAACATTTCGAGCAATAAGGTCAGTGATCGTTTTTCTGTATATAAACCAAAAAAATACCCATTAGTTACTTAAATTTTTGAACAAATATGTTTAACCTTAGTTTGACCTTCAATGGCGTTAAATTAGCAATAAATTCGACCAACATTACGTTTCGAACTTTTGGTAAGCTTCTCGTATCAGTTTTCATATAATGAGAACTTGCATTTGACGAACCAGCCATTATAATAAGATTGAAAGGAAATTTAAACACACTGCAGAGGTCAATTGGCCGCCGATGATGACGTCAGAGCGAAACTTTAAAAATTTATTGAGAAAAAACTAGCCAATGAATTTCAAAATTATTTAATTTATATTCTTAAAATACCTTATTTTAACGAAAAAAAATATAAAAAGTACATGTGATTTTTTTTGGACAATGCCCATTATATTGATTCATCTTCATTATTAGAACATATTTCTTTTAAAATCCCAAACTTCTTATCTAGATCAAAGAATACATTTCATATCCCTCTCTCACGAACTAACTACTCAAAAAACTCTTTTCTTCGTCGTGCTTGTGACCACTATAACAAAAATTTAAACACTGTTGACATATTTTGTAACAACTTAATATCATCATATAAAATCAAAAGTGCGTGATTTGATTCTACAATAATATTAAATACAATATGTTAGCTTAGATACAACTGTGAACATTATAAATGTATAATTATATTATAAGGTGTTATTATAATATCACTACTTAAGGTTTTGTATGTATTATTATCAATTGTGTTCTAACGACTCAACGCTACGAATTCACCATAATATGTGTTTAGTTTTATATTGAGTAATGGTACTTTAGGCTTGTTTGTAAACATAGAATTAAGTATTTTTGTATAATGGCTGTTTGTTACCTAAATAAAATAAAATAAAATAAAAAATAAAATTCTTCCGGGATAAAAAGTATCCTACGTTCTTGACCGAAACTCGAAGTATCTCGATACCAAATTTCAGCTAAGTTGGTTCAGCGGTTTGGGCGAGAAGAGGTTGTTCGGGGTTGGGATAGATAAACAAGAGATCAAAGGATATTCCTGTATTGCATAGATCTAACTATTACTAAAATGGGATATGAGATCGAGTCAGGCGCTCTGTATGAGATATTGTCGTGAACTAAACTTAATACATTATTCAAAGTTAATATAATACATATAAAGGTGCAGAGTTGCATTATTACCTAAGTTGCATCTAGGTAATAAGGCAACACACGCTGTACGGGCGTTGACCCGTACATGCTCCCGGGGGAGAAAAAAGGGGTTAGTAGAGGTCTAAGATAATGAAAGATGAGGTTACAAGATGATAAACAATTTTGCTTATAACTAATTAATAAACTAGGGTTAGTGTAACAAGTTGTACAAAGTAGTGAGATTTAAAATTAAACATAACTAGTTGAATTAAGGTCTCTAAGTGAAAAGACACGAAAGATCGGGGACGAAGCCCTGTCCTGTTTATGTAAGCACTCACTAGATTTAACTTTAGGATCATTAATTGTCACAGATTTGCCCTTAACACTAAGATCACTCACACACTTTTTATTTTAGCTAAAGATTGCCCATTTTCCCTAACCACACAACACTCACTTAACTCAGTTCCTTCGGGGGGCGTAGAGGAAGTCGCCCTAGCCGGCTGCACCTCTAGAGATCTCGAAGACTGCCGACGCTGAAGCCTGTGCCGCCGTCTCCAGTACAGCACTACAGCAGCAAATACTAATCCAATGACCGGGACGTAGATGACGGTGTAGTGATGCACGTCATGGTGGATATTTCATCGCTTAACGGTTCACTCTTCTTTAGAGCATCAATACTTTCAGCAAGAGAGTCAAACTGTCGTAAGATTTTAGAGTTGTTATTGGGATCAATCTCAGCGGGCAAATCAGTAAGAGAAATATTCAACATGTGATTTATGGAAGGTATTCCTGGCGCCAGTTATCATAGTACTAGATAAAAGTTTGGTAGGATTGATCAAAAAGTCTTCTGTTTTTATCATGCAGTCCTCCCCAATGTTCAAAAGACCTGCGTTCGTTAATTTTGTTGCCGCACCTTGGCCTTCACAAAGAATTTTAAGATTGCATTCGTTGCAGCAAAAATAAAAATATCTGTTGATTGACTTTAATTCCTTCCAAACATTTTTACAAGGATTTTTCACAGTTTTACATGTTCTTGTATTAGGGATGGTCTCGCAGAGGTTGTGATCATCCTTCAGGTGTTCAATAGGATTTCTGATATGGCATAGGATCATTTCTGGATTTCGCCGTATGCAGGATTGAAGATCGTTCTCGGAGATTGTTACATATGAATCCTTTTTCAAATGAATAGCGGCAAACTCGGATATAATTTGTACATTTAACATGACGTTGTTTTGAGATCTCGGAACTGGAATGAGATTAAATAGTTCATAGACGCCTCTTTCTATTAGGGGTATACGGATTTCTATGATGAGATATTTTGAGCTGTACTTGGCTCTAACTTGTAATAAATTATAGAGATCTTTGAGATGGAGATTATCAACAGGGATCGCCAAATCCTTAGGAATTTGCGCCGAAATTACACTTAGTTCGTTTCTGAGCTGGCTCGGAGAGATTAAGTGAAAGTCCAGTTTCCCATTATAAATGTTTGTTACCGTATCCAAAATCGAGTCCTGTATTTTCCTAAGACTAAACATAAGATTTGTAGCGGTTATTGAGGACGTCAAAAAGTCTGTAACAAAACTCATATTTTGAACGTAGAGCTGTAAATTTACATAAGCCATTCTGACTTCATTCATCTTCTGATTAATAGATTTGTGATGTGCTCTCATGGTACTCTCCATTCTTTTCATGAGATTAAATTCAGCTTCCACCACTGAGGTTTGATTTTTCCAGAGATCAAACAAATGTTTGTCATTTTTTCTCATAAGATCGATGTCCTTTTCATATTTGTCAGCAAATCGCTGGTCAAGTACACCGAACAAGCTATTTTCAACGTAGCCTACTCCGTCTATTAAGCCTCGACGCCGGCGCTTATGCGCGTTTCCAATTACAAATGATTCATTCATCATTATAATATTGTTATAATGTTTTAATTCTTCGAACTCGTGCCCGAGTTGCAATGTGATATCTTCGCACGGTGTCTTATGTTTTATTTCTAAACATATTGTCTCGAGGTAATTAATATATTTTTGAAGAGCCGACATGCCTTCTTTATAGGGATAAATATCATAAAAGACAATTAGTCGCCAGTCGTCTCGAATTATATGCATATTTGAGATTTTGTCAAAATAAATGCTGTTATTGACTGGAGTAAAATTATAGGATGCTTGAGCTGAGGTAATTAAAGATATCAAAAATAGTGTTAAAGATAGAGCTATTTTAGAAAACGAGATACGATTAGACTTCCTTTTACTTGAGTTTTCCTCTTTTAGTTCCTTATCCGGTCTACTGGGATTTATTCGAGAAAGAGGTAAGTTTCCCATCAGTTGATTTTTCAGTGTGGATTCGTTTTTACGACGCTTGACGCACATTCTTATCCGCTCCTTGGTAGGTCTGTTGCCATCTATACTGAGATCTGCCTGTTTTGACTGATTTGGGATGATGATGGGATGTTTAACATCAGGATTCAAATGTGAATGTTTCGCCGTCCACTGACACGTAATATTCCGTCGGCGTCTAAAGTAGAATTAAGATTTAAGATCTGGCTTTTATTATTTAGAAATTCACCGTTCTGAAGATGTGAGATTTCCTTAGAAAAGTACTCCTGTTGCACCCTATTTATTGCGCGTTTGAGATCTTGCAATGTAAGGTAAATCACGCTATTCTTTTGGTGTAAATATATTATGTCAATGAACTTGTTAACGTAGGCTTTAACTTGTATTACAGTTCTCAGTTTACTAAATTTATTCAATAATTGTTTAATTATAGAGGTATCGAGGTTTGTAGTAGCGATGTTTACTAACTTCTTTTTTTTGAGATCTTCCGTCGTGTCATAGGATACATCGACAGGATAATTTTCGGGATCGAAGGAAGGTAACCAGCTGGGTCCTTCCCACAAAAGAAAATGTTCAGCTAATTGAGCTGCTGCTAAACTACGGCTTGCGCAGCCAGCGGGATTATTAGGCCGTTCATCCGAAGAGAGTTGCTTATGGGTCATCATAGCGCGAAAAGATGCCACCTTAGTCCCGTAGGTTACGGTCGCTAGTTGGTAGTCCTGTAGAGGTTGAGATCGATGACTTCTCCATAATATGATTTTCTGAAGATTGTGATGCTCAGGATGTAGCCATAATATATTACGAAACACTTTCTCAACATCGCTAGTTAAAGTATATTTAAATTGCCGCCATTTAAGGACACACAGAGGGCCGAATCTCCAACAAGATCTGCTTAGCCTTACTAAGAAGATCTTGTTGGAGATTCGGCCCTCTGTGCATGAGATCATTGAGGCTTAGTCCAGATGTCGTAGCTGCCGATGCATTAAAAACTACTCTAAGTTTTGTGCTTAGTGATTCATCACGAAGTACACAATGGTGTGATAGGTAACAACCTGGAATTATGTCAGCGTTAGCCGCGACGGGGGTCATATGTCCGAGTTCAATATACTCAGACATAAACAATTTATAATCATGTGCTAGGTCAGGTTTTCTAATTAATTTATTTTCAATTCGAAAGAATTGCGCTATAGCCTTTGTTCTTGATTCACCTAAGTTTTCCAGGAAATTATCTTTTAAGGGTAATTTTACGACGTAGCTGCCATCGTCGCGCCTTGAGGTTGTAGATTTGAGAAGGTCGATGCATTTTTGGTTTCTTCAGATTTCGACGAAGGGTCTTGAATATCCTCGATTTCCCAAGACTGCTGGATCTCGGAGATATTATTTAGGATGACGTTGCACTGGAGGATTTTGCAGCTACCGCTTAAGATCCAGCCCAGCTGAGTTTGCTGAGCCATAGGTAGGGTACCTTGGGGTCGGCAGATGCCATCTAATAGGATAAGAGAGTAGACATCAGCGCCAAATAGGATATCGACCGGCCGACTTTTATAAAATTCAGGATCAGCTAGGGTTATTTGATTGAGGGTCGACCAGTCGGGCTTAGTGAATGTAGAACTCGGCAAGTTGTTTACTAAGCGCTTCATAATAAACACGTCGGTTTCAAAAGTAAAGTCATTTACGAGTGACATGCACTTAATAGAGATCACGCCTTTACAAATATTTTCGTTGTTTCCGACTCCTGAAATATAGCCGCTGCATTTTTTACGAGATAATTTTAAAATCTGAGCAGCCCTTTCGGTAATAATTGAGGTTTGGGATCCTTGATCCAAAAGGACTCTCATTTTATGATAAGATCCATCAGCTGCTTGTATTTTAATCATTGCTGTGGCAAGTAATATTTCTGCAGGGTTATTGTCCGATGACTTCAGGTCTTGATCAGGCAATTTCGTTATCGTGGCTGTATACTTTGGCCCCGATTCGGTGTCTGGCGTAGTATTCGCTGAGTTGTATGATTCGTGAAGAATGGTATTATGCGCCTTATTGCATTCTCTACATTTTAACTCGGAAAGACATTTTCTAGTTCCATAATTATGTAAACAATTGACACAAAGGTTCAAATTATTAATAGCATTTTTGCGTTCAGAAGGTTGAATTTTCAATAACTCCGGACAATTATAAATGCGATGACTCGACGAAAGGCAAAAATTACATGTCTTGCGGCTATGATTTTCAGAATTTGACGATTGCACAAGATTAATTTTATTTGTAGAATAATTATTACTGTAATTTAGTTTTAAGTTAGGATTAAAATATTTATTAGTAGATTTTTGATCATGTCTTTGACCTTTGGATGACGTTGGATAATGTTGAGTTGAAGGATAAGATTGAGATGAGGGTCTTTGACTGGAACTTTCTTGTTTCTTTCTTGAGGTTTCTAATGACATGAATTTATTTTCTAAAAATTGTAGAAACTCCTCCAGTACTGGCAATTCTCTAGGCGATTTTAGGGAATCGATATAATCTTCATTGGTGTCAGGATCTAATTTTTCCGCTAAAATACACACTAGGAAAGGATCCCACGTAGAGACGTCGATCCCGAGATTTTTAATGGCATTCACGCTCTCGTAGGTTGTATCATGGATACGCTTGAGATGATAGATAGATCTATGCTGGATCACTGGAATATTAAGGATGTTCTTCAGATGAGATGTAAAGATACGTCGCTTGTTGTCGTAGCGATGCGTGAGGATATTCCAGCACACGGGATAATTACCGGAACTGATTTGGAGATGCTGAATCAGCTTTTCAGGCTCGCCTTTCACCTTGCTCTTCAGGAACTGCATCTTCTGGGCGCAGGAAAGCGAAGGATTGTTGTGAATGGTCTCCGTGAAAAGATCCTTAAAGGAGACCCATTCAGTGTAGTTTCCTGCAAAGGTTGGGATCTCCATCTTCGGGGTCGATTTTTCTATGTGTGCCACGGACCACATTTTTTGATTAATATCTCTTTTGAGATTTTTATAATATTTTTCATATGATGTAAATTGTTCCTCATATTGGGTGTTTGAGCCGTTGAGCTCATTGTCCAGCTCCCAGTGCAAGGAATCAATGGCAGACCAACGGTTTTTGAGGTTTACTAAGATATCCTCAAACTCCCATTTTTCCGTGACGAGATTGAGGTCGATAGCTTGAGCTTCTCGTGAAAACGCTCTAAAATTAGTAGATTGTTTTCTCAGCAAGTCTTCTACGTTGGAGCTGACCTTCTGAGTTGGATTTGGAGATGAAAAGCCTGCAGCCGTTGAAGGCGTGGGATGAAAGGTGGTTTTAAAACCGGGGTTTGCGGCCTATCTATTTTTAACCGACTTCCAAAAAACGAGGAGGTTATATGTTCGGCTGTGGATATTTTTTTTTGTATGTTCAACGATTACTCCACCGTTTGTGAACCGATTTTCGAAATGTTTGTTTTGTTGTATTAGGTTTCACTCCAATTTGGTCCCATTTTCACAAAAGTGGTGACCTGATGATGGGATCCATGAGTAATCGAGGGAACTCCTCGAAATTTATATGGAAACATATGGTGATTTTGGTTTTATGTGAAGTGTACTAAGAATACGCTACCAAAAAGTCAAATATTGGGTCAAGGTATACCATGGTTTCGATGATGCTGAGAGAACTCCTGATTCCTTATAGATACACGTTTGGGAGTTTCGGCGTTGTTTTAAGAACAGAAAGCATAAACTACTATGCAATTCATATTCATCATCATAATCATCATCATCATCATCGTCATCATCATCATTACCACGTCGTGTTAAGGCCACCAATGTCTCATGGCACAGAATAGATAATAGTACAAGGCATAGGTATGGATATACTAATAATAATAATTATGTACTGTATAACAACACCTCTTTGTTTTTTATACACGGCGGTCGGCGTCGCCGCCCCGCGCCGCATAGAATACTTTACTAACTACCTACTTTATATACAGATCGAATACTTTACTACTTTATAAAATTTTAATAGACAAATAGAATTAAAATAAAGTTATTTTAAAAAGAGCATTTAAAAAAAACAAAGTCAGTAAGTGTCTTTTTAATTAGTTATACTTATTAATCGATAGATGGTGCACTAAGTACCTATCGATTTGAATTCTTGATAACAAGAACAGCTGTCAATAATTATGATAATATAAATATTATGCTACGCTACATCCTATGCAAGTTTGTACAATTTTTTATCTGATAGATCCTTCGATCGTGGAAAAACGAGACAAAATAGCCTTTCTATTGTTATCGCAATCGCCGGTGACCGCTTCGGGCTTGAAGTATTAAAATTGTTAAATTACTTAGCACAATATGTTCACTTCACTGATAATATTATATTATTTTGTGAGTGTGAGTTGTGACTGTTAACAAATTGTAATAAGATACGTAAAATATACGCGAAGATTTACCTACTAGTGTAACTAAAAAGAGTGAAATTATTATTATTTTTAACAAAAAATTAAAACCGACTTCCAAGGTAAAAACAATAATAACATTAATATGAACTAAAAAGTATTAAATAATTTTTACTATCTAATAGTGCCTTTTTCCGAATTCGGCTAAACCTCAACTATTTCTGTACTCAATCTTCATAATTTTGAAGTCGGTGCCAGTTCCAAAAGTTTTAAATATTCTGTCAGAGGACTGAAGATTCAGCTATCTGGTACCGACTTCAAAATAATGAAGATTGAGTACAGAAATACTTAGTTGAGGTTTAGCTGAATTCGGAAAAAGGCACTATTAGATAGTAAAAATTATTTAATACTTTTTAGTTCATATTAATGTTATTATTGTTTTTACCTTGGAAGTCGGTTTTAATTTTTTGTTAAAAATAATAATAATAGGATTGTAGTTTTGTAAAGCCGCTTTTATTTTATTATATTTAATTTTTAATTGGTCGTACTGATTAGATGTAAAATACGCATGAGATTGATCACCGAAAGACAGCAAATTCATATGATTATTATGAAACTCTGTGAAGTATTGCTCTAGGTTATCTAACCGCCGACGGAGATAGTCGGGGGTTTTCCTATCTGCTCCATCCTTTTTAAAGTTGGAGTACAGTGAATCCACTCCATCGATGATTGGCTGCTGTGTAGCTAAGATGTCTTCCATCTTCGCCAGGATAATAAAAAAGGAAAGGTCTTACTTGAGGTTCAGCAAACCGCTCGCTCGTCGATTGCGCCTTCCGCGGCACAGACAGGATACTCGGTGAACTGGTAGCGCGCTGAGGATCCGGGAGCACCGGACCGCGAGATGATGGCACCGTCAGGACACCGGAGTCACACGGGATCAGAGTTCAGTGGCACCGTTCCAGGTACCGGGATTGCACGAGATCACGAGATAAACTGTTCTCCTAAGGTACTGAGTTCGTACGCGAAACCACGAAGTGCACTCACAGGATAGTCAACTAGATACACTCGCGTAGGGTCCCGCTTTTTCGCTCGAAGGACCAATGTTCGGGGTTGGGATAGATAAACAAGAGATCAAAGGATATTCCTGTATTGCATAGATCTAACTATTACTAAAATGGGATATGAGATCGAGTCAGGCGCTCTGTATGAGATATTGTCGTGAACTAAACTTAATACATTATTCAAAGTTAATATAATACATATAAAGGTGCAGAGTTGCATTATTACCTAAGTTGCATCTAGGTAATAAGGCAACACACGCTGTACGGGCGTTGACCCGTACAGAGGTAAAAGATAGATGGATAGACACAATTTTGCATTTATTATATCGATAATATGGATTATTCTTAATAATGATTACAAAACTTTTACAAAACTTCTAAATTAAAATTCTTCAGTTTAACAACTTCCATGCCACAATCATCTCAATAGATTATATCACTAGATCCGTATCCGTCCGCGAACGGATTCTGGTTCGTAGTCGTATATCGACGAGGCGACGATGGAAAGACTCCTAGTCGCCGAATAGTGGTGGGAAGTGACCGTGTGTGGTGTGAAGCAATGTAGTGACGGGTTGGGTTAACAACCGAAATAAATCTGTTATTAACCCAATAAAAATTTGTTAACAGTGTGGTTTGGAGTTTGAAATTTAAACAATATATTGCACTGAATTTGTTTATTGGCTTGATGTTTAGAGTATTAATCGTATAATCACAGTTCACAGTATAACTTTGCTAACACACATGTAGAAAACTCAGGCAATGCAATGGCGCGAAGTGAGAACCCCGTACCGTACCATTGACAATTACATTTTTTTTTATTTTAAGTATAAGGCATTGAACAAACAGTATACAGTATACACGAAATAATTGTGGTTACCATTATCAATATGGTTAATGTAAACATTGATCACAGAATTAAATGTGTTAACAGGATAAATATGTTACAGTATCACATACTGTTAATCCTAACCGAATGATATAGGTTTGGGTTAACAACCGAATTTTATTGGGTTAATAAACAGTTATTATTAATAACAGTATTAACCCAATAAAATTTGAAATTTACCCAGGTTAACCTTTTCAAACTACCCATTCAAACTGGTAACCCATATGGTTACCAGTTTGAATGGGTTATCCGTTTCATAAGATTATCAAATACTTATGTTAACAGTACTAACATGTAACCGTTTTAAAAGGTTTTCGATTTAATCTGTAACCATTTATTCAGATTATCCTTATAAATGGGTTATACTTTTCACTGGTGTGCAGTGGCGGGCATGCGGGAGGCGCGCGCGACGACGGCCGCGGAGTGCGCGCGCTGGGTGTACTGCGGCGCGCCGTACTTCCTGCCCGTGCTGTCGCTGGTCGCGCGCGGCCACTCCCTGCCCGCGCCGCACCCGCCCCGCCCGCGCCTCGCCTTCGCCGCGCGCCTGCTGCCCCCCGCCCCCGCCGCGCCCCGCGAGCGCGCGCTCGAGCTGCGACTGGCGGGCGCGCCGCACCTCACCGCCGTGCTGGCGCCCGCCGCCGGCGTCGCGCTCACGTGCGCCCCGCCCGCGCCGCCGCTGCAGCCGGGCCCGCGCTGGGGCGAGCGCGACACGTACTTCGTGGCGCTGTACGCGGCGCCGGAGCCCGCGCCCGAGCCCTGGGTGCTGCGCTGCACGCTGCGGGGCGCGCCAGCCGGCGGGGAGTGGCTGCAGGCGGCGCTGGCGGCGCACGGCATGGCGGACGCGGCGCGCCGGAGCCCGCACCACGAGGAGCTGCTGCGGTCCGCGCCCGACTGGGTGGCGCCCACCGGCTGGGGCGTGGACCTGCACCTGGTGACGCTGCAGTAGCCCACTCCCCGCACCCCGCGCGTAGTGGGCGGGGTTCCCGCGGCGTCCCGCGCCCGCACTACATTGTTTTTATATTAAATTGTTTTTATTAACTACTTTTTTTTACTTCATTTCGTATTAACGAATATTAATAAATTATAATAATAATTTCGAAAAGAGCACATTTCAGTTCTTATAGATGTAGATTGTTTAACGCGTGTAAAATCCTACGAATAATAAAAACTAAGCAAACGTAAGTCTCATACTTCAACCGTTTTAAATTTGGTTCCTTTCGACACACTAAAATATGACAATAGCTACGAAAAACTAACACTTTACGAAAGAAAGCCGTTGATAATAATTGTCGCTTCTACCACAGAATATTAGTAACAACAGGAGTTCCACTCCCGAACCCCGTTTAAAGAATTAACGACTATGAGTCATGCAGCATGCTACGATACTATAAAGTTTAAATTCCCACCGCGCGACGCTAAGTGCCTACAATAATTATATTCACCTACTTGCTACATGTTCTCTTTCTATCGCGTAACTCGTACCTTTTCTGACGACATCAAGATTTTCACCTTTTAGAAATTAAAATAATATTCTTTTAGTTACTATAGCTACTAATAGCAAACTTTTTTATAGTAATAATCAAATTTTAGTAACCCAACCTGTACAACTCATTTGCAAGAAGACGTGGTTTTTATCTTTAGTTTTAAATGCATTTAGTTTCCAGTTAAACACAACCTATATTTTATAATAATTTTATATTCGATTATAGTGCAGGAGCTAGTCAGGATTTCTTTACAACTTAAACATAGTAACTTGTGTTTATTTCTGTGTAGTATGTGGTTTGTTTTGTATGAAATTGATTTATTTGCTGTTTGTGTATTTTTTATCTTTTTTTTTTTTGTATTTTAATGTCTTAAATTACCATATTAAAATATTTCTTTGACCTTTTTTTAATTGTTCATATTTATCAAATTAATAACGATTCTGTGACAGCGGTTAAATCAGTACGTAGATATATGCGTGCGTCACTGCTCGCTTATGAGTCCCTAGTGATTTGTCCCCCAAGAGGGGTACTTACAGTTCGATATCTACACGCGAGAGTGGGACAGGCCTGCTTCTACACAAAAATGTGTACCGAATACATGCATAAAGTTTGCACGTATTTGAATTCGGTCTCATTTTGTAGACTCGCGGACCAAATATTTTGACACATTTACTCTTCCTTAGTTTTTATTATTCTGTCATGATTTTTATTTTATGTGTGGCAATACCAGTATATACCTGGCAACACCGTTCGAATCCCACCACCCGTTTGTTGCCGGTGGTAGGGGGTTTGAATGGTGGGGTAGAAATGGGCAGTCGGGTAGAGAATTCATTCGAGCGGCAGCAACGAAGAAGGGCACTTGGTTAATATACTGCACTGTTATTCTGCCCAAATTGTGTATCGAATATACTGAAGTGTTAATTAAAATTATAATTATTGGAGATTGAAGTTTAATTAAACTTCAGAAGCGGGACAAGAAGCCCCCAGGTATGTACGCTCACTTTATATAATACATTATAACTTATAATTTACTTAAAGTAAAAGTTGACAATTATTAGTACGGTGAAATAATGTAATTTAATCGTTTTAAAATTTTACCAAAAGATATTCAAAAAACACGTTACTGATTAGAATACACTACCACGCACCACACTCAACATCACTATACATTTCACTTGGTCGAGGCAACTCTTCGACAGTGAACATCACATTACATTTTAAACATCATTACACATTTCACTTGGTTGAGGCAACTCTTCGACAGTGAACATCACATTACATTTTAAACATCATTACACATTTCACTTGGTCGAGGCAACTCTTCGACAGTGAACACCACATTATTTTATCCTTATAACATTATTATACACAGTGATTCGCATTACACTACGCAAATACACTTTTCATTTTATATAATACTTTAAAACTTAATAGAAGTTATTATATAATTAGATATTATATTCATGAAACATTTTATAATTGTTTTGCTATTAATAGATAACTTTCAACATGTTCTAACACAAACTAAAGTCACATATCGTGTATGAATACCTAGTTTATAATATTGTAGAATTTGTAGTTAATTGAAATTGATCCTTTTTTTAAAAATAAAGTGATCTAGTGAATGATTACTTCCTGTTGATTGATTTTAATAAGTTTTAACTATTACGATTAAGTTTTGTTAGTTGGGCGTTTTTCAAAAACTAAACGTTAAGGAAAACGGAACACTAGTAAAATCCAGTTGTATTTTTAAGATAAGATGAGATAATTACTCTTTGGACGTTGTGACAATGCATTCTATAACTTTACAGCATGATATTTGGTACAAAATAAACAACACAAAAAAAAATCTACCTACTTACTTTAATAATAATTCGAGGGGTACATGTACCATCGAGAAAATTGATGCCTGGGCGGATGACGGACCTGCATCAACTCAATGTTAGCTGTGATCGGTCTGATGGGTTTGACTTGGCGCGGCCGAATTACTTGGGTCCGCCATTTGCTTAGGAGTCGACTTCTCTGATGGTACATTAGAATTTAGAACTGAACAAAATAAGTTTTATAATTGAGTTGGAATAATTTTTAATGGATATAATTTTGACTTTGATTTATTTAATTTTCTTGGACAACAAAATGGTTGGTTAGATTGATTAAAGTGAATTAGGTTTGTTATGATGAACTAGGTTTGTTCGCCGGATACCTGGGTGAACTAGGTTTGTTCGCCGGATACTTGGGTGAACTAGGTTTGTTCGCCGGATACTTGGGTGAACTAGGTTTGTTCGCCGGATACCTGGGTGAACTAGGTTTGTTCGCCGGTTACTTGGGTGAACTAGGTTTGTTCGCCGGATACTTGGGTGAACTAGGTTTGTTCGCCGGATACTTCATTGGACTAAGTTTGTTGGCTGGATTTACTTGAGTGAACTAGGTTTGTTCAGTTTATTAGTGAACTGTGATATTTGACTTTATACATATTGAACTAGGATTAATAAAATTATATAATTGAATTAAATTGAGTGGACGAGTTATATTTTGACAAAGTATTTACATATTTTAAAATTGGTGTAAAGTTACCTGAGTGAATCATTTTATTTTGATAACTTACTTCTGGTTAGCTAAGTAACCATGGATTTAAATATTAAACTATAATTTTATCATTGCATATTAAGTACATGATTGAGGAATTACTTTGAGATGGTTTACTCGTATGTTTTATTAAATCAATTGCAGGGATGCCGCGAGAATTAAGTGAGGGAGGTACACCTCCAACGACACCACCAAGGAATAGACGAAGGAAGCGGCGTCGTTTAACGTCTAGTTCGTCGGAGGAGGAACCCTCTCGATCGCGTAGAAAATCAAGGAGACTTACTACAGACGATGTGCTAAAACTTTTAGCGAACTTTAAAGGGGATCAAGGTACTGGAATGAATTTTAACAATCTTAACAATGTGATTCCTCAGATGAGCTCAGCTCATCTGAGCTACTGAGCTGAATTTCTATAGTCTGAGCTAGCTCAGACTATAGAAATTTGGTTGAAGAAGGTAAACGAGTATGCCAGAATTTATGGATGGAATGAAGCCCAGGTTGTACACTTTTCGTTACAAAAATTAACTGGACTAGCCAAAAAGTGGTTTGAATCTCTACCGACGGTAGTTTATACGTGGAGTGAGTGGCAGGCAAAGCTTATAAAAGCGTTTCCCAGCGAGGAAAATTATGGACATCTTCTGGAAGAAATGTTAAATCGAACTTCGCGTCGTGATGAAAGTCTTCGTGAGTACTTTTATGATAAGCTTAGTTTATTAAGTAGATGCGAGATAACTGGCAAAAAGGCAGTAGATTGTATAGTGCATGGATTGAGTGAAGGTTCAATTAAAAGTGGTGCCCAGACTCTTGATTGTCAAGAACCGGAAGGTCTTTTAAATTTCCTTTGCTCCCAAAGGTGGCAACCACAACAATTTAATCATCCTAAAGGTCAGGATAGGGGTAGCCAAAGATTTGTGCATAGGAATGTTGCAAGTTCATCAAATAGTGGTGTAGCCAAAAATAGTAACATTACCTGCTACAATTGTCGTACAAAGGGTCACCCATATTATAAATGCCCCAATCAGATTGTTAAGTGTAAACGTTGCTTTAGAGTCGGTCATGATAACAATGATTGTAAGCTCACCCCTGTACAACGTTTAGTGCAAGCAACAAACCAAAATGATTCTTCTTCTGAAAAGAAAACTTTAAAAATCACTGTTTCCGAAAAATCTAATAATAAGTTTATAAAACGGTCATTAGTTAATGATAAAGAGTATGAAGTGTACATAGATTTGGTAGTGAGTGTAGTCTTATACGTCAAAGTGAAGCCGAAAATTTACAGTTACCTAAAAATTACGACGGTATTCCGATTGTTAAAGGTTTTGGTAATTCTTGTATCCGACCGTTATACAAATCACACGTTACAATTAGGATTGATGACGTTGAAGCCTTTATAGATGTTCTGGTAATTGCTGATGAATTTATGCCAACCTCACTAATAATAGGACAAAATTTCACCGAGTTGCCATTTTTAACTGTTTTAAAAGATAGTATCCAATTATATTTTTATAAGAGTCCGTCTTGCGATGCCTTTGAATCGGAAGTTACTTTTGCACCAATCAAGTTATACGTTTTAGAAACCACCCAAGTGACACATACAAATATTTTACCTGTTTATACTGAGAATCCGAAATATTCTGGGGATGTTTTTGTGCAAGGTTATCATGCCTTAGGAGCCGGTTGCGAACATAGTTTAGTTCAAGGAGCTTATAGGGTAACCGATGGTAAAAGTTTCTTAGTTGTATCTAATTTAACACCTAAAGTAGTTACTTTAAACTCTGGAGTATTAATAGCGCGTGCATTGCCTTTTGTTGAATGTGATACACAACAAGTTAATAGGATTTTAACTGATGACACTTCTAAAGTAGAACCTCTAAATAAAAGTGAGATTGTTGTCGGTGAAAATTTAGATCCTGATGTTGTTGATAGATTACATGCCTTATTACAGAGTTATAGGGATTGTTTTGCTATCAATCTCAGCGAGGTCGGTTGTGTAAAGGATGTAGAAATGCATATAGAACTTTTGGATAATAGACCTGTTGTGTATCGTCCATATCGACTTTCGCATTCGGAACGAGAGCAAGTAAGGGAGACTATAGATGAACTTCTAAAAAGCGACATTATTCAGGAATCGACTTCAAACTATTCTAGTCCCATACTAATGGTGAGGAAGAAAACTGGAGAGTTTAGGCTTTGTGTGGATTTTAGGGCTCTTAATAATAAAACTTGCAAAGATCGTTTTCCTCTTCCCGTGATCGATGATCAAGTTACTAATTTGAGTGGCAACTCTTACTTTACGACTTTGGACTTAGCGTCCGGTTACTACCAAGTTCCTTTAGCCAAAAGTAGCCGTCATCTTACCGGATTCGTGACACCTGACGGGCATTACGAATTTAAGCGTATGCCTTTCGGGTTAGCTAATGCCCCTGCAGTCTTTCAGAAGATGATAAATAAAATTTTAGGCAATAAGAGATTTGAATATGCGTTAGCGTATCTTGATGACGTTTTAATTCCTTCAAAAGACATTGACGAGATGTTTATTCGATTAGAAGAGATTTTAAAACTATTTAGAGAGCATGGTCTTACTTTAAAATTGTCTAAATGCCGTTTCTTCACTACCAATGTAGAGTATCTCGGGTATGAGGTTTCTTCTGCAGGGATACAACCAGCCAAAGCTAAAATAAAAGCCGTAGAGTCCTTTCCCAAACCTAGTAATATTCACGAGGTACGACAGTTTTTGGGGTTGACGGGATATTACCGTAAATTTATACAAAATTATGGAGAAATTGCACGACCTATTACGTCCCTGTTGAAAAAGAACTCTACGTGGCAATGGTCTAAGGAGCAAGATAATGCATTTTCATTATTAAAAGAGAAGCTAATAAGTAGGCCAGTATTAGCCCTATATGATCCGAAGCTAGAAACGGAGTTGCACACTGATGCTAGCTCTCTCGGTATTGGAGGAATATTGATGCAGTGGCAGCGTGACATTCGTGTATTGAAGCCGGTCGCTTATTTTAGTAGGCAAACGACACCGGAGGAAAGACATCTCCACTCTTATAAGTTAGAAACCTTAGCTGTCGTTTGCTCACTAAAAAAATTTAGGGTATACTTACTTGGACTCCATTTCAAAGTATACACAGACTGTGCGGCTCTCAGGACCACCCTAACCAAACGAGATTTATTACCGCGCATAGCTAGGTGGTGGTTACAAATTTCCGAATTTTCATTCGATATAGAGTATCGCCCCGGTGTACAAATATTGCATGTCGATGCTTTAAGTAGGAATACCGTATTATCTGAGAACGTAGAAGATAATCCATGCGTTAGTATTTTTAATATCGAGTCGGATAGTTGGCTTCTTACCTTACAATTAGCTGACCCGGATATTTCTCGCATAGTAAAAATACTAAAACCGGACGAGGATGAGGAGTGTAAAGAAATTAAGCAAAATTATACTATCAAAAATCGCATAGTATATAGAAAAGTTGACGATGGATTACGCCTAGTCGTACCGCGAAACGCTAGGTGGCAGATATGTAGGGCAAACCACGATGAATTGTCATCTTGGTTATGCTAAAACATTAGAGCGAGTTAAAAATGAGTACTGGTTTCCGAAACTTAGACGTTTTGTAAAAAAATATGTAGGCGCGTGCATAGAATGTGCATATAATAAGGATAGTGCTTCGCGTGTTAAAACTGGGCATTTATTTCCTATTGAAAAAATTGATATACCGTTTCATACCGTCCATGTTGACCATTTAGGCCCATTTGTGAAGAGTAAAAGCGGAAATACTCACATTTTAACTATTGTAGACGGATTTACGAAGTATGTTTTCATTCGGGCTGTTAAAAATACAAAAACTAAAACTACCGTCAAAGCTCTAACAAATATTTTTCATGATTTTGGAATTCCAGCCAGGTTAATATCTGATCGCGGAACATCTTTTACATCAGGTGATTTTAAACGCTTCTGCATAGAATACGGAATTAAACATGTCTTGAATGCGGTTGCTTGTCCCAGGGCGAATGGCCAAGCTGAAAGATATAATCAAGTTGTCTTAAATTCCTTAGCAGCACAAAATTATAATAGCCACGAACGCGACTGGGACAAGCAACTAGGCAAAATTCAATGGGGAATCAACAATACTGTCAATATGACAACTCAGAAATCTACAGAAATCTATTGTTCGGTGTTAGAATGCGCGATAAGCTAACTAACAAGATGCACATAGAACAAAAGGAGGTTAGCGAAAGTTTGGAAGATATTAGGGAAAAGGTTAGTTTAAACATAGAAAAGGATCAAATAAAACAAAAGAATGACATGATAAAAATAGGACTCCCGCGGTTAAATATAGTGTAGGCGATCTAGTGAAGGTGTCGCGAAACAATTATTGCAATGACGGCAAAAGTGCTAAACTTCTCTCAAAATTTATTGGTCCCTATAGAGTCTCAGAGGTTCTAGTGAATGATCGCTACAGGGTTGTCGACGTTCCGGGTTTTCCTAAAAGGGGAAAGTTATATGATTCGGTTATTGCGGCCGATAGGATGAGGCCGTGGGTACATATTATGTATTTCTAGTGCCTTTAGCACTAGAAATACATAATAGTGATTGTAGTAGCTCGGACACCGACAACAATATAGACGAACACGAAAATTAACTTTATTGCCAGCCTTGCCGAAATAAATAAAAACAATGTTTATTTATAAATAAATAAAAAAATCGGTTTTCTATAATTTTAGGAAACAGTGTTGTAGTTTAATCTTATATTATGAAGTAAGTAATGTCATGATTTTTATTTTCTTATGTGTTAATCAATTAATCTTGTTTGATTGAGGTATTATGTAATAGCATAGTTATTATTATTTTTTTAATATAATCAACTTAGTTGGTCAATGGAATATGATGTACTAAAATATGTATAATTGAATTTAATTCCTTTACTGGCAAAAATGTTATACATACTCGTTAAATTTAAATCTTTATATTGTTAAGCATTAAAACGATGTTTAATTCTACATTAGTACGTCTGAATCAATTTTCACAAAAAAAAATGTAATAAATAGTAATAAGTGCAATGATATAATAAATAATAACTCAAAGCAGATATGTTACTACCGCGCGCGTTGTGAAGCTTCAAATACAGGCCAATTGACCGCTCCTTTATTTAGTCTGCATCGAACCATCGAACGCACTTCACGAACGTACCGCGTCTTGTCAAGTACCAAAATAAATTGAAAATGCCGTCGTGTGTATTTAGAAATTGAACAAACTATGGCTCCAAAGTAAACAAAACACATGGAATCTCTTACCACTTATAAGAATGCAATAAATACCTCGATTGATTACATTTTCAATTATTTTTTCGAACAATCTGAAAAAATCGAATTTCCGCCGAAAAGAAAGTGACAGCGATATGGTTTTGACGCAAGAACGATAAGGATGGTTGCGCTGCTGCAGCCATAGAGTAGTTAGTGCAGACTCGCCACATGACTGTTAGTTGGTGACTTAAATGCCTACAATTGCAGTTTATTTGTATTCTATTTTTATACGCTATGCGATGTCTTATGCAACTGTACTGTACTGTTTTTTTTAGGTTTCCTTGTGATCAAGTAAAACTACAAGATTGGATAGCAATTGTTCGTCAACAAAGAAGCGAATCAGACTGGATTCCATCAAAAAGTAGCAAAATATGTAAAATGAATGAGGAGTACATTTTGCTACCAATGATGAAGCAAAACAATTGAAGTATCGCATTTTAAAATCATTTTTGAATTCCAATGTTTTTGACTCGCTCTTAGGGGGGTATTACATTATCATTTATATTGGATCATTTACAGGATCATATTATATAGGATCCAATAAAAATTATAATTTGATCATATCATATTACATTATCATATAACATTAATCCTATTTTACGTCATATGTTGTTTTAATAGCTAATGGGGAGCGCTAACGCTGACAGGTATTGACATCAGTGTTACTAGATCTCAGAGAATTCGATTTGTCAAAAGACATCGTCATTTTTAATATGGCTTGTTTTTTGTTATTTCAGCAAGATTATTCAAGTATATAATTAGAAAAAGAATTACATTACATTATTTGAAACATACTAACGAACAAGAAATTAAAAACTCTTTTTTTATATTAAATAACTGGCAACACCAATTTCTATGACCGTATTGGATCCAATCTCTCAGCAAATGTTAAAAATCTATGATCAAGGAAGAAATGAATCATTTATCTATATTACATTATCCAATATAAATGACCCAATGATCTAGGATCCAATATAAATGATAATCTAATACCCCCCCTTAGAACATTCAAAATAAGAGACCCCTATTTTTAATCATAGAGCTCATCTCATACTAATATTATAAATGCGAAAGTGTGTCTGTCTGTCTGTCTGTTACCTCTTCACGCCCAAACCGCTAAACCGATTTTGCTGAAATTTGACATGGAGATACCTTGAGTCCCGGGAAAGGACACATGATAGTTTTTATTCTGGAAAAATGTACGGTTCCCGCGCGATAAACAAATTTTGGTGCAACGGAGTTGCGGGCATCATCTAGTAATTGATAAATACACAAATATTCGTCTCCATTTGGCACATAAAAATAATCCGGAAATACAAAAAATTTCAAAGAGACAGAAAAGAAATAAATTAAATATTTTTGAAGGTACATAAAATATGTATTTTATGTAGTAAAAAATGATTAAAATCGATAGCCTCGATCCTTCACGTGGTCTACTTCTTACCTGTACCTGTGCCAAATAACATAAAAATTGCTCCAGCAGTTCGCGAGATAAGCCCTTTCAAATAATTTCCCTCATTTTTTCACATTCTCCTATTAGTCTTAGCATGATAAAATATTGCCTATAGCCTTCCTCAATAAAGGGGCTATAATATCTAACACTGAGAGAATTTTTCAAATCGGACCAGTAGTTCGCGTTCAAGTTAGCCCTTTCAAATAATTTTCGACGTTTTTTCCTCATTTTCCTCTATTTCTTCGCTCCAATTAGTCCTAGCGTGATAAAATATAGCCTATAGCCTTCCTCGATAAATAGGCTTTCTAATACTGAAAGAATCATTAAAATCCGTTGCGTAGTTTTAAAGATTAAAGGGAGCAAAGGGATATGAGGGAAAAAAGCGACCATATTTTATAATAATATGTATAGATATAGATATTTATTATTACTTAAATATTTTGGTGTTAAAATTTTCAATAAATGTAAAAGTAACTCTTACATATGATCTTTCATTTCTTACCTTATTATAAGGCTGGCAACGCACCTGCAGCTCTTCTGATGTTGCGAGTGTCCATGGGCGATGGTAGTTGCTTACCATCAGGTGACCCGTTTGCTCGTTTGCCCTCTTATTTAATTTAAAAAAAAAAACCTACTAATTAATATAATATACATATTTAGCCCGGGCATACGACCGATCCTAAAGTAATTACTCTAAAAAAATATTATGTAAATACAAAGAAACAAAAATTTACACGTTATATACCCCAAGTACTAATATTTTTAAAAATATTCAATGTGTACTTTTGTTTTCCTACGACTTTATTATAATATGTATAGAATATAGCACAAAGTTTAATAAAAAATAATCTAACAAACAATTAGTTTTATTCAATGTCTCTTCTGTTCAACAATAACAATATTCTCTTATTCTTTGTCGCGCATGCGCGCCGATGCGCCTGTCAAGTGCAATTCAAAACCATCTCAAAACATATAGTTATCCTATTCTATACCATTCATTACGTATTATCTGTCGCATTCATTTTTGTAACTATGGTAACCTTTAGATATGACAGAGGTAAGTACGTATTTGAATTTGAAAATTGTTTGGAAGCAATTTAAGCTGGAAGATAGTATGAACATAACAGATCTGTATTTAGTAGAATATCATTGAATAAGTGTTATAATATTTAATGTAATGTAACTCTTTACTTAGTACTTATGTTAATGTAAAATAAATCTTACCAACTGCCTATATCTACGTGCGCCGGGAGTCTGCACGTTACAGGATGGCCGAATGTCATGATTTTTATTTTATGTGTGGCAATACCAGTATATACCTGGCAACACCGTTCGAATCCCACCACCCGTTTGTTGCCGGTGGTAGGGGGTTTGAATGGTGGGGTAGAAATGGGCAGTCGGGTAGAGAATTCATTCGAGCGGCAGCAACGAAGAAGGGCACTTGGTTAATATACTGCACTGTTATTCTGCCCAAATTGTGTATCGAATATACTGAAGTGTTAATTAAAATTATAATTATTGGAGATTGAAGTTTAATTAAAATTCTATAAGACCTACGAATAATAAAAACTAAGGAAGAGTAACTGAGTCAAAAAAGTTGTTCCGATTCTACAAAATGTGACCCGAATACATGCATACTTTATGCAAAAAAAGGCCCGAATACACGGAAGAATTTTGTGTAATTATAAAAGTGACAATGGGGACTGTCCATTTTTTTTTAATTTTGCTCATTACAAAAACATTTCGAGGAATAAGGTCAGTGATCGTTTTTCTGTATATAAACGAAAAAAATACCCATTAGTTACTTATATTTTTGAACAAATATGTTTAACCTTAGTTTGACCTTCAATGGCGTTAAATTAGCAATAAATTCGACCAACATTATGTTTCAAACTTTTGGTAAGCTTCTCGTATCAGCTTTCACATAATGAGAACTTGCATTTGACGATCCAGCCATTATAAATAAGATTGAAAGGAAAAAAAACATACTGCAGAGGTCAATTGACCGCCGATGATGACGTCAGAGCGAAACTTTAAAAATTTATTGAGAAAAAACTAGCCAATGAATTTCAAAATTATTGAATTTATATTGATATTATAAGTTTAAACACTTACGGATTTTGTCGCGGAGCACTTTTATTAATCCCGACGTTTCGGCTACTTTGCAGCGGCCGTGGTCACGGGTGGACTGAGGTGACAGGTGTCCAATTTCTTGAAGTTATCCAACTACCCGACGACTCATCAATTTTTGTTTGCGTTCCGATCTACGCAGAACGAACTCACAGTGTCTTGAAGCCGAGGTGTCATGGATTTGTGCTTGAGTTTGTTTATTACTGGATCCCAACTAGATGGCAGCACCCAACACTGAAAAAAATACTCTCCAACTAAGTAGTATTTTTTCTTAGTTGGCACCAAATTAATTGGAATAACCTTACTATTGTTCACGGAAAACAAGGTGATTGTAACAGCGAACAACTGGAGTTAGTTTTAACAACTAGCTAAATTTAGTTATAACATCAAAGAGGACACTTGTTAAATTGAAGATATGTTTTTGTTAAAATGACTAATACTTCTTTGATATTATACAGCAACTTAGTCAAATTAACTATAACCTTGTATTTGGGTCAATAAAGACATTGTGTATATATCAAAAGTTTATGTTTTTAGTATTAACTAGGCATTTAGTTCGAATATCCACTAGATATGTTACATCACACAAGCTGTGAAGTAGAATGAAACAAGATAAAAAGTAAAACCTACAATTTACCCATATTAGCATCAACAAATTATTATCGCTGAAGTAATAAACTTAAATAATAACGGCAATCAACTAATGCGTTAAATTAACAAAATGTCTTGAATATTCCGACAAAGTTCTTAGTAGACTCTACTAAGCACTTGATTCGTACCGTCGCACGTCCCCCGCCGCGCCGCGCCTTCCCCTCCAAGAGAAGCGTCTGCGTACCGAGTGTTGCCAACTATAGGGGTTTCCCACTAAATTTAGGGAGTAAAAATATTTGGGTATAATATTCTTGGGCGTAAATTTTTTGAAGCGAAAATGTATATTTATTTCGTTTTTAGTACTATAATTGTTATCAGTTTTTTTTCTTTTTACTCTTATTTTATCAAGAATTTTATTATTATGTTATCATATTTTATTATAATTATTCAAATTTAATTGAACCTATTATTTTGCATAATATTGTATTGTAAAAACGTCCACTTCAACCCACCTTTTAAGATGGGTCGTTTTGAGCGTTGCATGAGCGAAAATAATGACGTACGTTATGACTTATGACTTGCGGTTGCCATGACGTGGAACGGCTGAAGAAGTATTTACTATTTTCAGCGTTTTGATCTCTTAGTGGAACCTATACCCCAAGTGATAAATATTTGGATTAGGTATATTATATTTTGGGGACTTTTGGTTAAAATTTAGTGGGTTTTGAAGTTGCTTTAGGGGAAAATTTTTTGAAGAGTTGGCATCACTGCATTCGACCGACGACGCGGGAGTCGAAACTCGGAACGCCATAACATTAGCCATATTTCATTTCTCTAATACTTAATAGTGCGATAGGCGCCTGATCACTACGCCACGATTTTAATCATGTGAGTATTAATTATAGTATTCGTTGTTTTAAATGGTTTCTGTGATTTCTTTCACACTTGATAGTGTTTCAATTAACAACAGTTTGTAACAGTGGATCTCCAAGAAGATCAAGTGCCAAGCAAATACCTATAATATGTAAGCGACTTCGAGTGGCGGCAAAGAAGCTTATAATATTCAGTACTTATATAATATACGTATACCCTGATGGACGACGTCGCTGATCTTCTGAAAACATGGGAGCTTCCGGAATTAATACCGATATTTACAGGTATGTCCTCCTACCTACGATCTAACAGTTATTTACCATATTTTTAATCAATAACGTACAGCACTCCATTCATATTAGGTATCTATTATGTCCTAGGTAAGTAGGTTTAATGGTAAGTTTTTGTATTGATGTACTATTGCGTTCACACGCGCTGCACCACCCTCAGCCTTTTAACACGCTGTGGAGGTTAAACTACTGAATGGATTTGAATAAATGTAATGTTGGATAGATTTTATTTCAATTTATCAAAATATATTAGTACTTTAGGAGCTAGAGATCATCAAAACTGCACTTTGGGTGAAGCGTGTGTGAGCAATAGTACGTACCAATAACCTACCTAATCGTTTGATATGATTTGTTTCTTTCACTAATAGAATCCGTCTACCTGGAATAATAGAAGTACCTATTTACTTCAAGATTAAAATAGTAATTAGTAAGTTTACTAATTACTATTTTAATTTTGAAGTGCGGCACAGTGTAGTATATAATATTAGTAGGCACACCTACATAATATTATTACCTACCTTATCTTTTTTTGTTAGTAATATAATACAATCTTATTGTTTTCAGGATAACTCAAACTATAAACAATTTGAATCAATAGAGCCAGAGCCAGAATCAGAACCATACATAATATTTATAAATGAAAGTGACCCTAAAAAAGAAAATTTACCGCCCACAGTAAATCATTAAATACCACAACAAATACAAGTAAGTACACCAAGTAACAGCAACGCTTGGCTTGGTATGTAAATTAAACCGATTTACCTGTATACGTTTTTTATATCTTACGAACGGTAATATTATTGATTGTGATTCATATTTTTAAATGTATTACTACTTCTTTTCCAGGTACTTGAAAACTTATTAAAACAATCATTAGAGACCTCCTCACTACTGATTTACAAGGGTGGTACTTTAGATGGGGATGCTACAAGAAATTTGTTAGCGTCTGTGGATCACAAAACAAATATTAAATGAAAATAAGAATTCACCAGTAGTGGGACAAGTATATTTCAAGTGGACAAAATTGATAAAGGAACTCTTTCCAGGAGAGAGAACAACAACATACTATATCCCTGCATGTACTACAGCTTCAGGTGTAGTTCTTCAAGCTCGAGGAAAACTGGTACACCAGGTATTCAATAAAAGGAGGCGTCTACAACAATTAGGGTGCATGAATACCAAAAAGAGGAACAGAGAGGAAAGCCCTGGGTCTTGTTATTCTAATCCCAGACAGTTGCCGAGCAGCATTGATACAAGCAATGTATTAAATGAAAATGTGGAAGAAGATTTATTGTGTTTACAAAATTCTACTGAACCCTGGAACCTTGTGGAGAAAAAATGGAAAATGACAGTCAATCAACGAGTTATTAATTTACGTGATAAAAACAAGAAATTTACAATAGAATCTTATATCAACAACTACCCAGCACTAAAGAAACCGCAGGGTTACACCCTGGTAAGTATTATAGGTATTCTACCTACCTATTACATATCATTATTAATTCATAGCTAACATATTATATTTATTCACTAATATTTTGTATACTTATATTATACATCTACACTTAATAAGTTAATTTTGTAAAAACTTGTTTTTTGTTAGTTTATAATGGATAAAGTCAAAATATAGCTAGACCGATTGAAAAACTCTTCATTTACATAAGCTTTATTTTATTTTGATATCTATATAAGATAGTATTCCCTATCTATTCCCGCCCCTACTTACCTTACCCTACTGTACCTTACCCTTACCTACCCTACCCTTAACTATCCTCTACCTTACCTCACCTCTTCCTACACTACTCCTAGCTACCCTACCTAGGCCGGACGGGAACCTAACCTATTTGTCAATTGTATTTTTAGTGCTTAGATTTTTATCCTATTATTATAACTGATTGTGAAATTACCACCTAGTCAATAAATAAAATAACATAATGTACAGGTACTCATAGTCCTGAGGATGATTCTCTTTTTTCTTTTCGCAGCTAAACATTGACTTTGAACAAGTCTACCAAGAATATACCGATAATTTGTTTACCAACTTTCCGGTGGCTAAAATGAAAATTTTAGAATTACTTAAAATCGGGAAGTCAAAAGATGTTTTGGGTCAAGAACTGATAGCCTTAGCTGAATGTAAGTTAAATAATTCATTTAATTTATTAATACAGAATTCAACTTTTTAACAACACCTGGAGCACATTTCACAAGTTATAAGTCTACAAGTACAATTTGCTGTACATCACGTAGGTAAACTAATGAATTCAATGGGTTAAGATAAAACACTTTTACTTATAGACTATGGAAATAGGTTTGCAATTTATAGAGCAACTAAATTTTCCTAGTTGTATGCCGTACAATCATTATTAATTAATCCGGGTGCCTGGCAGCTTTTTAGCGGTGGGTGTGAGAGTAAATGGGCTGAACAAACGAGTAATAAAATCAATTGAAGAGCACAGAAGATTTAAAAACAATTTTTAGAGCTCTATAGTCTATACTAATTGGTGTGATACTATAGCTTATTATATGTTTATGCTTTGTAAATAGGCTTTTTTTTCAAGTAAATGTTTTTTGTTGTAGCTTCCAAAGAAGAACACCGAAATCTTGCAGCATTTCTGGTCATACCACATATTTTAAATACAACACCGATCAAACTAAAGAAAAAAAAGGATGAAGCTGGATGCAACTGGAAGCCATCTAAAGCTGAAACCCGTGACGCGTTCATAAAACACGTAAAGACAGATGTTGAAATAGAATCGGCTATCCAACTTCGTCTTAGGATATTAAAGAACAAAGGAGTTTCGTCACAACTTTATGTAATGATTGTCGGTGAGTCACTCAAAGATGTCAAAACGTTTTTGGTTATTGTAAATGCATCAGCCATATACCAAACAGCCAACATTCTGCAAGCTGTAGACACTTGTTATAAGACTATTTGGTCATTGAACATGGAGTATGGACCTGACTCATACGCTATATGGTATTTTATTCAACGGGGTATATATAAAATGACCTCTGAATTCGACAGGGGCTCAACTACAGCTGAGTCTCTCTTGACTGATTGTAATTTCTGAGACTGTTGTATTCTTTATAATAACATAAGTATTGTAAGATATGTAAGATAATTGTTTTGATATTATTGATTGTTGATTATTTTTACGTAAGTAATTTAATTTACATACCAAGCCAAGCGTTGCTGTTACTTGGTCTACTTGTATTTGTTGTGGAATTGATTTACTGTGGGCGGTAAATTTTCTTTTTTAGGGTCACTTTCATTTATAAATATTATTTGATTGATTATAAATAAAATAAATGATTCATTGCCTATGTTTTTTGAAGTGGAAAATGTCTACTTGTATGATTTGAATTATTTAATTGTAATGGGAATATTAATGCAGACACTGGAATATGATGACCATTTTACTGCCTACGAAGTAGAAGAATCAGAAGCCAAAGAATAGTTGTAAAATATCACAAAAATTTGGTCTCTCCAATTCCATGCAACATTAATGTTCTCAGTAATGGAAAAAAGTACATTACATTGCGATGTACCTTATAAATAATTAAAAATATTGATTAATAGGAATTTAAATTCAATAATTAAAAAAAGGTAAAAAATGTATTATTACAAAAAATAGACGAGAAGCTAGCTACAAAAATAGGTTTGCAATTTATAGAGCAACAAACCCCCTTTGCTGAAAAGCTGCCAGGCGCTCGAATTAATAACGATACTAACTAAAGGGATTCCGTTGCTCTATAAATTACAAACCTATTTCCATAGCTCTTAAACTATTAAGTATAATATCTATACATTAATGTTAAAAAATACATTCTTTTGCTCTGTGCCGTATTTTATGATTATTTAAAATAAATAATTACATTCATAAAATATACCTAATTTTTTATTATTACAGAAACCTTTTCAAGAAGAAAAGGTATTGAATTAAAGTAAGATTTTTTTTCTAGTATTTTGCTAAGCGGAGGCTAGTTCTAATAGTTAACAGGGGCACGCAAGTGCCTGTGTTCATACTATAACTCCACTCGGGCTAACTTGTCGCTAGCGGTCATTGACTCCCTGTCAAAAACTTGTCATTTTCCATATAAAACCACGATTGACAATATCTGACACTTCATTGTCAATCGCGGTTTATATGGAAAATGACAAGTTTTTGACAGGGAGTCAATGACCGCTAGCGACAAGTTAGCCCGAGTGGAGTAAAATACTAGAAAAGGGGTCTTATTTAAATCCATTACCTGTCATGTCTACATCAACAACCATGCTTAGTAGATACAACTATTGACAAGTTGGTCAAATCAATTAAGACTTTAATTAAGTTAATCAAAACTTATTTTTCATTTGATAACGTATAATAATCACACTAGACAAGATTTTACTTGAAATGAATAACTATCATTGTTAGGTTAACTATTACCTTAGTTGATTGGAACTAAGTGACTTGGTTTAATGAAGCAAAATGTTAACTGATCTGAAGAAGTTTCATAATCAGGTTAATCAAGAGTCTTAGTTGATGGAACTGTAGGATTATTTGGATCTGCAAACCAATTTTACTAATATAATAAAGTGACTTGGTTAAATGAAGCAAAATGTTAACTGATCTGAAGAAGTTTAATAATCAGGTTAATCAAGAGTCTTAGTTGATGGAACTGTAAGATTATTTGGATCTACAAACCAATTTAACTAATATAATCAAGTGTCATGCTTGTACTAAACAAGATATATAGTTAAACTAACTAAGCAGCCTTTATAAGGCCAGTATAGTTCTTGATAGATGGAACTAAGACAGTTTAATAAAGTTCTCTTAGTCACAGCAACTATGATCTTGGAAGGCTCATATGGGTTCATGATTCATTATAGGAATAAACAAGATCTTGGTTGAAGCAAACATTTTTTTTTCAGTGAACCATCTTCACGGTTAAAATTAGGGTGTTTTTTAATTTCTATGGCCTCGCGTATCATTCTTGGGCGGTATCGTGCTTCTTTTGCCAAAAGAAGCACGATACCGCCGAAACGTCGGGATTAATAAAAGTACTCCGCGACAAAATCCGTAAGTGTTTAAACTTATAATATCATGAGTGATACTCGCGAAAACTTAAGAAATCATTATGTGAATTTATATTCTTAAAATACCCTATTTTAACGAAAAAAAGTATAAAAATACATGTGATTTTTTTTGGACAATGCCCATTATTGTCAACGGCTTTATTTTGTCAATTTGAAATTTGAATGTCGACATATTATTTTAGTGTGCGTACCTTGAGAGTAGAGAACCAAATTCAAAAAGCGTTGAAGTATGAGAGTCACGTTTTCTTGGTTTTTATTATTCATAGTAAAATCTTTTGTTAACTTCTTCCATTTTCCCTTGTTTTATTTTATAATAAAACAACCAGATGTACACACACTAATTTTATTGTGATCACTTCACTGAACCAAAGCACAATTCAGAATGAATCTCTTGAGAAGGACTCTGCTCTCCCTCTATTTTCCCCTCTACTTCGACCACCCAAAATGGCGGTCGTTCCTGATTGGTTAAAAATATCTGACCAATAGGAGAGCAGTTTCCGGTCCAAGAAAATCATTATATTACAAACAATTTGTTTAAATATTCTTAATAACTTATAAAATAGTATACATTTTAATACAAATAATATCAATATTAATTAATTTTAAAAAATCATTTTAATTAATTTACATCGGTACCGGAAATGGTCACATAATATCAGTTTATGAAAATAATTTTACTCAAGAGTATTACAATTCGTCCATCCTGACTAATAGTCACGTCCCCGTGACTTATTAATTATAATAAAAGAAATAATTACAATTTTAACATGACCCAACAATAACTAAAGTATTATTTTAAACAGTACATAATATGTGTTTCATTTCAAATAATATTAACAATTCAATATTTCCAATTTTAATACCATTTTATAATTCAATTTAAAGCATCCATACTAGACCATACTAAGCTATATTCATGTAAATTCCTGTACTAGACAATCCTTTGTAAGTTATCTAAATTTCATTTAAACCACTGTACTAGACTATACTAAACTATTTAAATTTCATTCTTTCAATACTAGACCATACTAAGCTAAATATAAATTTATTTTAATTCCAATACTAGACCATACTAAGCTAAATATGAATTCATTTTAATCCCAATACTAGACCATACTAAGCTAAATATGAATTCAGTTTAATTCCAATACTAGACCATACTAAGCTAAATATACATTCATTTTAATTCCAATACTAGACCATACTAAGCTATTGTAAATATAAATTCATTTTAATTCCACTATTTTTAATATCCAATTACAATACAACCAGACTCAATATTAACATTCCTTTCATCCTTCCATTTAAATGCCAAGTTAAAAACATCCTTCCAATCATTTATAATTTGCTTTTATATTCACTTATTTAAATCACAATAAAATTTTCTAGTAAAACAGAACATTTTACATCATTAATCATATATAGTACATAAAATTAATAATTATAAAGTATAATCATAATAACCCTTTTCATTAAGAGATTAACTCGATACGATCATTTCATGTTAAATTTACATTGCAAGTTGCTATAACTGTCAGGATATATTAGTTTATTCAGCATTAACAACATTACTTTCATTATCTTCATCGCATATACTATCAAAACTTGTATCACTTAAATTATCATCAGTATCTTCAAATCTTTTAAAATTTAACCATGGATATATACGCTCTACTGGATATATACCTTTGTAAGTTGCCTTACCCTTTTTTTTTGTTATAGGAGTATCTTCAACTAAAAAACGATCATTTTCTAATTCTTTTACGATTCGATATGGACCAAAACATTTCTGTACAAGTTTTTTACTTTTCCCTGGACAAACAACGGACCTTTCAACCCTAACAAGATCTCCTTCATTAAATTTTCTTGGTTTGCAACGGCTTTTATTAAATAGTGCCCTCTGTCGTTGTTGATCCTTTTGAATATGTTCACTTACTTCATCTCTTATTGTTTTCAAATTATTTAAATCATATTCTTTAGGATCATCAACTACAGATTTTAGTAACCCATCTGTTATTCCACTCAACTTTTTTCCAAACAGAACCTCTGTTGGGGTACGTCCTAATCCTTTATTGACCGTATTATTTAAGCCCCATTGTACGTCTAAAACCTTTTCATCCCATAAGTTTTCATCGCGCCCATGATTCATAGAAGTTAAAGCATCTAAAATTGTTCGATTGTACCTTTCCACTTGCCCGTTTGCACGTGGAGTGGCAACTGCATTCATAATATGTTTAATACCTAAATTTGTAAGAAAGTTTTTTATCTTTTTTCCAGTAAACGTAGAATACCTATCTGTTATTAGTCTAGTTGGCAGACCAAAAGTCGCAAAATATTCTCTAAAGACTTTTAATGTGGTCGAAGCTTTTGTGCTTTTAACGGCTTTAAGATATATAAATTTACTAAAAGAATCTATAATCACCAAGAGATATTTGTTATTGCTTTTACTTTGATTAAAAGGACCCAAGTGGTCTGCGTGAAGAGTATGGAAGGGTATAGATATTTTTTCTATGGAATGTAAATAACCAGATTTCTTTCCAGAAGGGACTTTACTATGAGCACACTCTAAGCATGATTGTACATATTTTTTAATAAATTTGCGCATTTTAGGAAACCAGTAATCTGTAGAAACTTTTTCATAGGTCTTATCAAAAGAGAAATGACCAATATCATCGTGACAATATTTTAAGATTTGCCAACGTACTCCCTTAGGTACTAGCCATTTAAGTCCATTTTCAGTATTTCTATAAATATTCCCATTTTTAAAAACGTAATTCTTTTTAACTTCTACCACACTAGCTTCTGAATCCAATAAAATTTCTTTTATACGTTTTATTTCATTATCACCTAATTGAACTGTTTTTAACCAATCACTAGTAATATTAAGTACAGATGGAAATTCTATTTCATCAAAACCAGAGGAAATTGGATTTCTACTTAAAGCGTCTACATGGCTCATACTTTTGCCAGATTTGTAAACTATGTCACAATCGTATTCTTGTATAATGCTCCACCAGCGTGCTACTCGAGGAATCATATCGCGTTTTAGAAAAGTTGCTCTTAAAGAATTGCAGTCGGTTATTATTGAAAATGGCATACCCTTTAAATAAGATTTAAATTTTTCAAGTGAAGCTACTACTGCTAAGGTTTCTAGTTCATAGGCTGAAAAATGTTGTTCCTCTGGAGATGTCTGCCTACTGTAGTAAGCTACGGGTTTCAGATCACTATTAGGTTGCTTTTGTAATAGGATTCCACCAACTCCCCATTTACTGGCATCAGTATGCAATTCAGTTGTGAAATTTGGATCATATAAGGCCAAAACTGGACGGGACACTAATTTTGATTTTAATTCATCGAAAGCTTGCTGTTGTTCACGACCCCAAAGCCAAGGATGGTTATTTTTTGTCAATTTTGTTAGCGGCCTAGCAATAACAGCAAAATTCTTTATAAATTTTCTAAAAAAACTAGCTAAACCAATAAATTGTTTAATATTGTGAACATCCTTAGGTACTGGAAAATTTTCAACAGCCTCAATTTTCTTTTTGCCCGGCCTTATACCATCAGATGTAACTTCTAAACCTAAAAAATCTACAGATGTCTTAAAAAAGTAACATTTTGATAATTTTAATGTTAATTTAGCCTCACGAAATTTTTCTAAAATTTTTTCAAGTTTAATTAAACCATCATCAATTGTTGCTGAAGGCACTAAGATATCATCCATATACGCTACAGCTGTATTAAATCTTAATGATCCCAATGCCTTATTAACAGTCCTTTGAAATATAGCTGGCGCATTAGCCAAACCAAATGGCATTCTGTTGAACTCCCACTGACCATCGGGAGTAACAAAAGCAGTTTTTGGTTTAGAATCTTCACTTAATGGTATTTGGTAGTACCCACTCGCCAAATCTAATGTTGTATAATATTTATTACCGGCTAATCTATTCATTTGATCCTCCATATGCGGTAAAGGATAATGTTGTTTTATTGTCTTCTTATTTAATAATCGATAATCAACACATAATCTTTTGTCGCCTGTCTTTTTCTTAACAACAATAATGGGGCTAGCATAAGGGGAGTTTGATTCTCTAATTACTCCGCTTTCACAAAGATCATCTACCATTTCCTGTACTTCTTGTCGTTCCTTCTGAGAAAGCCTATAAGGTCTGTACACTACGGGTTCATCATTATTTAAATTGATAGTCATATTTTCTATATCAGTACACCCCAGTTCGTTTAAATTTACAGCAAAGCAATCTCTATATTTATTTATTAAATCTAAAAGAGTTAATTTGTCACTATCAGGTATGTCTCCTATGGTCAATTGTTCTAATTTAAAAGGGATGTATTTGCTACGTTCTACTCTATTTATTTGAAATAACTCGAAGGAATCTAATACAATATCTGCTCTAGCAATTAGTTCATCCTTTTTGAATTGTATTGATTTATTTGAAAGTGGAGAAATTAGAATAGTCCCTTCCCCTTTTTGTAAAGCGTAAACACCTTCTTCAACAAGATACTCGCGATTAGGTTGATCTCTGTAACTGCCACGTACATATATAGATCCATCATAATCCGATCCACAATAAACACGACAAAGATCCGTTTGTGATAGCGTAATGCCGTCTTTTACTTTTAATTCCAAACGCTTAACATTAATTTTTTGGCAATCATGAATATCCAAAACTAGAAGCTCCTTGTCAGTTTTTACCATTCGAACGTGTTTTTGTTCACTAAAAGATTGACCAATTAATAATGAATATTTCAAAAGATTATCAGGTACAATTACACATGAAACGAGAGCCTCTACGTTTTGAATTTTCACTTTTGCTACACAAGACCCCAACGAGTTTACAACAGTGCCCCCGAACCCTACCATAGATCTATTATCAAATTTATTCCATTCTTTAAAAATTTCTTTTGCGTCAGTCTCTTTGATAAGTGTTAATTCACTACCTAAATCAATGAGTCCTAAGCGGTCTACTCCGTTAACCGTGACAGTTTGTACATATTTATCAAATAAAGTTTTATTGCTCTTATTAATAGACATAACATTTTTTTCTGGGATTTTATTACGATAACATTCTGTATCTTCATGCCCTATAACAGAACACTTGGAACACCTTTTAATAGGCTTAGGGCACTTAGATACAGGATGTCCCTCCTCCTTGCAATTATAGCAACGCAATGCAGATTTAATATTAGTTGCAGTCTTTTTTACATTTACATATTGATTAGGATTTGTATTAGCCACCCTTTTATTGGGAAATCTATCAACTCTATACATTTTCACATTTCTTAAGTAAGCTAATAATTTATCTGGGTCATTATACTGTGCTGCTTCAGCGCCGGCACGAACAGATCTATCATCGATGCCATGCAATATACACTCGACCGCTCTTTTACCACTAATATCACAACGATTTATTAGAGCAACTTTTTCATAGAAATAGTCCTCTAATGACTCCCCAAACTTAGCTCTCCTATTAAGCATTTCAAACAACATTTGTCCGTAATTTTCTGTCGCGGGAAAAGCAGAACGCAACTTATCTTGCCATTCCGGCCACGTATATAAAAGCGATTGTAACCCTTCGTACCATTTCTTCGCTACTCCCGCCAACTTTGGTAGAGCGTAATGTATAATTTGCCTATCAGTCCAGCCGTAAAGTATTGAACATTCGTTTACTTTAGTCAGCCATGTATCGACGGTCTGATTTTTCATAGATGGATTGAATTCAGGGATAACATTAATATTAGTAAAGTTCTCTTTTGAGCCTAAGTTACTATTGCTAATATCCCTCATAAAATTAGAAAATTGTGAAAACAGCTCACGCGCTCCATCAGTACTTGCATCACGATCATCCCGACGTGACTGGTGTCGATCCCCCTGGCGAGGCCGCTGTGGAGAGGGACTGCGGCTCCGACTGCGGTCCCGGTGTCGATCCTCCCGGCGAGGCCGCTGTTGAGAGGGACTGCGGTTTCGACTGCGGTCCCGGTGTCTTTCCTCCCGACGAGGCTGCTGACGAGAGGGAATGCGGCTTCTACTGCGGTCCCGAACATGACTCGAACGTGATGCCCTATTCTTCGGTCGTGACGGCGTGTGGTGAGCTGTATCTCGTCTTGAAAATCCTCGACTGCGGCTCCGTTCTCTGTATACTTCTGCGGGTGAATCGCTCCTTGCACACGGCAATATAGGGCTTCGACTGCGCCTGGAAGAACGGCTGTATCTCGAAGTTGAATGTGCAGCTCGACGGCCAACACTATCTCTATGAGGAGTGCGTAGCTCTCGCCCTCTATCATCATGACGTATATTTGATCCACGCTCAGAACTTTTTCTTGTAGCCGTGTAGCGAGACCTGAAATGGGAAATTTATGCCGACATAAACTGCTCAAGTAAATAGATGTACAAGTGTCTGCATTTTAGAATAACAAAATTTAAAAATATAAAAATATAATCAGCAATAATTAATAAATAACGATTTGCTATATTTATCGTTTCATTTTAGTCGTAAGTTTACATTTATTTCTAAGTAAGCCTTGTTTATTCAATTGCGAATAAAGAATTTATATGAACATTTTGTTGTATTTATGATAAATAAGTAACAATCACAAAATATTTAATTAAAATTGAACTTTTTTTCATCATTAAAGTTGAGCAAATAATGCTAAAATGTACTAAGACGTTGTAATAAGATATTTGAATTTAAACGTTTAATTTAATATATTTTATTCTATAAAAATATTACTTACGTGTTATCATCCCGCTTCTGAAAATTGTTAACTTCTTCCATTTTCCCTTGTTTTATTTTATAATAAAACAACCAGATGTACACACACTAATTTTATTGTGATCACTTCACTGAACCAAAGCACAATTCAGAATGAATCTCTTGAGAAGGACTCTGCTCTCCCTCTATTTTCCCCTCTACTTCGACCACCCAAAATGGCGGTCGTTCCTGATTGGTTAAAAATATCTGACCAATAGGAGAGCAGTTTCCGGTCCAAGAAAATCATTATATTACAAACAATTTGTTTAAATATTCTTAATAACTTATAAAATAGTATACATTTTAATACAAATAATATCAATATTAATTAATTTTAAAAAATCATTTTAATTAATTTACATCGGTACCGGAAATGGTCACATAATATCAGTTTATGAAAATAATTTTACTCAAGAGTATTACACTTTTATCTTTTGTTCCATAGGTACTTTGGTAGGTATTCATTACTCTCGAAAGTTACTTAAGTAAATGATTAATATAAAAATTATTATAATAATATCTAGAGTAACCATTTCACATTTATGTTATGCCCTTTAAAAAAAATCATGATAATATGGTGAAACTTTCATTTCAGGCAGCGGAACTTAAACATTGCTTAAGTTACACATATTACGTGACACACACACACACTTCTGCAGGCTGAGGGCTTGCTGCATATTAGCAGTTGGCTATTGTACCATACCTTTAGTAAAGGGTTTTCCAATAGGGCTGGACATGACAATTTTGAATTTGGTTTTTCGACGCACCATTTCATTTAACATTGAACTGTCACTGTCAGTTTACTCAGTAGACAACATTTTGATCATGGTGAAGTACACGAACGAACAATGTCTGCAAATCTTAAAAATTTACTATGGCAATTCCGAGTCGGTGGCCGCTACTTTAAGAGCGTTAACTCCGATTTTGCGTCGTTTTTCTCGCCCTAGTAGACAAGCAGATTGGCCATGATTATGGATTATTTTTGGCCCGAATTAGAAGATATGGACTCGGACAGCATGATGTTTCAATAGGACGGTGCCACATTAAGCCGCACAGCACACGTTACGATCGATTTATTGAAGAGCAAGTTTGATGAGCCGGTTATCGCAAAAAATGGACTAGTCGATTAACCGCCTCGTAATTGCTATTTAACGCCTCTAGATTTTTTTCTTTGGGGCTGCCTCATGACCTTGGATAAGCCGACGATGAGAGCTTAGAGCCAAAATTAAACGCGAAATAGCCGAAATGTGTGGTCGAGTCATAGAAAATTGGGTTCAACGAACCATCGCTGCAATTAGCAAACGTGCCTGCGGTGACTATATGAGCGAAGTCGAGTTCCACTCAAAAATGTTTTCATTGTACTTCAATTCTATTCTAAAATTTTTGAAATATCTCAAATAGTTAAAAATAATACCATTGATGTGCTCTTTTCGATCATAACTGATCATAATAATAGGGGTATGTGAGCATTTATAATTAATTTATGTAATAAAACCTATTTCATATTTGGAACAGTGTGCGACATTTTTAACCGACTTCCAAAAAACGAGGAGGTTATATGTTCGGCTGTGGATATTTTTTTTTTTTTTTTTTTTATTTATTTTTTTTTTTGTATGTTCAACGATTACTCCGCCGTTTGTGAACCGATTTTCGAAATTTTTGCTTTGTTGTATTTGGTTTTACTCCAATTTGGTACCATGTTCACAAAGTGGTGACCTGATGATGGGATCCAAGAGTAATCGAGGGAACTCCTCGAAATTTATATGGAAACATATGGTGATTTTGGTTTTATGTGAAGTGTACTAAGAATATGCTACCAAAAAGTCAAATATTGGGTCAAGGTATACCATGGTTTCGAAGATGCTGAGAGAACTCCTAACTCCTTATAGATACACGTTTGGGAGTTTCGGCGTTGTTTTAAGAACAGAAAGCATATGCTACTATGCAACTCATATTCATCATCATAATCATCATCATCATCATCATCATCGTCTTCATCATTACCACGTCGTGTTAAGGTCACCAATGTCTCATGGCACAGAATAGATAATAGTACAAGGCATAGGTGTGGATATACTAATAATAATAATAATTTTATACTGTATAACAACACTTTGTTTAAATATACACGGCGGTCAGCGCCACGGAGGCGACGGTATCGCGGCGCCGCCGAATATACTTTACTACTTTATATACAGATCGAATACTATACTAACTACTTTATAAAATTTTAATAGACAAAATATAGAATTAAAATAAAGTTATTTTAAAAAGAGCATTTAAACAAAACAAATTCAATAAGTGTCTTTTTAATTAGTTATACTTATTAATCGATAGATGGCGCACTAAGTATCGATTTGAATGGATTTGAAATTGAATTCTTGATTACAAGAACAGCTGTCAATAATTATGATAATATTATATTATATTACTAGCTGTCCCGGCAAACGTTGTTTTGCCATATAAATAACTTTTGGTATGAAAAATAGATGTTGGCCGATTCTCAGACCAATATCCTCACAATATGCTCACATAATTTCATGAGAATCGGTCAAGCCGTTTCCGAGGAGTATGGCAACGAAAACTGTGACACGAGAATTTTATATATTAGATGAGTAGCTATGCTACATCCTATGCAAGTTTATACAATTTTTTATCTGATAGATCCTTGGATCGTGGAAAAACGAGACACAATAGCCTTTCTATTGTTATCGCAATCGCCGGTGACCGCTTGGGGTTTGAAGTATTAAAATTGTTAAATTACTTAGCACAATATGTTCACTTCACTGATAATATATTATTTTGTGAGTGTGAACTGTGTAATAAGATACGTAAAATATACGCGAAGGTTTACCTACTAGTGTAACTAAAAAGAGTGAAATTATTATTATTTTTAACAAAAAATTAAAACCGACTTCCAAGGTAAAAACAATATTAACATTAATATGAACTAAAAAGTATTAAATAATTTTTTGCTATCTAATAGTGCCTTTTTCCGAATTCGGCTAAACCTTGACTATTTCTGTACTCAATCTTCATAATTTTGAAGTCGGTGCCAGTTCCAAAAGTTTCAAATATTCTGTCAGAGGACTGAAGATTCAGCTATCTGGTACCGACTTCAAAATAATGAAGATTGAGTACAGAAATAGTCAAGGTTTAGCCGAATTCGGAAAAAGGCACTATTAGATAGCAAAAAATTATTTAATACTTTTTAGTTCATATTAATGTTAATATTGTTTTTACCTTGGAAGTCGGTTTTAATTTTTTGTTAAAAATAATAATCCCTCTTCGAAATTGCACATATTCATTTAATGTTTTAACTATTAGTTTCTTATGTTAATGGTTTTATCGACTAAAAGCTCGTATTATTAACTTACATGAATAATACAGGTATAATGATTAAAATTATCTTGTGTTGTATACTATAAATAATAATAATTATTATTTATTATGAAATTAATATTAAGCACAACACTTAGATGAGAACGAGATTGAGAATATATATACCTAAACTAAGTAGTACAAACATTTTTATGTTTCTATTGACTCGGTCAAGTTTAAAATTCTTATAAAAAATTCCAAAAAATTTTTTTTATTTACTTATCTCACCACAGGTACAATACAAGATGTTTTACACACTAATTGTAGTGTTCTCGAACGGGAGTGCCAAAAAAACCGATTTAATTTAATACATTTATTCAAATAAGATTACAATTAATTTTATAACTTAAACACTTTTCCTAACAGAGCTATTCTGCATAAAAAGACTATGTCCTAAATTACAAGTACCGACCCCGATCGATGTAAGATCTAAAGTGAGCTAACTAACTACCAAAATCAGGTCCCACGGAGTTGGGACCACCACGATGATGCGGCGACAGCGTTTTCGGTATTCCGTGTTCTTTCGCAATTTTAGTAAGAAACTTCTTGAGTTCTGTATAGTCTTAGATCTGTATAGTCTGGGAGACGGCAACACTTTATGGATGCTTCAAGTTTATTATAGTCCAAGAGCTGATGTTTGACTGCGGCTGGCTAATGATGATGATGTGATTCTGGTGTTCGGCAAATCTGTGCTAAGTCCGGTTTTCATAGAGGGTGCATATGTAACACCTCCCCCCACAGTTCGGCGACTATTTCGAAAGTTTTGATAAAGTTGCCGAAATATCGCTGTGATCTATTGCTATTTCAGCAGAGTGCGGTCTTCTTTCTTCTAGAGGTATATGGGAGTTTTCTTCTACGTCGTGACGACTTCTGCGGAGGCTTTTTCGGTGCATATATTTGTATAGGATATATGATGCACATAGTATAACTGCAATCGTAATTATATAAAAAGGAATGGTTGTATGGTACAAACTAAGTTGTAAATTTTTGTCTAGTTGTATGGGGTTTTGGAATATAATTTTCTCATTAATAGAATGAAGATTTTGGAGGTCGATTGAGTTTAAGGTTGCATGGGTGTGATATGTGCTTCCATTACGTTCTTGATACTTCGGTAGTTCTTTTATTTTCAGGGGGTGACCTTTTATGTGATCATCGGAGTTGAAGATTGTGAATGTAGACGTCTTGAAGTAGCAGTTTACTGGAATTGTAGTCAAGTAGCTTCCCTGAAGGCTTCTGTATTGTTCTTGTCCACATGATATTCTAGCTTTCGTGATGTTCGGAAAATTCATAGTAAAATGCCTGTCGTCAAGTTGTTCGACTGCTCCTTGGGTGAGGGTGACTGTAGTTATCTTGCACGATGCGTGAAGTTCTTACTTGGTGATCAGGTGATGGATGCATTCGGGGTATTCTGTTACTTTATAGTGTGATTTTGGGCAGATGTACCATTCTTTTACCTTCGGGCATTCAGCCTCCATGTACTTAGAATCGTCTCCAAAGATTGCTAGGTAGGGAGATATAGGTAGGATAATTTGATTATATTTGTTAGGTACGAGGGATAGCTTGTACAAGTCATATGTTAAAGGAAAGACAATCGGAATCTTGTATACTATAACTATATAATTATCTGCATAGAAATATGCTAACCTAATAAAATCATAAAAATATCTAGTATCTACGTTAATAAGTTGAACCTTAGAATATAATATTCTTAATTTATGTACCATTAATTTTAATTCCTTAATATTTAATGCAAAGTGAGGTGCACTGGCTATTCTAATAAAAGCTAAAGTATTTTCGAGTCTATATATTTCTTCTGATAGCATATCTATATTGTCACTAAGAATAATTAAATGTTGCGCAAAATGAGAGTATTTAATATATTCATTTTCTCTATTACTGTCACTATTCATTATTAATTCCAGAGTTTTAGCTATTCTATTTTGATTAGATGTAAGATTTTCTAAAATTTCTGAATTCCTTAAAGTAAATTCCTTATTTAGGCTTACATGATTATTAATTTCTAACTCTAACTTATGCTGGTTTTTACTTAAAACTTCAATGGCATTATTATATTTAATTGCGTCTGTGTAATCCAAATTACCCGAAATGCTTTTAATTATTGAACCAAGTCCGTCAATGAGACCTCGTTTTTTGCGGTCGGCTTCAAATGTATATAACTGATTTAAAACTCTATCCAATTTTGATGTACCTAAGATATTCTATATGTGGTTCATATAAAGAAATTGTCTGATTACTTAGATCGATATGTGCTTGATGAAGTTGCATTTTCACTAATTTAATTTGTGAGTGTATTTGGGATAAGTCTATTTTACTAAGAAAAGAGTGGTAATGAGATATGATTTTAGCGTTTCCTAATTTAAACGGAAGTACTCCTGGTCCGTCTTGTAGGCTGTCGATTGTCACGTCTTGTCCTCGAGTCAGTTGTGTCAGTAGGCATAGTAGAATTATCCTGTAACAATACAGGGTCCTTAGTACTTCGTTTAAGTCGTGCTTTTGCTACGGGACCTCGCTTTCTTTTAGTATAAATATGTATGGGAAGGTCAGTTAAAACTACATCCTGCGTATAGCGCGGGGCGAGTTTCTGACGGCATGCCGTAGGATTCCGTATGTACACTTGCTGATCTGTGGAGTATTCACGTTCTGGTTCTCGGTCTCTATTTCTATTCTCGATTAACTGGGTTCTATTTTGTAATGAGGTTTCGTTAATTATGTCATATACTTGAGTCATCCTAAGCTTGTGGTCAATTATATATTGTTGTAATAGGTGTTGCGTTAGGTTTATGTCAGTAGGGTCTCTAGGGTCAAAATGTCCAGAAATAAGGTCTATAGGTCGGCATTTTGTAAAGCTGTGAATTGAACTATTGTAGGCCAAAAGGGCGTAGGGCATAAGATTAACACTTGTTTCAGTTCTTCTTTCTAGTTTTAATATACGCAAATGTTCGAGAATTGTTGAGTGGAACCTTTCCACTATACCATTATCATTTGGGGCATGGGCTAGAGTTTTGTGGTGCTGAATTTTATGAAGTCTAACGAACTCTAAAAATAATGCATTTGTGAATTCAGTCCCCTGGTCAGTTACTACAGTTAAGGGTAAACCATGATGGGTACAAAATTTAAGAAGGGCCTGGACGACGCTTAAGGCGGTTCCATCTCTCAAATGGTAGGCCTGGGCATATTTTGAGAAAGCATCAACTAAGGTTAGATATTTTTCAGATTCGACTGTAAAAAGATCAAGATAAAGGATTTCAAACGGCTTTGTTGGAGGTGGTACTACTGAAAATCTTTGATTAATTGGATTCCTATCGTATTTTGCTTGACCACAAATTCCACATTCATTTATAAATTTAGTTATCGATTCTCTCATTTTTGGCCAATAAAATCTACGAGAAAGAGCGAGAAAGCATTTGTTAATACCACGGTGGTTAGTTTTTCCCACATGGTATTTTCCAATAATTTCATTTTGTTTTAAATAATCATTAACATTTTCCAATTCAGTTTTTGTAAGAACTAATTTCATAGCGGAACTTTTGAACTTATTTTGCAGTATGGGAACAATTTTATACATGGCTAAAGGTGGGTCTATGATCAGTCCTGTTTTAATTTTCGGGTCCACATATTCTTTTATTGCATTTACTACATCATTTTCTAAATTGGATTCCGATAATTGAATAGTAGTTTTCGTATGAGTCTCAAAAGGTTTTGTAACTGTCGGTCGTTTCTTAATGTCTCCTACTACTACTAGAGATATTTGTCTACTAAATTTATTTAACGGATCGTCATATAGGAATTTCTAGGATGGGATCTTCTGCGCTGGAGTGGACGGTGACTGTAGAGGAGCTGTGAGCGGTAAGTGTTGAGGAGCCTGATGGGGATTGAGGTCTGTCTGCTTCAGACACATTTACTATGATAGAACTGACGTCCTCATTGTTAATTTCTATTCTTGATACGGCATCGGCATTTGTATTACATTTACCTTGCTTGTAGATAGGTGTAAAATTATATTCGCTTAGTTTTAAACGCCATCTAGTGAGTCTTGAGCCGGGCTCTTTAAGGTTCATAATCCACTGAAGTGGCTTATGATCAGTTACTACTTTAAATTTTCTACCGAATAAATAGGGGCGGAAATATTTTGTGCCAAAAACTATAGCTAAAAGCTCCTTTTCAATTGTACTGTAATTAATTTCACTGGTGTTTAAGGTCCTAGATGCGTAAGCTATTGGTCTATCACTACCGATAGGTCCTTGAGAGAGAACTGCTCCTATTGCGTAGTTTGAGGCGTCTGTAGTCAGGATAAATTCCTTACTAAAATCTGGATATTGTAGGATAGGGTCATTGGTTAGTAGGGTTTTACATTTTTCAAAACAGTCTATGTAGTCAGGGTCATTTATAATTATTTTAGAGCCTTTTTTTAAACATTTTGTCATTGGTTTTGTGATACGAGCGAAATCTGGTATAAATTTTCGATAATAGCCTAATAGACCAAGAAATCGTTTTATTTCTGTCGCGGTTTTCGGAATTGGGAATTTCTGAATAGCTGCAATTTTATCTGGGTTTGGTTTAATTCCGTCTTTGCCTATAATATGTCCTAAATACGCGGTTTCTAATTTGAGAAACTCGGACTTGTCCATTTGAATTTTGAAGTTTGACTGTCTGAGTCTTTGGAATACTTTCTCTAAATTAACCATATGTTCCTGTAATGATGTGCTAAATACAATTATATCGTCTAGATAAACTAGGCAAATTCTATTTTGGAGGCCTTTCAATACATTATCCATCACACGTTGAAACGTGGCGGGTGAGTTCTTTAGACCCATGGGCATTCGCAAAAATTCGAAGTGTCCATGGTCTACATTGAATGCAGTTTTCGGGATATCACTAGGATTCATTTCTACCTGGTAGAATCCACTGGCTAGATCCAGGGTGGTAAAGTATTGACAATTGCCTAATTTATTAAGTACATCAGAAATATTTGCAATTGGATACTTATCGTCTATGGTTTTATCATTTAACTTTCTAAAATCTACAACTAAACGCCATTTGGTTTTTCCAGAGGCATCTGCTTTTTTGGGAACTACCCAGATGGGGGAGTTCCAAGCTGACTGAGAGGGGCGAATTATACCCTGTTCTAACATTTTTGAAATTTGTTCCTGAACTTCCTGCTTATGTATGAAAGGATATCTATAGCTTCTAGTATATACCGGTATTTCATCAGTTGTACGTATGTTATGTTTTATTTGATTTGTAAAAGTGAGCGGTTCACCATCTATGTAAAATATATCGGAATATCTAGAACAAAGAGCTTCTAAATTAGCACGCTCCTCTGGGTTTAAATGATCGGTTCGCAAACGGGACAGAACCTCGAAAACACGGTCTGGTTTGGTATTTTTATGAAAATTTAAATTCAAAATTTCGGCATTAACTGGACGGTCCATTGAAAAAACTATGTCATGACGAGAAGGGTTTTTTATTTCTATAATGCCACGACTATTTTCCGCCACGACACAGTCGGAAATTACACAGTTACAAATTATTTGTTCAGGTATAAATGCTTCACCTTCCTGAAAATTGATAGGTACTTTAACTAATTTTGAAGAATTTGCTGGAATTATTTCCTCATACGAGTATAAATTGCAATTACGCGAATCATACATATGTAAGGGGATCTTGGAAAATTTTGTTACTAATAATTTATTTTTAATATCAATATTAGATTCCCATTTTTCCAATAAGTCTAACCCGATTAACCCATCGAAAAAATTATGAAATTTATAAATATATAATGTAATATTATCTCTGTCATTTACTTCTTGGAAACTAGGCACTGTTATAGAATAGTTATTTCTAGTGGTCGCATGAATATTGGTTACCTCAAAAGGATCATAATTACACTCAATATGGGAATAAAATTTTCTTACGGCGTCAGGGCTAATAAAAGATTGATTTGCCCCGGTGTCGATTAAAAGTTTTAAAGGGGGATTACTAATTTGAACATAGGGCAACTGTCTTTGGGTTTGTAAATTTAATTCTATTTTAACTTGTCTGACTAATGACTTGGCTATTTTCTGAAAATCCTGCTCATTATTTGATGTAGAGGATACGGCCTCTGTCTGTACCTCTTCTACAATACAATTTTGAGAAAATTGGGGTTCCGAATTTACTGGGTATTCGTAATTAAAATTATCATAATATCTGTCAGTATAGTCATAATAATTTTCGTCAAAGTCTGAGTCATAGTATGAGTCGTAACATTCATTTAAATTCATTTCCCGAGTCTTAAAATAATTATTTGGTGGAGGGTTACCGAATTTTCGCCAGTCATGAGATTGTCTGTTCGTCTGTCCAAATGGTTTAGTTACGAAATGGCTTACACCACTCATAGGCTGTGGTTCATTTTGTGAGGGACGTTTAGGTAGTCTAAATAAATGACTTTGAGGTCTATAGTTCGGCGGTCCTTGACGGTCTGTGGAACGGCTGCAGTTGTGCTCTCCAACCCTGATCTGGGCGTGGGAGGTGTGTACCTAATTGAGGGCGGTTTGGTGTACCTGACATAAAATTAAATGGTCGCGCTGAAAATAAGGGCATAGAAGGTTGCGTACCGTGCTTAAATATACTATCACTTACCTGCAATTTCTTCTCCGACGGACGCTCGCTGCGCTGCTGCATGTAGAGGGTGTTCATCTCCTCATGAACATATTCTAACGCTTTTTCTATTGTGTCAGGGCGCATGCAACGGATACGAGATCCTAGTGGATCGCGGAGTCCACGTAAATATGACTGTAGCGTTAATTTTTTATATAACGCACGCTTAGATTCTATAGTGCTCGGCACCGTTTCATGCAGACTGACATATGTAATAATAGTACTAAATAAATTCTGACACTTTTCGTAAAATTCTTGCGTGCTAATGGAACCCTGGTTCAATAATGCTAGATCGTTATAGAGCGATGTTTCATCTCGCTGATCGGCAAAATTATTAATTAAGGCAGATCGAATGCCACTCCAGTTTTCAGGTATACCGTTAGAATTAATCAAACGAAAAGCTGAGCCTACCACCTTATTTAAAATTCCGTTAATTAAAGCACAATTACTAAGTTCATAGCCTTCTTCATTCCGAACAAATTGCTGCACTAACTGGTCACATAGTTTAATAAATCTAGTTAAAACATTAGGATTTCCGTCAAATTCCGGCACTAACCGTAAAGCTTTAAAAATATCATCTAAATTTGACATATTTAATAAATTATAATCTACTGAAAAAGTCCTCACGAAAAATTAAATTTTCCTGCGACTCGTCTAAAATTCCTAAATTTCTATTTGCGTCTAATAAATTATTTCTACTGCTATTACTAACTCTAGGATTCCTTGATTGCCTTGGATGGAAAATCTTGGAAAATTATATGAAACTTATAGGGTAAAAGGAAGCAAGTCTAGATAGAAACTAAAGCACTTACATGTACATTCTGGTATCTGCTGGATCAATTTCTGGATCTCACACACACCCGAATTTCACTACTCCCGGAACACTTTCGTAGGTTCTGGATTTTCCGTAATTTTGGAAATATCCCCAAGACTGCGCCAATTATAGTGTTCTCGAACGGGAGTGCCAAAAAAACGATTTAATTTAATACATTTATTCAAATAAGATTACAATTAATTTTATAACTTAAACACTTTTCCTAACAGAGCTATTCTGTATAAAAAGACTATGTCCTAAATTACAAGTACCGACCCCGATCGATGTAAGATCTAAAGTGAGTTAACTAACTACCAAAATCAGGTCCCACGGAGTTGGGACCACCACGATGATGCGGCGACAGCGTTTTCGGTATTCCGTGTTCTTTCGCAATTTTAGTAAGAAACTTCTTGAGTGGTCTTATCTGTATAGTCTGGGAGACGGCAACACTTTATGGATGCTTCAAGTTTATTATAGTCCAAGAGCTGATGTTTGACTGCGGCTGGCTGATGATGATGATGTGATTCTGGTGTTCGGCAAATCTGTGCTAAGCCCGGTTTTCATAGAGGGTGCATATGTAACACACTCTACAAATAAGATAATATTTTTTTATTGTTAAATTTTGAATGCAGTAAAGAACATACTTGCATTCATTAAACTCAATACGTATTTTACTGAAAAACATTCCCATATCTATAATAATTAATAATAATAACACATATAACGGGTAAACATAATAATCAAGCCTTCAGTAAAATAAACGCCATCTATCGGTAACAAGCGTCACTACTAGTAGTCGCATTTCGCTCATAGATGCCGTTACTGTGTGGTCAAGTAGGGTCAAGCACACTGCACAACTAGATCTCAATAGTAGCAATAAGTCTGTTATTATTATAATAATATAATAATTATTATTACCATAATAAAAAGGATAAAGTGGTTATATGATATACAAAATAAAAGACAATTTAAAACCGAAATAATTTATTCGACTATAACTCATAACAGCTAGAGCTCTGAGCTGCCGGCGAGCGCCGAGCCCGGGGGTGCTGGGCCGCGTCACGCGTCTTATCACTCCTTATCGACAATCTCACAGTTACTGTGCTCAGATAAACGTTATACTATACTTGTTAGTAAGTCTCACATTATTAAGTTATAGAGGCGCGCCGGGGCGGAGTCGGCGACGTACGGCGACGGCTAAGTACATGCGGGATGGCGGCGCCGCGCGATGATGCAACATAATCATATTAATCGACTAAATAACGAACGTATACTTTTGGTTAAATCATAATATTAAAGTACTTATTAGTTTGTAAACGGCGACCGGCGGACGGGGCCGGCGCGCTCGGCCTCCTGCAGCTTACGACTTCTTCCTGCGAACAAGACGACATCGTCAGTCCGGGCGGGGTGGGGCGGGGACAGGGGGACGGGGGGGGGCTACTCACTGGTCGGCGTCGACGTCGGAGTCGTCGGCCTCGGGCTTGGTGCGGCGGCGCTCGTAGACGAGGATGACGGCGCACAGCACGAACACCTCCGCGCAGATGCCGAGGAAGGGCCACAGCGCCGCGTACATGTCCTTGACGCGCAGCACGGTGGTGGCGGGCGCGGCGCCGGGCGCGCTGCAGTTGTACGAGCCGGCGTCCGCGCGCTCCGCCACCGTCACTATCAGCATGCCGTCGGGCACGCCCTGCTCGGACGCCGCCAGCTCCGCGCGCCCGCCCAGCGCCGCGCCCGCCTCCACCCACGTCTTGGAGTCGTTCGAGTACTGCCACGACACGCGCGGGTACGGCTTGCCGATCACCTGCGACAGAGTTTTCAAAAAAATCAAAATATTTTATTTCCAAATAAGTTAACAAAGTTAACACTTTTAGAACGTCGTGTCTACATGAGGCCTACCACCGGTTCGGGAACTAACTCAGCGAGAAGAACCGGCGTAAGAAAAGCTAATTTACACTAAGTATGTAAGTAAAGTAAGTGAAAATTTGGTACATTTATATAGAAGCGACCTATGGTCTGTCAGCTTATTTTTCCCAAGGTGTGCTATCATTGAGAAAATCGGCTACCTTATAATAAGCCTTAGCACACAAACGTTCTTTAACAACTTTTTTAAATTTATTAATTGAAAGATTTTGAATGTTTTCTGGGATTTTATTGAATAGGCGTATACATTGACCTTTGAAAGATTTGCTTACTTTGCTCAGCCTGGTTATTGGTATATCTAGCTTGTGCTTATTCCTAGTGTTCCTGCAGTGAATGTCACTTTTTTTTAACCGACTTCCAAAAAACGAGGAGGTTATATGTTCGGCTGTGGATATTTTTTTATTTTTTTTATTTTTTATTTTTGTATGTTCAACGATTACTCCGCCGTTTGTGAACCGATTTTCGAAATTTTTGTTTTGTTGTATTAGGTTTCACTCCAATTTGGTCCCATTTTCACAAAGGTGGTGACCTGATGATGGGATCCATGAGTAATCGAGGGAACTCCTCAAAATTTATATGGAAACATATGGTGATTTTGGTTTTATGTGAAGTGTACTAAGAATACGCTACCAAAAAGTCAAATATTGGGTCAAGGTATACCATGGTTTCGATGATGCTGAGAGAACTCCTGATTCCTTATAGATACACGTTTGGGAGTTTCGGCGTGGTTTTAAGAACAGAAAGCATAAACTACTATGCAATTCATATTCATCATCATAATCATCATCATCGTCATCATCATCATTACCACGTCGTGTTAAGGCCACCAATGTCTCATGGCACAGAATAGACAATAGTACAAGGCATAGGTATGGATATACTAATAATAATAATTATGTACTGTATAACAATTAACAACACCTGTTTGTTTTTAATACACGGCGGTCGGCGTCGCCGCCCAGTCCGTCCGTTCAGTTCCGTCTTCTGCCGCGTGGCGGCAGAAGACAGAATATCGAATACTTTACTAACTACTTTATATACAGATCGAATACTTTAACACTTTATAAAATTTTAATAGACAAATAGAATTAAAATAAAGTTATTTTAAAAAGAGCATTCAAACAAAACAAAGTCATTAAGTGTCTTTTTAATTAGTTATACTTATTAATCGATAGATGGTGCACTAAGTACCTATCGATTTGAATTCTTGATAACAAGAACAGCTGTCAATAATTATGATAATATTAAATATTATGCTACGCTACATCCTATGCAAGTTTGTACAATTTTTTATCTGATAGATCCTTCGATCGTGGAAAAACGAGACACAATAACCTTTTTATTGTTATCGCAATCGCCGGTGACCGCTTCGGGCTTGAAGTATTAAAATTGTTAAATTACTTAGCACAATATGTTCACTTCACTGATAATATTATATTATTTTGTGAGTGTGAGTTGTGACTCTTAACAAATTGTAATAAGATACGTAAAATATACGCGAAGATTTATCTACTAGTGTAACTAAAAAGAGTGAAATTATTATTATTTTTAACAAAAAATTAAAACCGACTTCCAAGGTAAAAACAATAATAACATTAATATGAACTAAAAAGTATTAAATAATTTTTACTATCTAATAGTGCCTTTTTCCGAATTCGGCTAAACCTCAACTATTTCTGTACTCAATCTTCATAATTTTGAAGTCGGTGCCAGTTCCAAAAATTTTAAATATTCTGTCAGAGGACTGAAGATTCAGCTATCTGGTACCGACTTCAAAATAATGAAGATTGAGTACAGAAATAGTTGAGGTTTAGCCGAATTCGGAAAAAGGCACTATTAGATAGTAAAAATTATTTAATACTTTTTAGTTCATATTAATGTTATTATTGTTTTTACCTTGGAAGTCGGTTTTAATTTAAAATTATTTACATTTTTTCTCACGTATAACACATTGTCCAAAATGTATTGAGATATTGTGGTTAGAATTCTTATTTCTTTAAACTTTTCTCAGGGAGATTCAAAGGATGACATTTTATAAATAGATCGTATAGCTCACTTCTGCAGCCCAAATATTGTGTTAATATCAGCAGCACTTCTCCATAATAGAATGCCATAAGACATTCTACTATGAAAATAACTATAATAAACTAATTTCGCCGTGTCTTCATTGCAAATTTCTCAAATTTTTCTGACTGCATATGCTGCGGAACTGAGCTTATCGGCCAGTTTGGCAATATGAGGACCCTACTGCAGTTTATAATCTAGTGTAACTCCTAAAAACACAGTAGCGTCAACAAAATTCATTTTCTCATCATTTAATAGTAAATTGGTTTGCACTTGCTTAACATTTGGCAAGGTAAATCTTAAACATTTTGTTTTATAAGAATTTAAAAGTAAGTTATTTACATTAAAGCAATTAACTATTTTTGAGAGAGCACAATTTACCTCGTCATAATTCGACTGTTGTCGCTTCACTTTAAAAATAAGTGAAGTGGTGTGCGTCCCCCCAGAAAGCCCAATCGAGCTAGGTGTATTTTCAATATATCAGAATTTAGAGCAAAAATGGAGCACCTCTACAGTCAAGTAAATAAATTGGAGCATTAATACGAACGACGCTGCGAGCTAAAAACCGTGGGCTTGCTGGCGTCCTGTCCCGTCAGCACGCCCAAGTTAGATCTCGGGAACCGTTGACAGTACTATCGTGTATTATGGTTCAAATTTTAGAGCAAAATTGGAGCACTCTGCTCCCGTGAAATCAACTTCGAAACTAGAATGTGAAAGGAGTTAGACGTGATTAACCGGTGGGCTTGCTGGCGTCCTGTCCCGTCAGCAAGCCTACGCAGATCTCTGAAACGGTAATGATTTGGATTATGATTAAAAACTCTACAATAGAGCCCTATTTAGAGCACTCTGCTCCAAAAAAAATATTAATGTAGCTTCAATAGTTCTCGAGTTACAGGCCTTTGAAAACGGGCTTGCTGACGTCGCGTCCCGTCAGCAAGCCCATTTGGAGCGTGGAAACTACTGAACGGAGAGTCGTCGTCGAGGATATTTTTGACGACTCTCCGTTCAGTAGTTTCCACGCTCCAAATGGGCTTGCTGACGGGACGCGACGTCAGCAAGCCCGTTTTCAAAGGCCTGTAACTCGAGAACTATTGAAGCTACATTAATATTTTTTTTGGAGCAGAGTGCTCTAAATAGGGCTCTATTGTAGAGTTTTTAATCATAATCCAAATCATTACCGTTTCAGAGATCTGCGTGGGCTTGCTGACGGGACAGGACGCCAGCAAGCCCACCGGTTAATCACGTCTAACTCCTTTCACATTCTAGTTTCGAAGTTGATTTCACGGGAGCAGAGTGCTCCAATTTTGCTCTAAAATTTGAACCATAATACACGATAGTACTGTCAACGGTTCCCGAGATCTAACTTGGACGTGCTGACGGGACAGGACGCCAGCAAGCCCACGGTTTTTAGCTCGCAGCGTCGTTCGTATTAATGCTCCAATTTATTTACTTGACTGTAGAGGTGCTCCATTTTTGCTCTAAATTCTGATATATTGAAAATACACCTAGCTCGATTGGGCTTTCTGGGGGGTGCACACAGTGAAGTGTCATCAGCAAAAAGTACTATCTCGTTATCTTTATCCTTAACTAGATAAGGTAAGTAATTTATATAGATGAGAAAAAGAAACGGACCCAAAATGGATCCCTGTGGGACACCTAATTCTATTTTGGTACCAGTGGACCTTTTACTATTGACATCAACCCTTTGAGTCCTGTTCCTCAAATAAGATGTCAAAAGGTTGAGTGCCGAGTCCCTTATGCCATAGTGGTCCAATTTCCTGATCAATGTAGCATGATCAACACAATCGAATGCCTTAGAGAGGTCGCAAAATTCACCTAAGGCATCTCGCGACTCTTCCCATGCTTCAAATATACTACAAAGAAGACCTATACCAGCATCCGTAGTGGAACGACCCTTAGTAAAACCGTATTGATTATTATGCAATAAATTATTTGAGTTAAAATATACTAACAATTGTTTTAATATTATTTTCTCAAATATTTTACTAAAAGTCGGTAGAATAGATATAGGCCTATAATTTGTAGGATCAGATTTAGTTCCGGCTTTGAATAAAGGTACCGCATTAGTCCGCCCGCCGCCGCACTGACACCGACCACGCCTAGTAGTAGTCTGAGCGCGTACCTTGCACTGCACCTTCAGCTTCTGGCCCTCGACGACGTTGGTGTTGGCGGGCACCTTGAGGTGCGGGCGGCCGTGCACCTCCCAGCGCTGCACGTCGCCGCCGACGGAGCAGCTGTAGTTGCCCCAGTCCTCCTCGAGCGTGCGCGCGATGTGGAACACGGCGCCGCCGCTCTGCAGCTCGTAGCGGCCCTTCATCTCGCCCAGCGCCGTCACGTCCGTCTCGTTCTTGGTCCAGGTGTAGGGAAGTCCGGCGGCGCCGCTCAGCCGGCAGGTGAGGGTGAGGTTGGAGCGCAGGTCGTACATGAGCACGCCGTCCGCCGCGCCGCCCGCCGCCGCCGCCGCCGCAGCCTCTGTCGCCGGCACTCCGGCCTCACCTGCACGAGACACCACCGCTATTAGTCAGCGCTGCGGCTAGTAAATAAAAGTCGAACGAAAACATTATCAGCGTTTAGCGAGGAGCGAGTGAACTCGTGTTAGTCTGTTTTCGTGTACCGATTATTTTAGCGTTCCACCTACTTTATTACAATTCGACATTAAATGCACTAAACGAGGAATCAAAGATAGAATATGGTCGGTTGATATTCATTATCGTGCCAAAGATGACTACATATTATACATATACATAAATCACAAAAGTAACCCAAGGCTAATGAATTAATATCGCGAGCGCGTCACGCGAGGACGCCGCTATTTTGTTCATCTTCATTTCCTCTTTTATAGCGCGACACACAGGCCTACTGCACGGCCGCGCGCAGAACCCCGATACAGCTGCTCGAAGCGGTTCGCCTTCGACACGCCTGCGCCCAGCGCCCTGCAGGTCACGTGACTCGTGACACATGCCATCCCCCCGGTAACCCCCGTCGCTGTGCGTGTACACTCATTAACGTTATTACTTATTACATACTGTACTAGACTAGTTACTACTTACTACTACAGTTAGTTATTTCATTAAAATACTCCTGATATTATATAAATCGAGCATGCCGGCATGTTCGATCGGGAGGGCTTATAACATTGAGGTCAAATTTCACCACCGACTGTTTAAGTTAATGCTCGAATTAGTATCACGTTACCTCTTTCGTTTTGTCATAACTCATATGAATGAAAGAGAAGACATGACATTTTTTCAAGCTTTTAACATTAACCGACGTTGGTGAAATTGGGCCAAAAAATGTTAAGGTACGCTTACACGGGCAACTAAAATTGCTCCATTCCAGTCAATTCTCGTCAACTTTGACGTCACGACTGCATCAAGCAATTTTTTCGACAACAAGCAGCAATATTGCGCAATACAATTAATTGAGCGATATGTCATATGGCGCAACTTCAGCAATTAGTTACTAGGCAATACAGTCATACACGAGCCCTGGATCGGATATTCGTCAATTCGTATCGGCGACATTGAGCGATATGAAATATCTGGAGCAATATCGCCGAAATAATTGCCGCAATTTTGCTCTATATTGCTCCACTAATTGCTCCAGATCGGTCTATCCGCTATCGCGTTGCCGGGCAATTGTTGCCCGTGTAAGCGCTTCTTTAGTAACAATAATTATTATAATTCACAATGACGAGAATGGTTGAAACTGAAATGTGCAGGGGGTTATAATATGTACATAGCGCAGACTAAAACATGGATAATAGCTGGTATTACGTTTAAGGTCTACAACCACGAGATGAGTACAAAAACTTCATACTGAATGTTAACGTATTTTGTAGATGTTTTAAATTAGAATTTGATAAGGCTCATCGTAGTTTAATCGGGCGAGGAATGGCGGCATTATCAGTACAATCACTCGACTAGCGGCCGGCCGGGCGATACGGAGTACGGACTGTCGAGTGTCTGAGTAGTGAGGACTGAGGACGACGAAACAGAAACAGGGTCATCGATCGGCCGGCAGCGGCGACGCGACGGCGGCTCCTGTGACTTATCAACGTTTTTAAACACGGGACAGAATACGGGTAAATCGGCCCGACAGAACCATAAACGCTTAACTTTCCAATACTTATGGCGGTGGATTATGTTACGTACCGACATGGTACCTACCCATCAAATTCGGTTGTGCAATTTAAAGTAAAGAAGAAACAGACAGACATAAACACTTTCAGATTGCTAATGTCTTTTCCAATAAATAACTCAGAATATATTTCTGACGACTCCTTTCAATCAGATATTGTAAATCACACGGAGTACTGTCACAGTTACAAAAAGTTTTGAAATGGAAGTGTCACAAAATGATTCGAGAAAAGATAGTAATGCTGCCTAAAAAGAGTAAAACTTTACGAGATCGCTGCCGTGCTCTCAAATATCGTTCGCTTAAAAGTAAGGTTGGAAAGAACAACGAACCTTATTGGCATACCTACTCGAATGCGTTGGGCACACAGGTAGGGCTTCTTTCCTTAGAAGAATGGACAAAGTGACAGATTTACAAAGATTACATTTGTTTGTCCCTAGAATCTATCAGTTATTTTGTTGTTTCGCATTTCTACTGGGACATGTTGAGCCTGCTGATGATGTATGTTATGTAATATGTTAATGTATAGTGTCAGTGTAGTGTAGCGGCGCGGCGTTAGTATGCGTCAGCCAACAGCACTCAGCGACAAACCGGTCAGAGATATTTATTTCAGAGTATAACAAACATTACTCGTTGGCAACTAGCATACTTGGCCCTATAAGCTCCAGTTTTACCGACCACCACCACCCCGCAACGACAAGTGTCGCCCGGCGGTATTTTAATGTATCATGGGGGCTCTGAGTTTAGGGTGCGGCCGCTGAAACCGTGCTCGAAGGTGTTGCGATCGGTGTTATCACCGTGCACCGGTCCCCGCGCGGCCGTCCCCGCGCGGCCGTCCCCGCGCGCCCGTCCCCGCGCGCCCGTCCCGCACCATATTATTCCATTGACGTAAACGCGCGTTATCTCGTGGACTACCGCATTACTATCTACATTCCTTGTACCTAAATCTCAGTTTGTTTAGTAATAATTAAAGTATTTATCGAGTTCCGCGTAGAGGCGACGATATTGTTTGTTAATTCGTGATTTAAAACATTTCCCTAAAAAATTACAGGCATTAGCGGGGTATCCTAGTTGGACAGTATTTGTGACATATTTATTACCATTTATGAGTACGCTGACAATAAGAACATAAATAAACTGGTCGGCCGCCGCGGCGTGAGAGAATCACATAACGTTTCTCCGATGAACAATACGATATACGGTGAATACACATCGAGTACGGAAATAAATCTCACGAACTGGTCTTGGGACTTGGCGTTAAAACAAACGAGAAATAGCTTATAGCACGCGGCTAGTAAATAATTGGTCGCATAATCTGGGCAGAGAGAGAGTAAGCGACGAGTCTACACGCTAGGGGCTAACTGGCTACAGACAGCGGACTACAGAGTACAGATTACATACTACACGAACAACACAATACAACATTCACACTACGACAACAGCTCATGCTGAGTGCGTGCGGAGCCGGGGACCACCACGCGCACCGCCCTCCCCGAGTGCACCGCCCCGCACGCTGGAGAGATGCACATTGTGGTACCCGGCTCGCACGACTCGAGGATATGTGATAATGTCATCATTTTGATATCAATAAACATTTACGAATTATAATTATAATACAATGTTTCGTGTGACGGTGTCCCATTATTCATCTCTAGTGAGTGTGTTTCGACAAAAAATAACTTTATAAAATTCAAATTTCGGTTCTATAAATTAGTGGTTCCACTATATTTGCAACTCCCGAAAGTATGACTAATTGAAATAATGTAAAAAAGTAACTCCTAAATTTGTACATTTTTGCATGGCAATTGCATAATTAAGCACCTACACATGTTACTATTTTAAACTAGGTACCCACAAAGTACTCTTAAATTTTACTAACCTATAAAATATTTATATTAACATTTAACATTTAAAAGAAAAACATATTTGTCGAATACAGATTTGAGAATACTTCAGAAAAAATATATAATTTTTATATTATAATATTATTTAAAATTATTCATAGGGGGTATTTAATTAGATTATCATTTATATTGGATCCTAGATCATTGAGTCATTTATATTGGATAATGCAATATAGATAAATGATTCATTTCTTCTTTGATCATAGATTTTTGACGTTTGCTGAGAGATTGGATCCGATACGGTCATAGAAATTGGTGTTGCCAGTTATTTAATATAAAAAAAAGAGTTTTTAATTTCTTGTTCGTTAATATGTTTCAAATAATGTAATGTAATTCTTTTTCTAATTAGATACTTGAATAATCTTGCTGAAATAACATAAAACAAGCCATATTAAAAATGACGATGTCTTTTGACAAATCCAAGACAAACAAATTCTCTGAGATCTAGTAACACTGATGTCAATACCTGTCAGCGTTAGCGCTCCCCATTGGCTATTGAAACCACATATGACGTAAAATAGGATCAATGATATATGATAATGTAATATGCAGATACGATTCAAATGCGGAGGACACGGCCCAGCATACCCTTGAGGTGTGCGATTGTTGGGCCGTGCAGCGCCACGATCTCGTGGCGGTGCTAGGTGGAGACCTCTCACTCCCGAGCATGGTGCGCTGCATGCTCGAGAGCGACGAGGCCTGGCAGGCGGCGGTCTCTTTCTGCGAATTTGTCATGTCGCAGAAAGAGGCCACGGAGCGGGACAGAGAGAATGACCCCACCTCTCTGCCGCTCCGCCGGCGTAGGACGGGAGTACGGAGGCGTCGCTACGCGAACCTCCAAACTCTTGTCTAACGGGGCTCCGGGTCAGGATGGGAACCTGCCCGGCTTTGTCAGTCCCGGCGCTGAGGGGAACGCTTTATTTCGCCTAAGCGTTCCCTTACTTTGGTGGAAGTCCGGTCCGAGATAGACCGGCCAGTCGTGGAGGGAGTCCTGTGTTTGTTAGATCCGGGATATCCCTCCTCTATACGGCTGAAGGCGAACCGCAGGTGGTTTTAGTGAGTACGAGTCTCACATACCCCCGGGGTACCCAACCCGGGGCACCCATGATGGGTTTCGCCTGCGATTACAAAAAAAAAAAAAAATATGATTCAAATGATCATTTATTGGAACCTATATATGATCCTATAAATGATCCAATATAAATGATAATGTAATAAAAAAAAAGATATGATTCAAATGATCATTTATTGGAACCTATATATGATCCTATAAATGATCCAATATAAATGATAATGTAATACCCCCCTTAGGGGTATATTTAATGAAAACAATATAATTTGTGAGATATGTACCACACTATCCCAGCACCCTCTAGGATTTTGGTAGGACGTTATAAAAATGATACTCCTACCATTGAGATATAAGTACTACTAAATAACTACTAGTACCTCATACTTACTACTTATATTATCTCATATCTCATTTCTACTAAGAATATTATGTATTACAAAAAACATCAGGTAATAATAAATTTATTATAATAATCGTAAAAAGTGCAATCAACTAAACAAGAGGTAAATATTCAAAAATGCAACCACTCAATACTCGAGGAAAAAGTAGATGTAATATAAACTAGTACCTATCTACAAGAGGACGAGTCACGAGACTGATGCCGCTACAGGCGCTACATCGGACAAGCCCTACGCTCAGCGAGTACATCAGAGTGCGCATTGCTAGCTACATCAAGCGAGGCGCATGCGGCGGCGCGCGGTACCGGCGGCGGCGGCGGCGGCCGTGGAGGGCAGCACGACGACGCGCACGCGGTGGTCGCGCGCGCGGCTGCACGTGTACAGGCCGGCGTGGTGCGCGCGTGCCGCCGGCGCGGTGAGGCGCGCGGCCAGGCGCGCGTCCACGGCCGCCTCGGGCTCCGCGCGCAGGTCGGGCGGCGGAGCGGCGCCGTCGCGCTGCCACTCGGCGCGCTGCTCGGGCCGCAGCCGGCACTCCACCGTCAGCGGCGCGCCCGCCGCGACCGTCAAGCGCGTCTCCTCGCCCGCACCCGCGCCCTCTGCGCGCCACACGCACGTCACTCCCACTGCCCACACCATCGACACCGCCCTATCTCGTCGCTCGGTGAGCGAGTGCTTAACGACAGTGCTACGATAGGAAAGCCAGCGAGGAGTGTAGCCTCTTATACCTAAACTATATTTCTAATATTGAGAGTTTGGCGTTCACTAATTTGCAGTACTTACATGATAAAGTACCTTCTACTTTAAGTTAAAGTTGTTCGACAGCTAAGGTTTTTTTGTTTCCAGCTGTCAAAAATTGCAAAAAAGATGATAATTCAGTTTGCACTTTTAATAGATCTTCCTTTATAGTATTATAATGTATAATGTATATGTTACGCTCAAAGACCGAAATCGCTCAGTGAGCAAAAAAATAGCTCACAACGCGTTGTGGTTACAGTGAAACATGTGGTTACAGACTACAGTGAAACAGCCACGACGCGAAATTCGCGTTGTGGCTCTAATGAAAACGGCCACGACGCGTTCTGGCAATCACAAAAAGACCATAACGCGAAATTCGTGTCGTGGCTGATATGCTATTCGTTTTTCTTGATTTGTTCTTGATTGATTAATCGTCCATAGGTATGGACGATATTAATAAAAAATTTCCAAAATTTTTCCTATGATAGTTCCTAAAGAGATCTGTCTATAATTTTTTGGGTTCGAAAGATCGCCTGTTCTATTTTTAGGCACGGGTACCACCATTGTTCTCATAAGATTTTTGGGCAAATAGGCTATGTTGACGCAGATTGTACAGAGATCTGCCAACATAGGCATCACAAACTCCTGCGCGTGTAAAATATGCTCTAAACTAAGGCCATCAAAACCAGGTGCTTTGCCTTTCATTTTAAAAATAACTTTGGATATCTCTTCAGGAGAGAAGCCACTACGGCCAATGTAATTCCTATCAGCACTAATGTTAGTGGTATCGGTATTATTAGGTATGGGCAGGGGACTTACTTTAAAATGGTGTGCAAATAACTCGGCGATCTTACTTTGATCCTGAACATTATTGACACTGACCGGAAGACCCTGCTCAAAGTTAAGGCGTTTTGTCGCTTTCCAAAATTTGGAAAAATTTCCGTCCGACCGGTGTGTGGCAATAATGTCCATCTTTATTTTCTCTTAATTCCTTTGACACCATTTCAGTTTATTCTTAAAATTTTTACGGCTAATCACCATATTATTATTATACAAGGTACCAGATTTTGGCTTCCCGTTCCACATCCAGCAGTTAAAGTCAAATCTGGCCTTTTTGTGATATTCACGGACATGGTAGTTCCACCCTACAACTTTTTTACTCCTAGCAGGTACATCGCGACTTGAAACACTTTGTATTGCAGCATCTTGTAAACTTTTAACTATATCATTATAAAATTTATCTATTTCTAAAACATGTTGATTACAAATATTAAATTTTAAAATATCACATTCAGTGCAATTCACAATATAATGACTAGAATCTAAACAAATTTTACTATTTAAGTAAAATACTTTTAATATATCACAGCACAACTTATACAATTTTGCTTGTAAACTAACGAACTCCCATAAAAATCCTCATCTTTATCACTATTCACTATTATGTGAACTGAATCATTGGTAACTTTGTAAATAATTAATGATTATATTGAAAGCCCCAGAGTAAAGTGGAGTATTAAATCATTAGCAATTATTAATCACAGCTACGGGGAATCCAATCAATTGGATTTTTTGTGCACTTACTAAAATATTTGTTTATTGATTATTTAAAAGAATGTTAATATCTTTTAAGATATTGTTGAGTATTTAAGATCTGCGGCTCTTAATTTACAATTCAATTTTATATAATAAATAATTTTTATATCCCCAACACAAGTAATTCTTTACTTAATGGGGATGCCTCATAGTTATATTGTATATGGTTTTATTGAGAAATAAAGATTTATTATACAATTTTGCATTTTGATTTGCAATTGACACCTTCATCGTGGGTATTGCAGACACAATAGATTTACAATTGTTATGCAGCAGCAGTCTGCAGCTTGGGGATTGATGGGTTAATAATAGAAGATGAAATTCTATAATATTTGAAAGACTTAATACTGTCCTGATAGTATATTTGTCTTCTCTTTATCACACCTAATCAAAGAGGACATAGTGATAACATTATCATAATGAGCAAGAAACAATTTTCTAATTTAGTTACAAAATACCTCATTTTACTTTTAATGGTGCATATTTTCCTTAACATTCTATTATCTTTTATCTATTATAACTTTTAGGTGTCTGGAAACAGTCAATGCAATAACCTTTCATCGTGCATTATAATATAAATTTTCTCATTCTTGTTAGGTTTCATGTTGAAGGACAACAGCATACTGAGTTGTGTCAACAAAGCATTAACATCTGCTATCAGTCTTTTATGACTAAAAAATATTTGTAGAGATTACGCCTCACTTCAATATTCCATTATTTATTTTGTTTCAGACAAATATCATCACTGAGCTGTTTTCCTTGTTACAGAAAAATAACATACATAACAATAAATAATGTGTAAAATTTGATATAGATACATAATATTATTATTATTTTGTGATAATCTTTAAAAATGAAATTCACGGTAATCAGAAACAAAGAGAGTTGTTAAACTCTTAGTAATTAATGACCTCATTCTATAATTACTGACATTATGGTTCTGCTGACAACCATCTTTCCACTGTCATTGCACCAATTGATTATCTTAAATTAACATAGGATTTTACTATATACCTACTATGATGAAAGGTTTATAAATTTTCAGGACTGTTTGCAGCTTCTAACAGAATATAGTAGGTGTGAGGTGTGTTTCATGTCATGAGGTTTCAAACGGTATCTGTCAGTATATTTTAGACTCCTGTAGTGGAAAATATCCTCCTGCATACATTAACGCAGCTGCAGAGACCTTGGCAGACCGAACGGCGGCGGGCCAAGCTACCTTGTCCAATCATGACATCACCACATTACTTTACTCTCATTCGGGACGGCAGTAACATGACCTAATACGTATTCTCCATGCAAATTTAAGGTAAACGAACGAACGTGAAATATCGGACGTAATTACTCACTTTGTGCTTCTGAGGGAATCGCGCTCGCTAAAAATAGCAGCACCACTGGCAAACAATAAACCGTTCCGGCCATCTTCACCGAGTCTTCTTCACTACTAGAAAATATAAATAGCTTCCGTAGGGCTTCGACTGTTCACTACAACTGTACGAACTGTACGACTGTACTACTTTTCACAAAATAAAAAATGGTCTCGATGTTCCTGATAAAATAGGTTTGCGCAAAGAGGATGTAAACTGCATACTACGTAACAAGAGGTCGGACTTAGAAGAAAAAAAATTAACATCCGTTATTTTTTTAATTTGAAACTGAAGTTAAAATTTTTAAGTGCAAAACCTTTCACTCTAAACGTACCAAAAATAAAAAAAAAATAAAAAAGAAATGAGCTCAAATAAATGTTTTATTTCATTAAAAATTATTGTACATAGCTAAATAAATAAGCTTATAAGGTAAATTAAACAATAAAACAGATTGAACAGAATAAAACAGAAAATCTATTATTCAGTATTATAATATTACAGTACAGTTTCATGAGTTTTATTTATAAATATAATAGAATAGCTGTCTATGCTACTCTACTAACTACTTGATTGGCTTATACAGTAAACTCTATATAGGGAGGGGATTAAAGCTGCGCGTCCACCAGGTCGGAATCGGGACGTACGCGATGGTGAGGACGGCGCGTCGTGTCGTCATATATTTGTCAGGCTTAGAATGACGTTCCAGTACTTCTAGTGCAGTTCACAGTAGTCAGTACCATACATACAAAGCAACAAATCCGTCCGCTGCGTACCTACGCTCCGATTCCGATCCAGTGGACGCACACCTTTATATATACACACTTAAGTATCATTACTTTGTTCTGTTACACCCTGTATACGACAGCTGAAATCTATCACGCGGGCTCAGGCCAGCTGCATACCATCTCACTTGATCAGAGGATTTTTCCTTGGTGGCCGTACCACTCATAATCCCATACCTTTCTTCTCCTAAAATCTCCTTAACAGCTATTGCTTGCAGACTAAAATGTTGCAAACTAGTATAGGGACCTAAAAATCTGAAATTAATTAAACATTTTTCATTAAATACTGTACGCATACTTGAAGCTTACTGATATGAGATGGCGCTAGCGTGCTCGTCGCTCGACCTCGTCTTGTCTCTTTCCTTCTCGTACCCTCTCGCTCGCACAGCTACCTTGAGAACCCCACCATGGCGACGCCACGAGAAGTGGCCTAGTTTAATTTCAAATCATTGGCGTCTGAATTTTCGACCCGTCTGCACTTACCAACAGTTCTCATTGTGATAAGTGCTTAAGTTTTTATTCTATTTTATAAGTGTGAGCCTGTTATAGCAGCGATTCATGTAAGTGCTCATTTTTATTTTCCTTACAAAGTGATTGGAACTAAACTAACTAACGGTTTTACCGTTCGTATTGAAAATATTTATTTAAATAGATCCTTATTTTTATGGAATCGATAATAATTTAGTTCTTTACGCTACCCTCTTAAGGAATTCAGTAATTTTATAGGAGAAATTAGAAAATTTTACTACTTTCTAGAAATATTTATCTACCTTCAAGTAGACTTTTTTGTACTTATTTTTTAGATTTCTTTATAATTAGAACTATTTATAATATAATGCATATCGGTAATGCTTTTTACGATCGTGCTTTTTAGTTTTAAGTGCGTAATTTTAGTAAAACACAGATCATTATATGGTTTTCGAATATTTTTAACTACCGTCAAGGAATACTTTTGTTTGTCGTTCGTTCCATACATTTCAAAACTTTTGCATGATATCCTAATATTAGGTTTCGTTTTTAGCATGGAAAAAACTCATGATGAAGTTGACCCGGTCGTAAATAAACCAGGCCCGAGTACCGCCAACTACGACACTAGCTCGGATTCTTCATCTTCCTCTTCCTCATCTTCTTGCACAAAGAAACGGCGGCAGCGCCGCCGTAAACGCAAGGATAGGGCTTTGAAAAAATTGACACAGGAAGTAGGCGAACTTAAAAGGCATTTTAGATTCAACCACGACCACGTGGATAAAAGCTATTCGCCTTCGATCATTGACAACGTAGATCTTAATAGGGACTATAATAGCGATAATATTATTGACGATCAAGTCAGTGGTAGTCTTTACGATGAAGAACATACTAATAATGCCAAATTAGATTTTAATTTTGATCTTGAAGTTAAATTAAAGGAGCCTTCGGTACCAAAGGCACCTGAAAAATTTATTGATTTGCTGCAACAAATTCAACATTTTGATAAAGATGAATGGAGCGAAGTTCGCTATGCGGAAGTGCAAAAGCGGTATAATCATACGCCAGGTTTTACTGATTTAGAAGCTAACGACGAGATTAAAGCTTATGATAGTCTACGTCATTTAGCTTACGCAGATAAAGCTTACGCCGGTATTACTTTTTGTTTGCTAAAACAGCGCGATGCTCTGCAACAGACCCTAAACTTACTTTTATCTTGGGCTAAAGATGAGGTAAACCTAAATGTCGACTCATTGCATACGAAGGTTAGGGAATTATTTTCAAGCGGTGATTATGCGTCTGTTTCTGCAGACCTCTTACAGCTCGTTTGTGGTCACAGAGCTGAAATGATACAGATGCGTCGAGATGGAATCATAAAATATGCTCGTGATCCACTAACCAAATCATATTTACGCAAAATTCCTCCTTCAAACAAAAACTTTTTTAATTCCGAAATGCTATCGGGAGTTCTTGATAAGGCAGGTGGCGTTAAGAAAGCTTTTTTGCCTTTAATAAAATTAAAAAGTTTTGGAACTACCTCGCAGGTAGTTAATAGTGGCTCTAATCATCCCTCGCAGGGAACTAGTCATGCGCCCTCGCAGGGCACAACTCAAGGTTGCTGTGGCTCTCAACACACACGACCGTTACAGAATTACCGACCCTCGCAGGGAAGGTACACAAGTTATCCCTCGCAGGGTTCTCACGAAAATTCTAACGCATGGCGTAGCAATAAAGGTAACCGTAGTTCCTTTCGACAACAAGTCGACCGGCAGCCAACGGTACGGCTTGAGCATGCAAAGGACAATAGAAAACGGCCTATTAATAGAGACTCCAACTCAGGTAAGAGAAGAAGATTCTGACTCGAGATTCCAAGCGGGCCGACTTTGGGCTTATCACAGTCATTGGAGGGCGTTGAAGGCACCACGTTTTCTTTTAAAAATAATAAAAGGCTATCGCATACCCTTTTACAAGAAACCACCTCTTCGCCTGCCCGACATGACACGCACCTGCCTAGTGACAAGAAAGTGCGAAGCAATGTCAAAGGCAATTCAAAAGATGAAGGACGAGAAAGTTCTCGAAGTAGTTCGATCTTCCCCCAGCTTCATTTCGAGCATGTTTCTCGTTCCAAAACAAGACGGCTCGCACCGTCCAGTGTTCAACTTGCGCAAGTTGAACGAATATGTACTAACCGAACCATTCAGGTTAATAAATGCGAACAGGGTCCCAGACTTCCTACAACCAAACGATTGGTTGTGCAAAGTGGATTTGTCCCAGGCCTACTTCAATCTACCAATCGCTCATTCTCACAGACGATTTCTACGTCTGATTTACGACAAGGAAATTCTTCAAATGACATGTCTTCCTTTCGGGCTCAGCACGGCCCCAAGGGTATTTGCCTGTTTAAGCAACTGGATTGCTCAAATTCTAAGGGAACAGGGTATACGCGTCTTAGTATACCTAGACGATTTCTTAGTGGTCAATCAAAATTACCACATTCTAAAATCACATATCCAAATTGTAGTGAACAGACTTCAATATCTGGGCCTTCAAATCAATTTCGAAAAGTCAATGCTGACTCCGTCCAAATGTCTGACCTTTCTGGGTTTTCAATGGGACCCATGGCGCAATGTAAAATCTCTTCCGTTAAAAAAGGTAATAAATATAAAGAGAAAGATCTCCGTAATCCTAAAAACTCAAAAAATACACCTAAAAGAGTTACAAAGCCTTGTCGGACTTCTCAATTTTGCTCGGTTTGTGATTCCGAGGGGACGACTACATTTTCGAGACACTCTAATGTTCTTGAACGTTGCCATAAAGAGCCCGCTTACTGCCGTGCATCAGTTGCCGGACACAGTAGAAATGGAACTGCAGTGGTGGATGGCCAATTGCGACCTGTCGTCACGAATTCATTTTCCATCTCCAACACAGTTCTTAACAACGGATGCCTCGGACGTAGCCTGGGGCGCCCAATTGGAGAAAATATCCTTGAGTGGGATGTGGACAGTTCCAGAACAAAATTTACACAGCAACCAAAAAGAAATGTTAGCTGTGTTAAAGGCACTCCAAAGTCTATGTCACACGATAAAGAACTCCACAGTCCTCCTACAGTGCGACAACAAAACTGTTGTATCTTATTTAAAAAACGAGGGGGGGACCAGATCCTTACCGTTGCTCCAGTTGACAAAAGACATATTTCACCTTTTAGACCTACACCACATAGAACTACAGGTACACCACTTACCAGGAAGGTACAACAGTCAGGCAGATCATTTATCACGACATCTCAGTCTTCCGGAATGGCATTTACTGCCTCATTGCACGGAGAACCTGTTCAAGAAATTCGGGACTCCGATGATCGATCTCTTTGCAAGCGAAACATCGAAAGTAGTTTCCAATTATGTGAGTCTGGATCAAACGGATCAGGAGGCGATATATCACGATGCGTTCTCCCGAACCTGGAATTATCCCCTCGCTTGGGTATTCCCGCCACCTTATCTAGTTCCCAAAGTGCTCATGCACTTGAACAAGGCGACAGGGTTCTATATGTTGGTGGTCCCGAGATGGGAACGAGTATTTTGGAGGGCGGACTTAAGAACCCGAGCAGTAGCAGCCCCGTTCACCATACAGAATCTACACCTGAATTTAATAGATATTGCGACAGGTCATCCCCCAGCAGGAACCCAAGACATGGAATTGCAGGTGTGGAAATGTGGGGGTGGACAGAGGAGCTAAAGGACTGGAATATAAACCACCTTAATCTGCTGAGAAACTCTTGGCGTCCATCGACACTAAAAACTTACAAAGTGGCGTGGAACCGCTGGCTCAGATGGTGCCGCACTCATAAAGAAAATGCCACTCATCCGTCGGGATCTGTTCTGGCAAAATATTTAGCTGATCTTCATCTTATTGATGGTCTAGCTTACAATACTATATTAGTACACAAGTCGGCCGTGTCGACATTGTGCAGTGTTGAAGATGCAGGCAAGCTATCTTCACATGTTCTGGTAAATCATATGCTTAAGTCAATAGCTGTAAATAAACCAATCTCTAGAAAAACAAGTGTATGGGATATAGACGATTTATTAGGGCATTTGGAAAAGCATAATATTGATAAAGACAATGTTTTCCAAACTTGTCGACATACAGCCACTTTGCTTCTTTTATGCTCAGGCCGAAGAGTCCACGACTTGACATTATTAGCGGTTGATTCAGGACACTTTACTGTAAATGAAAACTCTGTTTGTTTTTGGCCTCTTTACGGATCTAAAACTGATAGTGCGAACTATAGACAGTCGGGATGGAAGATATTTTCAAACAATAGTTCCAGAAATTTAGATCCTGTTTTCTGGGTTAAGCGGACCATTGTTTTACTAAAAGAAAAACGGAAAGAATGTAATTCAAATAATCTTTTCATTAATTTAAGAGGAAACCCTAAGCCAGCCTCCAGAACAGTAATAGCTGGTTGGGTAAAAACTGTATTTCGTGAAGCAGGTATTACTGCCCCTCCAGGAAGTATTCGCTCTGCCGTAGCTTCAAAAAACTGGGTTGATAATTTACCTCTTGATCAAATATTGGCCAAAGGAAACTGGCGATCAAGTGATACTTTTTCGCGTTATTATCGCAGAGAAGTAAAGCCGTCTCGCACAGGTAAAACAAGTTTGGCTCAATTATTTAGCCCTACAAATTGATTTTATAGTTACTGATATACATTTTTCTGTAATTAATCTTGTACTTTATCAATTAATACCAATCAATAAATCTATTGATCTCAGTAAAGTATTTTACATTTATATTTTCTAAGCTCTTCTAATGTATAATAATATTATGCCCTTCACATTGGCGTCTTTTTCCCACCAGGCGATAACAAACAGGTCTCATATCAGTAAGCTTCAAGTATGCGTACAGTATTTAATGACGGTGTTTTACCTGTAAATAAAACACATATTAAATACTTACCTTACTTGAAGCTTACATTTTTAATACTGCCTGGTGATATTCGACTCAATGATTTGAAATTAAACTAGGCCACTTCTCGTGGCGTCGCCATGGTGGGGTTCTCAAGGTAGCTGTGCGAGCGAGAGGGTACGAGAAGGAAAGAGACAAGACGAGGTCGAGCGACGAGCACGCTAGCGCCATCTCATATCAGTAAGCTTCAAGTAAGGTAAGTATTTAATATGTGTTTTATTTACAGGTAAAACACCGTCATTTACTACATTTCCATACAGTTCACATAAATTATTAAAGTATAGTTAATTTAACCTCATGTATTATTACAATAAAACAATATACACATTTCAATATTTTCTAAATTAACTGCATACTGATATACATTATAATATTTTCTATGAAATAATAATCTATCTTTTTCATATATTATAGTTTAAGTTGTAAATTAATGTACAAATATGCAAATAATACTACGACATACTTTGTATTAAAAGATGGTATGAAATAGGTATGTTTTGCTTCAATTTATCAATTTACGGTTACATTTACATTTTACAATGGCTTACCTTTCGTTTTTCAATAATTAATCCACTTAATTTACAATTTTTGTATGAGTTGCTACAAATAATTTTCACAAAATGAAAATCGAACTTTGAGTTTTAAACTCCTTCTTCGTCTTTTTTCTCATGTAGTTTATATTCTTTATGGTCTTTTTTATCAGCCAATCACAGTCGACCTTGCACAAATCAAGCACAGATTAGGTGATTGGGTACAGTTGCTACGTTTAAATTTGGAACCCAATTTTTTTTTGTTCGGAACTTGCGTCCACTGGGTTTGCGCATCGCAAATCGCACCTCTAGCTAGTCCCATATCGCGCACGTCACAATTAGTGTTGCCATAGATGATATAAATAAAAAAGGGCCCCCGAGACGATCAAACGGTTTGACTCAAATACGTAAATTTTGGTTTGACTCAAACCATTTTGATCGTTTACAAAGCTAGTTTGAACGGTTTGTCAAACATTTACGTGTTTGAAGCTCGTTTGATGAAATTTCATTTTTTTGTTGTGTTTGACGCGCCGTTTGATCGTGTTCCGATGCGTTTGAACAAACTTTGTACCATTATTTGGAGATTTGGAGTACATTATTTTTAACCGACTAAAAAAGAGGATGTTATCAATTCGACGCGTATGTATGTAATATTCTTTAAGATATTAGCGAGAATAAAAGGAACTTATTTCTGCTTACGACAATCGTTTATTTTCGAGTCTATTTTCCACAATACAATACGATAATAACAGTTGCTAGGATACAACATATTAGAATAATAGACAATATAATTCAAAATTATATATTCGCTAGCTGCTATTATTTCTGCCTCTGTAGACGATATAGCGACAGTAGTCTGACGTTTACTCTGCCATCCTATTGCACCATTGGCGTTAAGGCAAATCATGCCGCTGGTGGAGCGTCCAGTCGATTGATCACCACCGTGATCAGCATCACTGTAGCATTCTATGCCTTGGCCCGCAGTGGAAGACTTGTACGTGATACCGTACTCTATGGTGCCTTTAACATAGCGTAGGATTCGCTTTACTCTCGCCACGACTTCTGGTGTTGGGCTATCTAGCTTTCGTGACACTATTCCAACCGCATAGGCAATATCTGGTCTAGTGCCAACCATCAAGTATGAGAGTGCTCCAACTGCTTGTCTATATGGAAAGTCATGATAATCATTTTGATCCTTTGAAGCTGGCACGCTGTCTTTTACGATCGGGGTGACTGCGGCTTTGCAATCCTGCATTTCAAACCGTTGTAAAAGCTTCTTTGCGTAACTTTTCTGATCAATTTTGATTAAAACATCTGACTTCCGGTTTATTTCTAAACCTAAGAAATATGATCCGTTACTCGTCGTGATCTTGAATCTTTGCCGCATTTCGTTCAAAAACACCTCTGTTTCTATTGAACTCGCTGACGCTATCAATCCATCATCAACGTACAACGCTATCAGTAGCTTTCTCTTTCCCTCTCCTCTTTTAAACAAGCAGGGGTCGCTCTGACTCTGTTTGAAACCAAGTTTGAGGATGTGTTCAGTAATGGTCGAGTTCCAGCATCGCGGAGCTTGTTTAAGTCCATAAAGACTCCGTTTAAGCTTGCAAACCTTACCATCATTGTTTGAGTATCCTTCAGGAGGCTTCATATAAATCTCCTCTTTTAAAGTGCCATACAGAAAGGCGGTTGAGACATCGAACTGGGATAGAGACAGGTTTTCTTGTGCAGCTACACTTAGTAGTGTTCTTATGGTGCTTGTTTTTGCAACAGGGCTGAAGGTTTCATAATAATCCAAACCCTTTTTCTGCGAAAAACCTCTTATTACAAGTCTGGCTTTATATTTATCAATCGACCCATCTGGATTCGTCTTGATTTTAAAGATCCACTTGCTTGAGGTTGCTTTTCTGCCTTCAGGTAAATCTACCATCTCCCATGTCTCATTTTCTTTTAGAGAATTAATCTCATTATCCATTGCCTTTTCCACTCATTTTAATTCTTACATGTTATTGCTTCCTTAAATGTGTTCGGCTCTATTCGTTGTTCATCGTTAATCGAATTCATGCAAACGGTGCAGACAAAATCTTTATATTTGGCCGGTGGCTTAAGCCACCGGCCAAATGACAATGGCAGGATGACGCTAAGAGACCGGTCAAAACTTAAGTTTTGACCGGTCTCTTAGCGTCATCCTGCCTTCAGCTTCAACTTCAGATGCAGTCAGTGGGGTGTCTGCCCTTAATTGACTCGCATCGTTGACTTCATACTCTGCTTCGATGTCATCGTGAACATCTTGCTCGAATACTGGGTCATCAAAGGATTGTTCCGTCTCAGGAAATGTCTGTTCTTCCACAGCCATGTCATCTTCAAAAGCAGCTCCATTCTCTGCCCACGATGGTTCAGCAGCATGCTCGACTTACTGAGACGGTGATGCATTACTTTCATCGTGGCTTGTCGATGGCTGCTGGTTTTCTATGACGGCCGGTATAAAACTTTCAATTTCACGAGGTATGACGAAGTCAAATGTGGTGTCAGGTTTTTTATCAACGGTACTGTTCGATGTGTCTATGGGCTCGTCAGATTCTTCTGGATGACCGATTAGAGGATTTTCATCAAAGATTACATCTCTCGAACGAATCAATTTGAAGGTGCTGCTGTCCCATATACGGTAGCCATCATCAGCATCATAGCCGATATGTATTCTCTTCTGTGCCTTCTTATCTAACTTCTTTCGTCTTTGTTTCGGAACATGTGGATAACATTTGGATACTATTATTCTTATGTGGTGTATTCTGGGCTTCTTCTGGTGCCATAGCTCATACGGTGATTTATTATCTACATTGGTAGGACCTGTCCTGTTTAAAATATACACCGCTGCAGATACCATTTCAGCCCATAATGCAGGAGGAATTTCGGCATGTGCATACATTAGACTTCGTGCCATTTCCACAACGGTCCTGTTGTCCCTTTCAGTTGGGTTCTGTTGTGGGGTATAGAGCATAGTCAATCGTTGTACAATTCCTTCCTTCTTGAGAGTAGCTTGTACTTTCGCGTTGACAAACTCTCCGCCATTGTCGCTCAGCAGTTCTTTAATAACAACTCCAGATGCTTTGACTTCAGCGAGCATGAGTAGCAACTTTGCGTGTACTTCAACTTTCTGTCTCATAAAATATACAAATCTGTACTTCGTATATGCATCTTTGAAGAGGACAAAGTATCGTAAGTTTGTGATAGAATATGGGAAGGGACCACATACGTCTGCATATTCCAGTTCTCCGGGTTTTGTAACTTTATCTCTGGTCCCAAACCTTAGACGGTGAGATTTTCCATAGATGCACCCTTCACAGAGTTCTTTGGTTGCTGGTACTTTTATGGCCAATTCCTTCTCTATCACTTTCTTAACGTGACTCTTATTTTGATGTCCAAATCTTTCGTGATATAGCTGTAACAGATATGAGTTTGTGGACACATGATTAACTCGAGTTGGTTGTAGACATCTTAAATTTAGTTTATACAGTCCTCCAAACTTGCTGCGAGTACCAATCAGTTTCGTCTGTCCATCAATCTTTATTGTACATTTTTGTATGGTAGACTCAAAAACGCTTTTGTCCGAAATATCATGCGTGGCGAGAACTGAGAATAAATTCTTGCTAATGCCGGGTACGTACCATACATTTTTCAGCAATATTGATACTGGTATACCGTTTACATCAGCCTCTGCGAGAATATTTCCGATGCCCAGGGCTTCAATACATTGGCCATTCGCGCCAGTCACTGCTTGACGGCTCTCGAAATATTTAAAGGTCTGGAAGAAGTCACTCCGATTAGTCACGTGACTGGTTGCCCCATTGTCAACGTACCAATTTAAATCCTTCCTGTCACCAAAGTCTGGCTGTATTGTCATTGCCTCTACGGTCTTGGATTCCTTGGGAGGTTTCGGAGGTTTTCCATCCTGGATCCACCGCTTGCAGGTTTTTACCCTGTGACCCTTATCCTTGCAGTAGTTGCATTTGAGCTCTTTGAAATTATTCTTTTTCTTATTACCCCTCTTGGTTTTCGCATATAATGCTTCTGCAGTTGTGTCGTCAGTAACTTGTGTGTCTGTCTGACGCAACACTGACTTGTCTCATGTGCGCATAACTGACTTGTCAGGTTCTCGACTGAGCGTTCCTTCTTTGAAATCAACAGCCAACTGGCCCTAAATACAAGATATTCAGGAGGTAATGTATCTAATATTTTACATACAAGGAGAATTTCAGGTAATTTCGCCTCGCTCTGTAGTTCTAAACACAGCTCGCTCCAAATGTTCTTTAAAATTGACACATGTGTAATAATGTCATGATCTAGGTCCTTTTTGTAACTGAAGAATTTCAGGCATAAGTCGTATGTCTTGTCTACACACGTACCTCCATAGACGCGCTCGAATTCATCCCACATGTCTTTAGCAGCATCGAATCGCAGAAACTTTTGCAAAACATCATCGGACATATTCGTCGTTAGCAGAATTAAAATGGCGCTATTCAAATTTTCAAAACTTTGTAGTTCTTTTTAATATTTAGCCTTTTCATCGCTAGTTGCCGTAAGCGCCAAGGATGGTCTTCTTTTCTTACCTTCGAGGATATCTAAGCCTCCCGGCATTGCTTTTAGGACAATGAAAATTTTGAACCTCCATGTCTTGTAATTCTTGGAATCTAATTATCCAATTTGAATTTTGCTCGCATTTAATGCTTGCTCCATTATTATTTTCTTTGCTCTGCTACCACTTTAAGATATTAGCGACAATAAAAGGAACTTATTTCTGCTTACGACAATCGTTTATTTTCGAGTCTATTTTCCACAATACAATTCGATAATAACAGTTGCTAGGATACAACATATTAGAATAATAGACAATATAATTCAAAATTATATGTGACCTTCTTTCTTAACAATATTTCCAGAACTGCCCAGTTTTCGTATATGTTTGTCTATATCAGCATCTGAACAAATGTGCAAAATTTTAAAAGTGTATGTATGTAATACGTTTGTGTTCACATATCTCCGGAACTACAAGTCCGATTTAAATATTTTTTTGTTGTACTATATATAAGTATTGCTCAACTTGGGAGACTTCATCAAAATAGGTTTAGTAGTTTCTGAAATATGGAATTTAATTCTCAATTTCGTACAATTTTTAAGTCAGTTTTATCTTTTAAAAAATAATATTTATCGTCACAAGACGTGTACTCCACAGCGCGTATTGAACCAAACTGCGCAGTGTCGTTTGACAAACCGTTCAAACCGACATCAAACGGTTGCATCAAACACGTAAGGTTTGAATCAAACCGTTTGATCGTCTCGGGGGCCCTAAACGGTTTGACTGAAACACGTAAATTTTGGTTTGACTCAAACCATTTTGATCGTTTACAAAGCTAGTTTGAACGGTTTGTCAAACATTTACGTGTTTGAAGCTCATTTGATGAAATTTCATATTTTTGCTGTGTTTGACGCGCCGCGCGCCGTTTGATCGTGTTCCAATGCGTTTGAACAAACTTTGTACCATTATTTGGAGATTTGGAGTACATTATTTTTAACCGACTAAAAAAGAGGAGGCTATTAATTCAACGCGTATGTATGTATTTCCAGAACTGCCCAGTTTTCGCATATTATGTTAGTCTATATCAGCATCCGAACAAATGTGCAAAATTTCAAAAGTGTATGTATGTTTTTATGTTTGTGTTCACATATCTCCGGAACTACAAGTCCGATTTAAATATTTTTTTGTTGTACTATTTTATTTTATTGGAGTTTACTCCTTAAGAATCGATTTTCATATAGGTATATGGCGTCCGGTATGAGAAAAACCCGAGGGGAAAACGAAAAATCGTGTCACGTTTTTGGCGCGCACCTTTAGTGCGCAACTTTCTAATTTGTTTTAACAAGATTTGAATGCATAATCCTTTAAAGTTTCAAGAGTGGGCATTCCCGGGTAAATATTAGGTATACATATAGAATGTACACATTATTCAGATAAAAAAGTAGTAGAGTAGTAGATTAGTTTAAATTAGGGGAGGGGGTAGCCGAGGTGTTGCCTTTGATGTTAGAAGAAACCCCGTTCCTCTAGGCCTATTGGGAGCGGAGTTATGGCTACTTTAGTAAGACGTTTGACAGTTGCCGAGCTGTCAATATCAAAGTTTGAATGCTTGTATCTCGGCAACAATTTGTCCTGGATATGAGTTTCTTCGGCTTGATCTTCCTGGAATTTTTTTATAAATATCAATAATTAATATTGTAATTCTGACGTTATAATTTTTATCATTATACTGGCTAAAGTGAACTAAAAGTATTTTGAAATAACTATGTCAGAAAGGGGTGTAGATAATATTGCCGGAACATCTGATTTCATATGATATTAATCTTTTTTCAGTTGAATAAACTATTTTTGCGTATGGTTAGATACTTGTACTTAAGGAGTAAACTCCAGTCGTGCGCCGGAGCTGACACACTTTTTTTTATTTTTTATTTGTAAGGAAAACATACAGTGATAAACTTAATTTAAAAAATTAATGCTGATTAATATCTAAGCACTATTAACCTGTATCCACAATTAAAATTCTAAACTTTAACAAAATTGCTTTACATTTAGTTAGACATAAGTATTTAGCAATGATAGAATATTACACGTTACAAAAGCAATCCCAGTAATAATATCTATAGTAGAAAAAGTAATGAATCCAAGTATTAGTGACCAGCCTCAAACCAATTTTTATTGATTGACTTTCTGACAGCATAAATAGATGAATTAAAAATGTCAATGTCATGGTGTTTACTCAAGTCATTCAGGTAAGCAGTTGTTCGAACGAAGAAGGAATTCTTCCTATAATTAGGCCGGTATAAATAGTCAGTGCTTAAGATGCGACCCGGTCTCAAGACGCGGTTCGGCTCTGTGATTGGTCCAAATTTTGACAGCCAACCAATCACAGAGCCTGAACCGTATCTTGAGACCGAGATGCATCTTGAGTACTGACTATTTATACCGGCCTTAGAATGGGAGAATGGAATATAAAAGGGGTTGAAGGAGCATATTCTGGATGAGCGTGAAGGGACTTTCAGGATAATTTTGGAAACAAGAAGGGAGGAATCTATTTTGTTGTGGGCAATATTTAGGAATGTGCAAGTATCAGCTACTTGACGTCTGAGATGCAGAGGTAGCATATGATACCTTTTGCATCTCGATGCATAGTTAGTGTCAGATGTTCCGCATTTATATTGTAGGAATCTCACAAATCGTTTCTGGATGGATTCCAGCCTGTTAATATAGGTAGTGTACTGAGGGTTCCAAATTTGGGAGCAATATTCAAGGACACTACGTACATACGAACAGTACAGTACTTTTAAAATTTGTATATTTTTGAATTGGGAGCTCATTCTAATTACAAATCCAAGCGACTTGTTGGCCTTCGAGATAATGTGATCCAGATGCTTGGAGTATGAGAGTTTCGAATCGTGAATCACGCCTAGGTCACAAATCTCTGATACTTTCTTTAAGGACTGTTCACACAGTAAGTAGGAAAGGTTCTTTATGTTCTTATCTGCCCGGCTGAACGTAATAGTATAACACTTATTAATATTTAGGTCTAAATTATTATCTCGGCAATATTTTTCAAACTGTTCAGGTCCTCCTGTAATAAGTAGCAGTCAGTCAGTGTTGTGATATTTTTGTAAATTTTCATATCGCAACGTATAAAAGAAATTTGGAGTGATAAAAACATGTGTGTATATCGTTCACAAATAGGTTGAACAGTAGGGGTCCCAACAGAGAACCTTGGGGGACACCTGATGGTACAGTAGTCCAAGGGGAGGTAAAACCATTAACCACTACAGCCTGTGACCTATTTAGAACATAAGAGGTAAACTATATAGGTATTGTTTAACTTGGGAGACTAATGCAAGTTTCATCAAAATAGGTTTAGTAGTTTTTGAGATAGGGAATTTTATTCTCAATTTCGTACAATTTTTAAGTCGGTTTTATCTTTTAAAAAATAATATATTTTATTCGTCACAAGACGTGTACTCCACAGTGCGTATTGAACCAAACTGCGCAGTTTCGTTTGACAAACCGTTCAAACCGACATCAAACGGTTGCATCAAACACGTAAGGTTTGAATCAAGTCGTTTGATCGTCTCGGGGGCCCTTAAGATTAGATAATATTTTAATTTTTAGATAGTTGCCTTGAGAGTCAGGGCCCCCGAGACGATCAAACGGTTTGACTCAAACACGTAAATTTTGGTTTGACTCAAACCATTTTGATCGTTTACAAAGCTAGTTTGAACGGTTTGTCAAACATTTACGTGTTTGAAGCTCGTTTGATGAAATTTCATATTTTTGTTGTGTTTGACGCGCCGTTTGATCGTGTTCCGACTTCCGATGCGTTTGAACAAACTTTATACCATTCTTTGGAGTACCTAGGTACATTATTTTTAACCGACTAAAAAAGAGGAGGTTATCAATTCGACGCGTATGTATGTAATATTTCGGGAAATAATAAAACGAGCGAATAAAAAATTACTTAGCGACTGATGATGAACATACTGTTTTAATAACTTGAGCGGTATGAATTAGATTAAGCGAAAAATAAACTAAACTAACGACTAATATTGATTTATAATAAAATCCAGAACGAGCTTACAAAAAGTGGATTGTGATTAATCTATTTCGGATATAAAAAATTCTATCCGAGCGACTGTATTACTAAGTGAGCGACTGGAAATACATAGCGGGCAACTGCAATATTAAAGACAGATTTAATTTTTCTAAGTGAGGTAATAGGTACATTACGAACTACTAAAAAGTTCACTATGAGCAAACTTTTGTGAGCTGCTTTATTAATGATTATTGGTTAAGTACTGATATTCTATTTGAGGGTTTATATTTTATATTTTGATACGTGTTCTAATGAAAACTACAGATTGTTTAATGCGCGCGAATTCGAACGGGGCGGGGCGACGAATCCTTGCAGTCAGGTGAGTTGGGCTGCGGACCAATAGCGTTGCGTGTTAACGATTGCAATGCGCTTGCATCACTGTCTCGCACGCAGCATTGTGCGTTTGTTTGTGTCTTGATGTGACTCAAACATGTTAAATATTTTCGTATGAGAAAATTTTTCGATCAAGGTTTCAATCAAGGTTACGATCAAGTTTCGATCAAGTTTCGATCAAATTTCGATCAAGTTTCAATCAAGTTTCGATCAAGTTTCAATCAAGGTTTCGATCAAATTTCGATCAAGTTTCAATCAAGTTTCGATCAAGTTTCGACTTTCGATCAAATTTCGATCAAGTTTCGATCAATTGAAAAGCCCAAAAAACGTTGTTCAAAACTTACGTATTTAATGTTAAATCCACGTGTTTGAGGCATTCTTTGGCCATTCTTATAGTTTATTATTTAGCGGAACCACAAAACTCAACAATATCTAACACAAAATGTTCACTAAAAACCTTTATTAACACTTTTATTACATAAAATATGCAGGCCGACTCCTTTGTTATGTCCGAGTAAGTCGGACATAACATTACACGCTTTTGACGCTTATATACCGATATAAAGCTCTCTCCTAGTGTATATTAACTCATTGTATACGACAGAATATATTATAATTCTATGGTATACAGTTATACACACACTGTTGCTTTTTTGTTTCCCGAATCCCGCCTTGAGGTGAACGTAGATTTGGCCGCACCGCACGCACCGCAGTCTTCGCAACGTCTACATTCTTTATGCCCGCTGTACACTCTCGCCGAGAGCTCTCGGGCGAGAGTCTCGTGCGAGAGCCCCTTGCCCGAGTGCGATCATGTACATTCTCGCTTAGTTCAGAACTCAGAGAAGATGGACGAAAACGACCATTCACCATTCATCATGCATCGAAAGATATCATTGTAATCCAAAGATTTATAATCATATTTAATATTTTTATTTCTCACAGATAATGACTAATAATGTCGTTTAATATTGTTATTTTTCTGTTCTACACTGTCCAATGGCGGGACTAGTACTGAAAGACGCGAGAGTGTACAGTAGTGCGCTCGTTTTCCTCGCGAGACCCTTTGTTTCGGGCGCAAAATACCGACAACGGACCGAGAGGGTCCGAGACAGGCGAGGCGAGGCGAGCGCACCCATTTACACTCTCGCACTCGGGCCGCCTCGCTGTGTCTCGGCGAGAGTGTACAGTTGGCTTTAAATGAAGAATTCGAAATGCGGCGACTGTGGTGCGGCCAAATCTGCGTTCACCTTTTTACTTGCCAGTTGCCACTGCCGAGTGGCATATTAAAAAAAATTAAGGAAGAAGAAGAAGAACTCCTCGTTTAAAATTTAAGCGGTCAGTACGTATCTACCTTCCGTAATCTGCAATAATTGTTGTTTTTGAGTTTAAAAAACTGATTTTTTAACTAATTTTAAAAATGAATAGTAATTTATTACACGTGGAAATAGTTCAAAAAAGAAACAGTGTTGCAAAAAAGTCATTTATAGTCGACGCAGTTAAAGGTTTTCTTTCAAATTATTCCTCTATAACGCCGGGTGTAACCATTCACAACCATGAATTTGAAGAAAATCCATATCTTTCGGAACATGTAGAGTGCATATCGTTCTGTGATACGGAGCAAGATTCTGAAGTTGTAGGAACTGAAGCAAACTTCGTATACTATGTTTACACTTTGGACACATTCGGAGTAGAAACCGACACCATGACGGACACTGCATCAGGCGAGGAGCTGTCTGCGGCCGACGTGTGGGCGCTACCGGCCGAGGAGTTCCACGGCCTGTGGGAGAGTTTAGTGTTCGATTCCGAGCTCAAGGAGGACTTGCTGAAATTTGTGGAAACTGCTTTCGAATTCGCCGATTTGAGGGTGGATCCCAACGTCATAAGCTGGAACAGGGTCGTCCTGCTGCACGGTCCGCCCGGGACCGGCAAGACGAGCCTCTGCCGGGCGCTCGCCCAGAAGCTGGCCATACGTCTCGGAGACAGATTCCCTCGAGCCCGTCTGCTCGAAATCAACGCCCACGGCCTCTTCTCCAAATGGTTCTCGGAGAGCGGAAAACTCGTGGCGAAACTGTTCGACCGCATACGAGAGATCGTCGACGACCCCAAGATGCTAGCGTGCGTGCTGGTGGACGAGGTGGAGTCGCTGGCGCACGCGCGCCGCGCCGCGCTGGCTGGCCTCGAGCCGTCCGACTCGATCCGGGCCGTCAACGCCATCCTCACGCAGCTGGACCGACTCAAGCGCTACCCCAACGCGCTGGTGCTGACCACGTCCAACGTGACAGGCGCCATCGACGTGGCGTTCGTGGACCGCGCCGACATCAAGCGGCACGTCGGCCCGCCGTCGGAGCGCGCGGCGTACGAGATCCTGCGCGGCTGCTGCGCGGAGCTGATGGCGCGCGGCGTGGTGGCGCCCCGCGAGCGCCTGTTCGCGCTGCGCGTGCTGGAGGCGGCGCGCTTCGCCGACACGGACGGCTCGCGCGCCTCGCTGCGGCTGTGGGCCGCCGCGCGCGCCGCCGCCGCGCACTCCGTCTCGGGCCGCGCCCTCCGACGCCTGCCTTTTCTCGCTCGCGCGCTGTACAGCGGGGCTAGGCCTCCTCTTTTGCAATTTATAGAGGCTCTACACACCGCGTTGACTGGTCATTTGGCAGATGCCAGTGACCTCGAAAAGAACAATTTACCAGTAGAAACTTGATAAAGTATTGTTATACTGGTTGCTGGGGATTTCTATTAATCTATGAATTTTGCTATAATTATTATCTTCTTATAGTTGGGGAGGGAAGAGGGGATTTTAGGACAAGCTCGAGCGTGTCGTCAGATTAAGCTTGTATATAGTAGAGCTGTAAAAGTAACGAAAAAATGTGTACCCGTATGTATTCGTTACTTTAACTGTTCGTACTTGTTACTATTGTATCGCTACTCGTTACTCGATAGTTTTGAATTTTGTTAACTCATACATTACAATTAACAACCAAGTTTTGTTGATTATTGCGTTCCGTACGTAAAGGTTAAAAACGGGACCCTATTACTGAAGTCTGAGACATCGATGTTTGTCCGTCTGTCTGTCTCCAGGCTGTATCTCAAGAACCGCTATAGCCAGACCTCTGAAATTTTTACAGATTGTGTGTTTCTGGTGCCACTATAACAACAAATACTAAAAAAAGTAAAGTTAATATTTAGTTGGGGCTGCCATACAACAAACGTGTTCTTTTTTTTATCTTTTTGCTCGTAATAACTCTAACTCGTAAATTGTAATCCATAATGGCAACACGTAGACACTTGAAATTTTCATTAAATCCTGAGTCATATATTATACTTTTATATTTGATTATAAAATTAGAATAAAATAAATAATTAAGGGGACCACAAAGAACACTATTTTTCCCTACTATCACAATTTACAGTACGGAACCCTTTGTGCGCGACTCTAACTTGCACTTGGACGATTTTTGTATATTTCATAGGTTAATAGTTATTTAATTTAAGAGTAACATTGGCCTACAATAAGAACAATTCATAATATATTTTTTAGGACCATCAAAACGATATTTTAAATCTTTTCTATCTCTGTTAGCTACCATTTTCGCAGAGGAAATTGTTAGCGTTAATGCTATCAGCTGGTAAACGTTTAAGTTAAAAAAAATATAAAATTAAATAATATATAGCAACTAAGAAAAATGCGAGTAACGAAGCGCATTCGTGAGTAACGTTTCGTTACTCGGTACTAGGTGGCGTACCCGTTACTCAGTACCGAATACATACGGTTTGCTACAGCTCTAGTATATAGGCTTCCGACATGTGTCTAGTTATCATGGTATAGAAGTCAGATTTCTCACGTGGTGGGTTTAAATTTTTTTTTTGTTGTTGTTAAGTATACCCCAAAGAAGCTTTCATATAAATCGTTAATGATTCAAAGGTTAGGTAAGACTGTAGGGATATTTTAAAATATAAAAAAAAGCATATTTTCCTGACTAAGCTATGCAGATATTTTATTTTGCACTAAACTTTAATGATTTAGTCCTTGTTGTCTAAAATATATAATTTATAATTTTTCCTAAATAAGCAATTTTCTGAATGTATACATATTTTCTTTTTCAAAACTTTAAAACAGTTGCAGTTTCTGAACCCACCGCTAAAATAAAAAAAACACTTATTATTTTTTTATCAGTTTTACCTGACCTGAGACCTAGTAGGTTTTTTACATTAGGATGTAAAAAACCTACTAGGTCTCCATGAAGCTCGAGTGACTACACAAATAGCCGTCCCCTGCTATAATTACTGACTAAGAAATGAATTGAAATAACTTTGTAAATATAAGAATAAGATATTGTAAACATAAATTATTGTGTTTTTATTCATCAGCACCATGACTCAATAAAATCTCAATGAATATTAGATAGACTAGAGTCACTAGATTCTAGAATCTAATTCTAGAACATACTTTACCCTGCGTTTTTCCTTAATAATAACTATCCACCAAAAACATAATATGGTACCTGTTTAAATGGGACCAAGTTCCTATTGGCTAATTTTTGGCCTAAAAAAGGAGTTTAATTAAATCCAATCCAATGCCAGGTCATCGATCGTAATCAGCTTTATCAACAGCCTGATACATAATACTTCTAATTTGGACTTAGCAGGTTAATTTAATTTTATAAATATTATCTAATTATAGAAGTATTATGGATCAGGCTGTTGATGCATTACATGAAAATATCTTATACCCCCTCCTCTCCTCCTCCCACCCTCCTCATCGTATTCTCGTTGTATCAATGCACTGGTAATAAGAATTTTTATCTATAATTATAAAATTCGTAGATGAGCCGACTCACGCTTGATTGATTTCTTAAATTTCTTAATTTTTTGTTATCTACATAGGTGTAATACACGACCTGTGTGTCAAATTTCATAACGCTAGGTCAATTGGAAGTGGCCTCTGATGTTCGTAGATGAACCTCCTCACGCTTGACCGATTTCTTAAATTTCTCAATTTTTTGTTAATCTACTTAAAACACACGACCTGTGTGCCAAATTTCACAACGCTAGAGAGGTTTTGATTACCGGTCAGTGAGTGAATGAGTGCCAAAATTAGTTATTTTTACAGGGACAATATTCCAGGATCTCCGAAGCTATACCTATGAAATTGGGTATACTGCTTAAGTACTAGTATATAATTACGTAGGTTTAATTTTATGTTTGTACTCGCAAATAACGCAATAGAAACTGATGAGCTACAGGGGCCGTTAAAAGTGCGTCGAAACGGTTCGTATAAATAGTGCACGGCATGCGAGTGTCAGAAATGGCTTAGGCTTGTAAAATAAAAGTATTGTATAAATCATATACACCAGTAAATAAAACGTAGTTTATACGTCTTGTAAATACATAATACAATTATTATTCACTTATGAGGTAGACTGGCCAGTCGTGGAAGGAGTCCTGCGTTAGACAGATCCAGGACATCCCTTAGTGGGTAAGAGTCCCACATACCCCCGGGGTGCTTCAGCTTTTAACTGAGGCACACCCCCAACCCGGGGCACCCGTAATGGGTTTCATCTGCGCATCAAAAAAAAAATAACTTATGAGTCATAACCGGAAACAACAATATTTGTTTGTTTGAAGATAAATTGGCATGTTTAAAAACAATGTTATAATATTATATTTGCTATCCAAATATCATGTTCATAATAATAATAATAATAAAACATTTATTCAACACAAATTCACACCACAGTCCACACTACACTTAAATACAATATTAAACATAAAACAAGGTACACTACAACAATAAGAGGAAAAAAGAAATTAAAAAAAATTATAATAATAAAAAGACAAAAAACTTAAAATTAGCCTTGATAAACTAGGTAGCAGTGTAAGGCGGTGCGATGCGAATATAACGTCGAAAAGGATTCCACTCAGGCTATGATCACGGTAAAGGTATTACCTGTACCGTGATCCCTGGTATTCTGTGGATCCCGAGTAGTTGTTCAGCAGGCTTTTGATAGAGTGTGGCACAAGGGACTGCTCTACAAGATTAAAACGCTTCTCCCACATTCATATTACCTACTCCTTGCGTCCTACCTTAAAGACCGTATGTTCCAGGTGAAAGAACGTGACGCAAGGTCTGGGTTCTATGATATTAGAGCAGGCGTACCACAGGGCTCAGTCCTTGGTCCGATTTTGTACTCCATCTTTACATCATACATACTGGTTCCAAACTATATCACCGTAGGCACTTTTGCCGATGACACTGCTGTTCTAGCATGCCACCCAAATAAGGATTCTGCCTCATCTCAACTCCAAAGAGGACTTGATCAAATAAGCAACTGGATGAGCATGTGGCGCATCAGCGGGCCGATTCTGTATCATGCATTTGTGAGTTAATAACTGAGTTAGTAACGAAACCGAGGAGTGAGTAACGGAAAGTGCCACTTTTTGTATTCACTTGCATACAAAAGTGGGACTTTCGGTTGCTCACTCCTCCGTTTCGTTACTAACTCAGTGATTAACTCACAAATGTACGATACGGAATCGGCCCGCAGGGCGAGTGCAGCAAAGTCCACACAGATCACCTTCACCCTAAGAAAAGACAATTGTCCACCAGTTTTACCATCCGGCCACTCCCTCACGCTGACTCAGTGAAATACCTTGGTATTCACCTGGACCGTCGTTTAACCTGGAAACCTCACATCAAAGCAAAAAGAGACGAATTAAATATAAGATACAAAGACCTGACTTGGCTTTTTGGTAGAAATTCAAAATTAAGCTCAAAGAACAAATTGCTAGTCTACAAAACAGTTCTAAAACCCATCTGGACTTATGGTCTTCAGCTCTGGGGTAGTGCCGCCATATGCAACATAGAAATATTGCAAAGATATGAAAATATAATATTGAGAGGAATCTCCAATGTACACTGGTATATAAGAAACAGTGAACTCCATGAAATCTTATCGATACCCACCATCAAAGAGGAAATCTCTAAATCATGCACCAGATACAAGCTACGCTTAAATAACCACCCTAATGACCTTGCCCACGGTCTCCTCGAAAAGATCCGCTATAGTCGTCTCAAACGCCACAACATACTGGACCTGGATAACAGATTCTAGCCATTTTTTCATATAGAGGCCTAGTTACTGAACTTAAGCCTCTGAGCCGCCAAATCCACTTCATCACATCTGCTTATATAACCTTCGGGTTGATCGCAGATAACTAAGGAAAAAAAGTACTATCATCCAAATATCATGAAATAATTATTTATTATATGTAATTAGATTCCAATATTATTCATTTATATACGTCAATAATTATACAATGTCGGATAATATCTCACACGCGCGGCCTGCTGGAACTTGGCCTGCGCACTTCCGTGCGCTTTGATCCTAGTTCATTTCCTGGATAAGGATTCAAAGGATAATATTATACGAAATTCAATCAAAATCGGGTCAGCACTCAGCAGTTTACATCTACCATGAACTAAATATTTCGTCTATGCCTCTACCTTTATCCTTACTATTCTTTACCCAGTAGTTTACCCCTAAGGAGTATTGGAAAAAAATCTAAATAAAATACGAAAATCCTGGACAAATTTATTTTCTTGAAATTCACTAGATACAGGACACAGCAACGAGATGCCAATTATAGCAAATATACAGAATTAAGTCAGTATAGTCAAATAATAAGTACATATTTATATAGAAAATACACGGTTTAAGTACTACTAGTTTACTCATATATATATATATATATATATATATATATATATATATATATATATATATATATATATATATATATATATATATATATATATATATATATATATATATATATATATATATATATATATATATATATATATATATATATATCGATAGCTTTACTCCAAATCGATTGAAGCTCGACGGCTCGTGTCGCGTAAGTTCGAAGGAAATAAGATTTATTTAATTCCATCGACTCGGCTCGATGCGAGCCTTCGAGTTGTGAGTTTTGCGGTCCACTTCATCATTTTTACTCGATTTGGAGTAAAACTATCGAGTAATACCGATAGTGACTACTGACCATTACAGTAACTCTAATGGGACACATACACACCCTAATTCTCACTTAATCTTATAACACCCTCTAATTAAATATATATCGCGTAAGTTCGAAGGAAATAAGATTTATTTAATTCCATCGAAAATAAAAGTAGTATAGCAAGGGCAATGCACACCCTAAAGTATTATTACACTAGATGACGACTGCAACACACAACTCCGTTGCGCCAAAATTCGTTATTCGTGTGGTAACCGTACATTTTTCCTTTTAGCCCATGTCCTTTGCCGGGACTTAGAGTATCTCCATACCAAATTCTCAGTTAAATCGATTTATCGGTTGAGGCGCGAAGAGGTGACAGACAGACACAGTTTCGCAACTTATTAGTATCGATAGTTCTGTTACAGCTAGTATAATATTGTTATAATGTGAGCGATCGAGGCGGTCACCGTCCAATGATCCACAGCATGTTGAGGCCGGCGGGGCCGAGGTGCAGGCGGCGCAGCGCGGGCGGGTCGCGGCGCGCCGCCGCCGCCACCAGCAGGAGCAGCGCGTGCAGCAGGTTGTTGCGGCCGCCGCCCACCGCCAGCGTCGCGCCGCCCAGCCGCAGCGCGAACTGCGGCGGCCGCGCGCGCACTCGCACCACGCCCGGCCCCCCCGCGCCCTCCGCCCACTCGCCCGCCGCGCCCGTCGCCCCGCCACCCGCGCCGCCCCCCGCGCCGCCCGGCGTCTGGCTGTCGAGGTAGGTGGCGAACAGGTGCAGCAGCAGGTCGGCGTCGGTGGGGTGCGCCGGCGTCCAGCCCGCGCCGCCGCCGTCCCAGCGGTACGCGCTCAGGCACCCGCCCGTCGCCAGCTCTGCGGACGACTCTATCGTTACTATCGATGTTAATCGTGTAATATTATTACTTACTTTCAGCGAGTGAATGATGATTATTCATTTATCAGTTATCACATAGCTGATAGCATAATAAAAATTACTGTATTAACTGGGCACCGCTGATGCCGACAGTGATTAAAGGAAGTATCCTCTATCACCATCATCACTATCGGCAGCGTCCAGCATCTATATTAATAAGATTTTTTTAAACTGTCTCGTCTATGTTATGGAGCTGATATTTTGTAAGTTTTTCCTCTATACACCTATTTTTGACATTACGTCTCGCCATCATCTCTATTTGTCATGGTGCAGATGCGAACCTGTGATGCGGCGGACGAGGTAGGTCTGGTCGGGGAAGGGCTCGAGGAAGGGCAGCAGCGGGCGCAGGTGCGGCAGCGCGGCGGCGGCGGCGCGCAGGCGCTGCGGCGGCACGCGGCCCGCCCGCAGCGCGCCCGCCTCGGCGAGGCCGGCACGCGCCAGCGCCGCGTCCGCCGCCGCGAGCTCGCGCACGAGGCGCTCCAGCACGGTGGCGTGCAGCCAGCGCCGCAGGTTGAGGTTCCACTGCGTGAGGCGCCGCCCGTCCAGCTGCAGGTGCGCCTCCGCCCCGGCCGGCGCGCTGCTCTCGGGCGCGGCGGCCGCGGCCGGCGACGCCAGGCGGTACGGCGCGCTCACCGCCGCCGGTGACGACCATCCCCCCACTGCCACCGCGCTCGAATCCGCGTCCGCTTCCTCCGACTCTGCGCGCCTCCTGTGTAACGCGCTATATTAATGGAGGCGATGTTTCAACTGATACTATACCTACTTGTAATTTGTATGTACTTAGTAGCATTTTACGGCTTTGAAATATGGCAAAATAGCATATCTAAAGTATGAAGTTACCGGCGCCGGCCCGATAGACGCTAGCTTTATTTTTTTTATGCAGTAGTTGCGTTGGCCAAACTGCTGAGGGTATATGCAGATTGCAGAGTAAACAGAATTATAGAGTATGCCGACTTAAAACTAATGTTGAAATTTTTAAATTTGACGTATTATGACGAAAATCGTCGCTAGGGTTGTCACCTACGAATTTAAAACTATGACATAAAATTGCAGGCATACATTATAAGGTTTTCTGTATTTCTCGGGATGTATAAATAAAACACGTTAATTTTAAATTAATTATATTTACACACTAACTAGTTATTACAAAAAACAAGTTGTATACTTAGGTATTAATAAAAATAAAACCGATTTCATATTGTTTAAACTTTAAAGTAATATTATATTATTTAAAAACTGCCTATCTCAAAACTACTCTGTCCGTCTGTCTGTCTGTCTCCAGGCTGTACGTAGGTATCTCAAGAACCGCTATAGCTAGACTTCTGAAATTTTCACAGATTCTGTATATTTTCTGTTGCCGCTCAACAATAAATAAAATAAAAAATATATAAAATATTTAAACAACCAACAACAAACGTGTTTATTTGGCTTTTTTTGCTCGATATCAATAATGGTAACAGGTAGGGTCATTAAATTTTCAGTCCTTAATTATAATATATGTACTTTAATAATGACTAATAATATTACAATAAACTAAAAAAGACGATGGGCAAAAATGTATGGAACCTGGGATTATCCACCAATGGCATTGAAATATGTGTCATCTGATAGGTCTCTTGAATTGGAACAACAATTGCTAAGAGACATTTGTTATTAGAGCTGTCCGTTCCGAGCTATGAGACTTGTAAGTTCAGATATAAAGGTTACATTTACCCACGGCTAGCCAAGCTACTCAAACTCAAACTCAAATTTTTTTATTCAGAATAAATTTTTGCAAATATTTTCTGAAAGTCTACATGATGCCTACCACCGGTTCGGGAACTAACCCGGCGAGAAGAACCGGCGTAAGAAACTCGCAGGGGGCCCACTTTATTTACCAAAAAAAGTGAGAAAAAAATTAATCTTTTAAAATAAAGTTTACAATTCTGTAACTTAAAATTATACAATGTCAACATACATACATAATTGTAAGTCATAAAATAATGTAGAAGTAGCCTTGCAAGCAGCCATCCTACTCCCAAGATGTGCCGTCGTTTATGAAATCATTGACCTTATAATAGGCTTTGGCACACAAACGTTCTTTGACTACATTTTTAAATTTATTAATGGAAAGATTTTGAACGTTTTCTGGGATTTTATTGTAAAGGCGTACACATTGACCTTTAAAAGATTTACTAACTTTACTAAGTCTGATCACCGGTATTTCTAGTTTGTACTTATTTCTAGTGTTTCTTCCGTGAATGTCACTTTTGGTTCTAAATTTACTAAGATTCTTTCTAACATATAAAACATTATCCAAAATGTATTGAGAAGCAACAGTTAGAATACCAATTTCTTTAAACTTTTCTCTCAGAGATTCAAAAGCTGACATTTTATAAATTGAACGTATAGCTCGCTTCTGCAGCACAAAAATCGTATTAATGTCGGCAGCGTTTCCCCATAAGAGGATGCCATACGACATTCTACTATGAAAATAACTGAAATAAACTTCGCTCTAAGTCTTGCTGTGTCTTCGTCAGCAATTTCCCGTATTTTTCTGACTGCGTATGCTGCAGAACTGAGCCTATCTGCAAGATTAGCAATATGAGGACCCCACTGTAGTTTACTATCTAGTGTAATGCCTAAGAATACAGTGGAGTCCACCAAATCCATCTTCTCATCATTTAATAGTATATTGGTTTTAACTTGCCTAACATTGGGCAAAGTAAATTTTAAACATTTAGTTTTCTTAGAATTTAGAAGTAAGTTATTAACGTTAAACCAATGTACTATTTTTGAGAGAGCACTATTTACCTCGTCGTAATTTGACTGTTGTCGCTTCACTTTAAAAATAAGTGAAGTGTCATCAGCAAAAAGTACTATCTCATTATCATTATCCTTAACAAGATAAGGTAAGTCGTTTATGTAGATGAGAAAAAGGAATGGACCTAAAATGGATCCCTGTGGGACGCCTAATTCTATTTTGGTCCCATTGGACCTTTTACTATTAATGTCAACCCTTTGAGTTCTATTTCAATGATATCTTTGGGGACAATCTCTCTAAACCTAAAATTGACATTACATTCCTTTACATTGTCTCTGAGTAGTTTTTCAGCAGCTGCAGGTGAGGAGTTTAAATTTTTCGTAGTTGAGACCGGAATGTCAGCAAAAAATTTTTCGAAGACAGTCGCAACCTCATGATCATTGGTAATCTTTTTATTTTCAAAATAAATTTCAAAATCAGAGCTACGACTGGTGACGTTTCCAGTCTCACCAGCTATTACTTTCCAAGTAGTTTTGATTTTATTTCTCGAATTTTTAATTTTATTCCTAATGTGAATAGCCTTAGCGGCTTTACAAACTTTTTTAAAAATCTTTGAATAGTTTTTTACATATGTTTTGAATTTATCACTAGTATTCATGCATTTTTCATCATACAATTCATATAATCTTTGTCTGCTTATTTTAATTCCTGTAGTTGCCCATACTGTAAAATTATTATTATTTTTATGGCTTTTTTTAACCGTTCTAGGAGTAAATACAGTATTAAATTGGGTTCTTATCATCTTAAACAATTTGTTAAATGCTTCATCTGAGCTATTTGTCTCATCCAATAATAGTTGAATACTTGAACTTAAGTTATTTCTAAACTTCTCAATACGTTTTGTATTCACAGGAACAAACACACGCTTTTCCTCTAGGTAACTATCGCAATGTATATTAAATGAGGCTAGTTGCCCACAGTGATCAGAGCTAAGCTTATTTATTATTTCTTTTTTACATGGATTCTTTTTTACTTGATTACCCAAGCTATTTTAGTAGCTTCTATTCTCTGAAATTCTACCCTCCTTTTATTTAAGCACTTGCTTTTTTAACCGACTTCCAAAAAACGAGGAGGTTATAATATGTTCGGCTGTGGATATTTTTTTTTCGTATGTTCAACGATTACTCCGCCGTTTGTGAACCGATTTTCGAAATTTTTGTTTTGTTGTATTAGGTTTCACTCCAATTTGGTACCATGTTCACAAAAGTGATGACCTGATGATGGGATCCATGAGTAATCGAGGGAACTCCTCGAAATTTATATGGAAACATATGGTGATTTTGGTTTTATGTGAAGTGTACTAAGAATACGCTACCAAAAAGTCAAATATTGGGTCAAGGTATACCATGGTTTCGAAGATGCTGAGAGAACTCCTGACTCCTTATAGATACACGTTTGGGAGTTTCGGCGTTGTTTTAAGAACGGAAAGCATAAACTACTATGCAATTCATATTCATCATCATAATCATCATCATCATCATCGTCATCATCATCATTACCACGTCGTGTTAAGGCCACCAATGTCTCATGGCACAGAATAGATAATAGTACAAGGCATAGGTATGGATATACTAATAATAATAATTATGTACTGTATAACAACACCTGTTTCTTTTTAATACACGGCGGGCGGCGTCTTCTGCCGCCACGCGCCGCGATCGAATACTTTACTACTTTATAAAATTTTAATAGAGAAATATAATTAAAATAAAGTTATTTTAAAAAGAGCATTTAAACAAAACAAAGTCATTAAGTGTCTTTTTATTAATTAGTTATACTTATTAATCGATAGATGGTGCACTAAGTACCTATCGATTTGAATTCTTGATTACAAGAACAGCTGTCAATAATTATGATAATATTAAATATTATGCTACGCTACATCCTATGCAAGTTTGTACAATTTTTTATCTGATAGATCCTTCGATCGTGGAAAAACGAGAGTTATTTTGTGAGTGTGAGTTGTGACTCTTAACAAATTGTAATAAGATACGTAAAATATACGCGAAGATTTACCTACTAGTGTAACTAAAAAGAGTGAAATTATTATTATTTTTAACAAAAAATTAAAACCGACTTCCAAGGTAAAAACAATAATAACATTAATATGAACTAAAAAGTATTAAATAATTTTTACTATCTAATAGTGCCTTTTTCCGAATTCGGCTAAACCTCAACTATTTCTGTACTCAATCTTCATAATTTTGAAGTCGGTGCCAGTTCCAAAAATTTTAAATATTCTGTCAGAGGACTGAAGATTCAGCTTTCTGGTACCGACTTCAAAATAATGAAGATTCAGTACAGAAATATTTGAGGTTTAGCCGAATTCGGAAAAAGGCACTATTAGATAGTAAAAATTATTTAATACTTTTTAGTTCATATTAATGTTATTATTGTTTTTACCTTGGAAGTCGGTTTTAATTTTTGTTAAAAATAATAATACATAATTGTAGGGGATGTTTGTTGCATCCACTTTGTGACGTATATTATGATCTTGTGCGTGTGTGAAAGTGATTTATAATAGAAGCAGCTATTTAAAAATTGGGGAACATGTAAAGCAGCAGTGCTCTATTAAAATATTTTTGTCGCAGCAGCTTTAAATCTCGTTTAAAGCGGCCGTTTAAATTACCACTTCCACTACCTAGCGACATACTGTTACAGCTCGAGCTTCACTTGCCTGGCATTGTTCTGTAGCAAGCTGTATCTTTCCACGGTCTTTAGATGGTGTTTCTTTATACGAGTAAATAAGGGGGCAAACGAGCAAACGGATCACCTGATGGAAACCAACTTCCGTCGCCCATGGACACTCGCAACATCAGAAGGTGCTGCAGGTGCGTTGCCGGACTTTTAAGATAGAATAGGGTAATAGGGTAAAGAAGGGAATAGGGGAGGGATAGGAAAAGAATAGGGTAGGCGATTGGGCAACCGGTAAACTCACTCACTGGGCGAAACACAGCGCAAGCACTGTTTTATGCCGGTTTTCTGTGAGTCCGTGGTATTTCTCTGGTCAAGTCATGGCTCTCCCGCGTAAAACGAAAGCTTCGAACCACGTACAGTGGTACGAACCATTCATAACCGCAAGTTTCGGTAGACTCCAACCCATCCCCAAACCCACGGTCCAAGAAAAACGCGTCATATTCTTGAATTAAAACATGCAATGTGTTTTCATGGTCATTTATGATGTCATGAATTATTTGCGTGTCAGTTTTCATGTCAGCAAGTGTGCTTCTTAAGTTTAGAATATATTTTTCTTAAGTGATAAAAAGTCTCATTACTCTAAATGGACAGTTGTTACAGCAATGTGCTCATAGTGATTGTTGTTCCTATTGAGGGGACCTGTCCAGTGATATGTACCTTTTCGCTATTGGAGGGTGGTCCCAATCTGCCCAGTGTCCTTTAAGGGAGGCTCCCACCCAAAAAATACAATTATTATAGACCAATAATTGTATTTTTTGTGTGGGAGCCTCCCTATAGAGCAAACATAGACCGTTTGCTCTATAATTACGGTACGGAACCCTTTGTGCGCGAGTCCGACTCGCATTTGGCCGATTAATTATTATTTTTAAGTTAAAAGCATGGAAGTATAAAAAAAGGCGGACGGAGTCCCACCATACACAAAACTGTGTCGTACAGAGTCTGGCTGTATGTACACAGTCCGCACGCACACATTCTTGCGCTAGTCCATACCATTTGATAGGCGTCAGAATGTGTGCGTGGCCGACTCTGAAGAAAAGTGAAGACCACGTGAAGACACAGTTTTGTATATGACAAGACTCCGTCCGACTTTTTTTCTACGTTCATGGTTAAAAGCACAAAAATATACCTATATTTACAAATTTGTTACTGAAAAATATTTGCGTCTATTGCGACCAGTTCTAAAAGCTTTATTACTATTTTTTACTAAGTATATAAAAAATTCTCATTCGGATAAATAGCTTCAAAAAATATTTTTTTGGAAAACATGAACAAATAACATTTGACATCTGTATTGTCCTTTATTTTGTTAAAAATTGTTAGCAATATTTTATTATTGATGTGATCTTTAAAAGTCGACTGCAAAGTTTTCTCTAATTTAGCTACATAATTTACGAAATCTTCGGGAGGTATGATTAGGAGCTGTGAATTTGTATTTTTGCCTATATAATATATAATCCTTGTGACGCAAATAATGAGTCTCGGCACTGAAATTTTGGATAGTCTTGTCTAATGGGGGATTTATATAAGATTCAAAAATAAGGCAATCCTTATGTATGAATTTCTTTACATTTTTTAGGAGATAACCGCAAACATACAAAAAGAATTTTTTTCAGGCAGGTTCATGTCATTGTAATCTAAACTCAAAATTAGGGTGTTTTTGATACCATCTTCTTCTTCTTCTTGAACTATTGAAACATTAGGTGGAATATTTTCCCGATTTTCAAAATTTTTGTTTTGTTGTATTAGGTTTCACTCCAATTTGGTACCATGTTCACAAAAGTGGTGACCTGATGATGGGATCCATGAGTAATCGAGGGAATTCCTCGAAATTTATATGGAAACATATGGTGATTTTGGTTTTATGAGAAGCATCCTAAGCATATGCTACCAAAACTCAAGATTTTGCACCGAGGTATACTATGGATCTGAAGATACTAAGAGAACTCCGGATTCCTTATGGATACAAGTTTGGGAGTTTAGGCGCTGTTTTAAGAACTGAAAGCATATGCTTCTATGCTAATTGCATTCATCATCATCATCATCATTATCATCATCATTACCAAGTCAGGGTCACCAATGTCACCTAATTCAAACTTATCTCCAGAGCATAAGGCACACATTTGACATTACTTCTGAGAAGTTAAAGTTGCTTCGATCATGTAACATTCTGTCTCACTTCGCCGAGATATTCTGTAAAAGAACCTAATTTCAACCTTTTGCATTGCGTTTAGCGTTCATGGTACAATAACTGTCGTCTGCCGGGTACCGTACTATACAGTGCGAGACGTGCCGCGTGTGCGACAAGTCGAGCGAGCACCCTATTGAAACTAGTCCGGTGACCGGCTACGTAGCACGTCACACGTGTTCACTTCGATTTTTTTTAAATGTATTGTTTAAAATTGTCTGCAGGCTGCAGCTGATATTATATTTTGTAAGTGTGACTGTAATAAGATACCTACGTAGAATAATATACAGGTGTATTATTCTACGTATAGTACGCGATGGCTTACTAGGTAACTAAAAAGAGTGAAATTATTATTTTTAACAAAAAAACCGACTTCTAAGGTAAAAACAATAATAGCATCCTTATAATATGAACTAAAAAGTATTAAATAATTATTCCTATCTAATAGTTATTAATAGATGTCCGAATTTATATAATACAACACCACAATGTGGCCGCTTGAGAGTTGAAGCGTTCGAGACCGGTTCAGCACGATACTTATAATTTGTTGCTAATACCTAGTTTGTATCCTTCGATCGTGGATTCTTGGAAATCTATTGTTATTCTATTGTGTCTTGCTCACCGGTAAGCTTGTAACAAGATACGTAGAATAATATTATACAGGTGTATTATTTACGTACATAGTACGCGATAGTTTAGTACTAGGTAACTAAAAACTAAAAAGAGTGAAATTATTATTTTTAACAAAAAATAAAACCGACTTCTAAGGTAAAAACAAAAATTACATCCTTATAATATGAACTAAAAAGTATTAAATGGTACCGACTTCAAAATGATGAAGATTGAGTACAGAAATAGTTGAGTTTTAGCCGAATTCGGAAAAAGGCACTATTAGATAGGAAAAATTATTTAATACTTTTTAGTTCATATTATAAGGATGTAATTTTTGTTTTTACCTTAGAAGTCGGTTTGAATTTTTTGTTAAAAATATTTTTTTTACTAAAGATTCACATTCAATTAAAACTTTTTCCAAATCGTCTGCACAGTTTCCTCCTTTCGGAGGTTTTATTATATTACAAAAAAACAATTTTCGGAAAGCTGAAATAAATTGTCTCCTCGTTGGTTTTATAGACATTCCATTTTTTGTCCTTATTTTCCCAAAAAGATTTTCGATCACGTCTTGATTAAGACGTCTAGTAAATAAGAAACTATAACCTTCCAATTTAAGGTCCTAAAGTAGCAACAATATGGATTTTATAGTTATTTGAAATCCTTGTATAAATTTCATGTTTGACGTAACATTATGCCCGTTCTTGGAGTTTATTAATTTCAAGTTTTTAAAAAACAAAAGCATTTCCTTTAAAAATGAAATTTGTGATTTCTCGCCACAGAATGCGCTTCTGTATTGATAGTCAGCTCTCAGAATGCAAGAATTTAAAGACATCAAATAAATTATTCATTAATTTAACCAACTCAACAGTATCCCTCCCCTTTTCCTCAATCAATTTAAAATCAACATAATATGTAGCTATTCCAGAGGCGACAGAGTTGCTCAATAGCTGCGTGGCAAAACATACTTTCATTTTTTTAAAGTTTGATGGATAAATGTGACTATTCGTTAATTTACGTGCAAGTTTGAACTCCTTTTTTTATCCTTATTATAAAACTTTAGAATATGCTCGTATTTGGGTACTTTACCATTGAAGTGAAAGTCGTAATTCATAAAGTTATTGCGGACTGATTTAAGAAGATGTGGGGCATCGAAAATATTGTATATTTTTCTGTGATTAATAAAAAAATATGGCTTATCAACAGTAACTGACCTATTCTTCAACGCTTTTAACAAATCAGATCCCATATCAGATACAAATGTTCTGATATTAAGGCCAGTCTCCAACACATTTTCAAGAAGGCCGTCTATCCATTTAGCTATCTCGTCGTAATTGCGACATTCTGAGAGTAGTGCGAATGCTATGGGTTGTTTCTAATTGATAAATATGCCGCGGATTATCACAACCAAAGCGTTTTTGGCCGGCTCTGCTGTTTGAACCCCTTCGATTTCATGAAATCCTATTATTTTATCTGCTTTTATGTCCTAAAACAAATTTGTTTTTAAGCTCATCGGGTCACTGAACAATATTTTTCCTACTCTGTCATATTTTCTACTTTAATTTTAAGTGCTATCATTACTTGCTCATTAATCTCGGTAGTGATAGGAATATAATGTTTGCTTAGTGTACTTGCACAGGGCATGCATATTGCATAATGCACTTTGCAGAAATCGGTAGGCTAGTAGGCTAGTAAAATGTAAATTCAAACAAAATATAATGAAATCCTGGTTATATCTATTTCCTTTATGATGGAATTTTAAGTCGGTCTGGGCCTTTACTAGCTTTCGTTAAAAATTGATCACATAGGTTATGAAACATATATTTTTTTTATTTTTTGAGATTGAGAGTCTATATTTTCATATAATTTAATTTTTTTTGTGGGTTCCGAAAGATCAGATTTTAGTTTTCTCTTACGTGTAATTGTGGTCTAAGTAGAATTATCGGTCAATATAATATTCTTCGTTGTTATAGTCTGTGTTTCCTGCTCTTTTTTATGTGAAATTGATAAATTTACACTTGGTATTGCATTTTTTTAAATTGTTTTCGACGAGTGTTCGTAAGAATATTGTGCTCAGCAAAATGATATACGCAAACTAAGTAGCTCTTATGTGGCTTAGGTAGTAAATCTTCCCGACATATTAAATGAAGCCACTCGGAACGTCTGTAAAAAAAACATCCATACTAATATTATAAATGCGAAAGTATGCTGTCTGTCTCTTACCTCTTCACGCCCAAACCGCTGAACCGATTTTGCTGAAATTTAGCATGGAGATACTCTGAGTCCCGGGAAAGGACATGAGATACTTTTTGTCCCGGAAAAATGTACGGTTCCCGCGCGATAAACGAAATTTGGCGCAACGGAGTTGCGGGCGTAATCTAGATAATAATATAAAATATAATAATAATAATATAATGCAAAAGTGTGTCAGTCTGTCTGTTCTCCCAAACCTCTTCAACCAAGGAGGTTCCTCACGCCCAAACCGCTGAACCAATTTTGCTGTAATTTGGTATAATGCAGATAGGTACTTTAAGGAACAATGTACGGTTCCTTCGCGATAAACGAATTTTGGCGAAATGGAGTTACAGGCGTTTAGTCAGGGCGAGCGAATCGAGCCCTAGCTAGTGTATCCCATAACCTTAGCACTCTTGTGGTACACTTTACGGTCCACTCACTTTATCTAATGAGTAATGAAGGAAAAACAAAGCCTTACATAATTATATTCGAACTAATACAATAAACGAATCGAACTAATAAATAAATGTCGGTTTCAACAAGGTTGAATTAAGGCACCCGTAGATGCTGCAGTATTCTCCCGGCATTATTTAAATTTAACTAATCAAAAACTTCACGGGAAAGTTACGTGGATCGCTCGACGTGTTCTTATTGGTCGTATTGATTAAGTATTGATGTTGTTTATGTTTTGGCTCATGCTATTAAAATTGTCAGAATCCAATTTTGAAATCTATATTTTAAAATATTTAAAAATAAATTATAACAGCCAGCGCGAGGCACATTCCGTTCATAATCCGAGTGAAACCCGACGAATTTGACAGATATTGAAACCTATTTGTCTCTTTGAAGTCGAAGTACTGGTAGTTATGTCTATTGTGGTATATGTATATTATACCCTCATTATAAATTGACTCACTTGAGGTAGGCAGCTAGAGACTGAGCGTCGTCGATGAAGCGGTCCTGTGTGGCGTCGAACGCCCGCACGTTGGCGCTAGGGGAGTGCGAGGTGTGGTGGGGGGAGTGGGGGGAGGGCGGCGAGGGGGGCGTGGTGGAGCGCGAGGGCGGGGCGGAGCGCCACGCGCGCGGCGACAGCGACAGGTCGGCGTCGCTCACCGACCACTCCGCAGACTCGCTCGCGCCCGACAGACTCCCGTTTCGCTCCGACACCACAAATGACGAATCTGAAAATATATTGCGATCATATTTAGATGGCAATACATTGTGGTCTTTATATTATGTACTTACTATAATCTACAATCGTTTAAAGTGTTATCTTTGCTGTTGGCTGAGGTTAATTATGCATATGAGAGAGCTCAATTTGCCACTTACACCATGCAGTCCAAAAAAACTTTTTTGGCCAAACTCCATAAAAAATATACAGTACCAGATAATACCCACAACTCTTGCACCAGAATTCGTTTGTCGCGAGTATCTTTTGTCTTTTCCTGTGACTCAATAACAAATCTCAGCAAAAGCGTTTCAGCGACTCAGGCATGAAGAAATAACAGACAGACACATTTTGGCATTCACAGTATTCATTCATCAAGCCCCATACGGTCACCAATGAATGAGACACAATACAATATCTATTGTGTCGTTTCGGGTTACGTATGGATCTTCTGAGTTTACTGTTCTTTAGGTTATAGTGTACTAAGATCATTTTAAAATGGATTATCATATTATAGCTCCACATAAGTTATAAATTTATAATATTATAGTGATAATGATTTTGATGAGAATGTAATACATTAATTTGTGTTATGAGCAAATTTTAATCATGTAAATTATCAAGCATATTTTCTTGACTCCATAACAGAATAATGAATTTTTACCATTTTTTACTAACCTAAATCTGCATCAGAAAGACCTAATAACTTTTGTTGCTCTTTGGAGAGTGTGACAGGAATAGCACTAGCTGGCAGGAGGTATGTGGCGTATTGTATCAAATTGGCAGCAAACACCACGGCACACCCCAACTCCACGTAGTGCATGGCTGATGTGTAGCCCGGACATTTGCATGATCTGGAAATACAACCAGCCAATTTATATTACATCAGTACACTAAATTCCAGAAAATAAATTTATTTATTCATTTAGTCAACTAACATAACATCACAAATAAACGAGTTCACAATATTAATAGGTTGCATACAATATCATAACATTACATAATTTGAGTGTGCACTAATTATTAAAAAAAATGGCTTCATTATATATTTTGAACCCCCCAAATATTTAAATTCCACTTTTATTTTTGGTTTCGTTATAGCTGCACTAATTGCTGCTAAGAATTAAATGTATTTAATATATAACATTATTGTGTCACATTGTTACACACAAAAAATATAATGATTAATGACAGATAGTTCACTGTTTCTAAATGGTTCTTCTTTTTAGTCTGGAGTATAAAATATTATATACTAGATGAGCCCGCAACTCTGTAGTGTCAAAATTAGTTTATCATGCGGGAACACATGTATTCATCCGGGATAAAAGTATCCTATGTCTTTTCCCGGGACTCAAAGTATCTCCATGCTTTCAGCAAAATTGGTTGAGTGGTTTGGGCCTGAAGAGGTAACAGACAGACAGACAGACACACTTTCGCATTTATAATATTAGTATGGATGTAATTGATTGTACTGTCGCAGTCGGTTCTTGATGGAAACCCATGTTGAACACTAATAAATCACTATTTTTTGTGCACTTTTTCCACTATATTAACACTTCAACTCCCAAGCGGCCGCTAGAACAATGAATTTCCAAGAATCCGCAATTGAAGGATTAAGAAATTACTATTAATTTAATCAAATTTCATGACAGGTTTCAAAATAAACCTGATGATGATTTATTTCGAAACCGGTCATGAAATATTTAGACGCAACTCCAGCAGCCAAATATTTCTTTGGGGGGATTAAGACTAACTCCCTTAAGCCCCTACACCACCAATACTCTCAAATTCAGGCGACTCGTTATAAAATCCAACCTGAATTTGTTGAAATTCATAATAATTTCTATACTTAATGGAAGAAGTGCATGAAAAATTTATTAGTGTTTAAAATATTATCACTCAATAATTAACAAAAATGAGTTGTTGAAACTACAGCTCTGAATACATACATTTGTACAATAAATACTAATCAGTGATACTTACAAATCATAAACAAACACCAACAGCAGCACAGCATTCAATGCTATCCATTTCAACGATTCCGAACGTTTTTTATTTGCATAATTTAAATCTATAGTACGTTGTACTAAACTAGAATTTGGACTTGGAGACCTGAATTAAATAAAAATTATAAGTTTGAATACTAATAAGTAATATTGTAGTTAGAGTTACCATAGAACAGTAAGTAATGTCAATTAGTAATTTTACATATAAATTACACTAATTAACCATGTGGTGTTTACATAAATTTTATATTTTAAAGGATCGTTTTTTCATGTATTGTACAATAAAATAAGATAAAAGATACTTATATTGTATAAGATTATAGGTAGAACAAGCAAGTAAACTTGTAAGATTCATGTACCTATGAAATAAAGATAAATATTGATCCTTACATGATAATATTATAGTAGATACAACGGAGAAACTAATTTTAAAATTTAAAAATTCATTTGAGATTTTATCTTAAAAAATTATCTAAAAAATACAAATTGAAATCAAGTCCATAGTGATTATATCACAGACAACGAATACTATACTCACAAGGAATCACAGATTAAATGTACCTAGTAGATTATATTCTCTTTGATCAAGTCTAGACTCTAGAGCTGTTATAGCCGTAGATAGAGGAAAAGTAGTAGCAAACCATAAACGTATGATGCTAAAGACCAACAAAGAGTGCGAGAGAGAAGAAAATCCTTTATGGAATTATAACTATATATAATTATAACTCTAATTCGATGGATATCTGCACTACTGGTGATAAACTAGCTTGTTTAACTGCAGACTTTATGAGTCTGTCTTTAATATCTCAATACAACAGTCAGCTTAACCATAATGATAGATTATTAGATCTAGTATTTAGTAATGTGACATGTCATATTTCACAGTGTGAAAGCCCTCTTGTACCAGAAGACCTCCATCACAAGGCTATCGAGTTTGACATAAAAATATGTTATTGTTCTCCACTTAAGCAAGCCTCCGTAGTTAAAAGACAATATTTCAAAGCCGACTATGATTCAATCAATACGATACTAAGCTCTGTAAACTGGGAAACATCCTTCGCCAAATGCCATAATGTCGATTCTATGACAGATTACCTCTACAGTATCATTAACAGTGTAATTGACGAATTTGTGCCCTCTTACACGCAAACAGCTAAAGAAAAGTATCCCCCATGGTATACTAAACCCCTTATAAAATTATCGAAAGAAAAGTGTAAGTACCACAAAAAATGGAAAACCTATGGCAATCCTCAAGATTATCATACTTTTTCAATACTACGTAGCCGTTTTAAAAAAATGTCCCTAGATTGCTATCACAATTTTATCAAGTTTTCGGAAGATAATATTAAAAATCACCCCAAGTCCTTCTGGTCATACGTAAAATCAAAAAATGAGTCGAGTCAAATTCCAGAAAGAATGTTATACAAGGGCCATATTCTGTCTTCTGGTATCGAAATTTGTGATGCTTTTAATGAATATTTTAATTCTGTGTTCATTAGAAACAATCCCGGAATAAATTTATTTATTTATTTATTTATTTAAATCTCTCAAATGTTGACATAAATTCCGTAAATATTGATTTCGACACTGTTTTGAAGGAATTAAAGCATGTTAACACTAAAAAGGGAGCTGGATCCGATGGCATTCACCCTATTTTTATTTCAAAATGTGCCGAAGCTCTTGCAAAGCCGGTGACGATAATTTTCTGCACTTCAATTGCATCAGGTGTTTTTCCTCGCACTTGGAAAAAATCTATCATTACCCCGATTCCTAAGAACAATAAAAAAGATCATATAACAGAATACAGGCCCATTTCTAAGCTTTGCGTCTTGGGTAAGATATTAGAAAAAATTGTTACCACACAAATTTCACATGTTTTTCGTAACCATATTTCCCAATATCAACATGGTTTTCTTAAATATCGTAGTGTAGACAGTAACATGTTAAATTTTACTGAGTATTTGGTGCAGGCTATGGAAGATAACCTGCAGGTGGATGTCGTGTACACCGACTTCTCTAAAGCATTCGATAAAATAAATCACGATATGTTGATCGAAAAGCTTGCGAGAGCCGGTGTGCACGGCAACCTCCTTAGATGGATTAATTCTTATATAAAAAATCGTAGCCAAGCAGTGTATCTTAAAGGTTACTGTTCTCGATTTCTGCCTGTACCTTCTGGCGTCCCCCAGGGATCCCATCTAGGGCCCTTATTGTTTAGCCTTTACATAAACGACATTGGATTTAATTTTATACATAGTAATCACCTTCTTTACGCCGATGATACGAAAATTTTCATGGTGATAAAATCCACATTGGATTGCTCAAAGCTGCAGAATGATTTATTGAGATTACTAGAATATTGTCGAATCAATCAATTGTTCCTATATATAGATAAATGCTTCATTATGTCCTACACACGAAAGATCCACCCAATAAATTTTGACTACACTATTAGCAATTCTATTCTTAATAGAGTTTCGACCATTAGAGACCTCGGGCTAATTATGGACTCTAAATTAACATTTATCAATCACCTTGATCATATTATCAGTAAAGCTTTTCGTAATTTAGGCTTCATTCTTCGTATTAGTAAACCATTTAGAGACGTAAATACTTTAAAAATTCTTTATTATTTGTTGTTGGCAATGTTTATACATAATGTTATTATGGATTGCTGCAAAGTTAAAAATAAAAAAAGTAAGTGTCACTTGTAAATGTCAAAGTTGTGTTTCCGGTTAGTTTTAATTTTTCTCACTTCCGGTCTCTTCACAAAAATGGTGGTGTGCGCTAAAAACGTGTTTGTAACTTGTTATACAATAAAAGTCCAGTGAGTTTTCTAAGTGCTGTCTTTCATTTAAAATAACTTCAGGTTATGGGCCCAGACACGCATTATTGCTTGATGTAAGGATTGACTGATTGGAAAAGGGCAAAACCACAATGGAAGGTAATAACAACAGCGTCAACGTGATCAAGTTGGAAGGAGCAAAAAATTGGAATATATGGAAATTCCAAACAACTGTTCAGTTGAGGGGCCATGGATGGTTAAACATTGTGGAAGGAAAACAAGTGAAGCCCGAAGTAGCAAGTGAGATTACCGCATGGGAAGCCAAAGATGCCAAGGCGCAAACGTTGCTGGTTACACGAATGTCGGAAGAGGCAATGCTACATATTATCACATGTACAAGTTCTGCCGAGATGTGGAGAAAACTTCACAGCGTCTACGAACAGAAAACTGAGACTAGTGTGCACATCATACAGCAAAGATTTTTCCAATACAAGTTTGAAAAGGGCATAGATATGTCTGTCTTCTTGTCTAAGATTCAAGAATTACAAAACCAGTTGAAACAGATGGGAGAAGAAATTTCAGATAGATTTGTTATCACAAAAGTTCTAATGTCTCTGCCCGATGAATATAAGCATTTCGTTTCGGCTTGGGAGTCTGCACCTGACGATAAGCAAACTTTCGACAATCTGGTGGCCAGACTTCTAGTTGAAGAAGAGAGAGTAAGAGAAAAGAATGAAGAAGCTCAACAAGCATCGTCTTCTGCATTCTTTGTGAAAAATAAGAAAACGATAAAATGCTTCAAGTGTGGGAAAACTGGACATTTCCAGAGCGAGTGTAAAGCTGTAAATAAAAGTAACCATGAAGGAAGTGCAAGTAATAACAATAACAGCTGTTTTTATTGTGGAAAATTTGGACACTTCAAATCTCAGTGTCGTTTTAAAAGGTCAAAGGACAGTAAGAAAATGAGTAATGCTTTTGTGGTGTCTAACTCAGTGGGCCAGAAATATGAAAAATCAAAGTGGCTAGTTGATTCTGGGGCTAGCGAGCACATGTGCCGTGATCGTTCGTTGTTTACAACATTTTCGAGTGTTACGCAAAAATCCGTAATTGTGGGAAATGGCGCCGTTATTAGTGTCCTAGGATCTGGACAGGTGGCGGTGCAAGTCAAGAACGGAACGCAATGGGTTGACACGACCATAGACAACGTATTATTCGTTCCCGAGCTAAAGACAAATTTATTTTCTGTCAACCGCGCTGCTGACCGCGGATATGTCATGATGACAGATAACAATATTTGCCGCTTTTACAAGAATAATATTGTTTGTGCTACTGCAAATAGACTCGGTAACTCTTATTACATGGAGTTTCGTTTCAAAAGTGAGCATGTGAACGTAGCCAAAGTAGTGGAGAACGACTTAAATGAATGGCACAAGAGGTTGGCACATCAAAATTTCTCTTACGTGAAAGATATTTTGCGAAAAAACGACATTGAGGTTAGACAAACAACTAACCCAGTTTGTGAAAGTTGTGTGGTGGGAAAAATGCATAGATTGCCATTTAATAGAAGTGAGTACAAGAGTACCAGAACATGTGAATTAATTCATGTGGATACCTGCGGTCCAATGGAAGAACCGTCGATTGGTGGATCGAGGTATTTTGTATTACTAAAGGATGATTATTCAAACTTCAGGACTGTGCATTTTGTACAATCAAAAGATAAAATCAAATATGTAATTGAAGATTTTTTAAAGAAGGCCGAAGTTTGTACTGGAAATAAGGTAAAAATCCTTAGAAGTGATAATGGCCTAGAATTTGTAAACAATCATGTAAAGGAAACATTGAAAAGACGTGGAATTACACATCAGACTACGGTTGCATATACTCCAGAACAAAATGGAAAGGCAGAAAGAGAAAATAGAACATTAGTGGAAGCAGCTAGAACAATGATACATGATAAAAAATTGCCGAAGAAGCTATGGGCCGAAGCAATAAATACAGCAGTCTTCGTGTTGAACAGGACTGGAAAGAGCCATGAGGATGGGCGATCTCCATTTGAGGTATGGACTGGAAAATCATATAACATTAATAGATTAAGAGCCTTTGGTACAGAAGTATATGTACACATTCCGAAGGAAAAGAGGAGAAAATGGGATCCTAAAGGAGAGAAGGGATTAATGGTGGGGTATGACGAGGATGTGAAAGGATACCGTGTTTATTATCCTGAAAAGAATGTGGTAGAAACTAAACGGGACATTGTATTTTTACAGCAGGAAGACAAGTTAAAACCTCAAGATAAGACGAGTGAAAGTCAAGCTGTGGTCTCATTAGAGCTTGGAGATGAGACCGTGCAAGAGAATAGTCCCGAGACAGATATTGGTGAGATAGCAACCATTTACTCTAACGAAACCATTAACCCTAACGAAACCATTGACCCCAACGAAATAGAAACAACCCTCACAAGTAGTACTGTGGAAGATAACTCAGACAGTGACAGTGATTATTTGCCTTGCAGTGACGAAGAACGCCTATTGAAAGATGTTATTCCACCTACAGCAGAGAGGAGTAAACGTGAACGCAAACAAATAAATTTCTACAGGTGTAATAATGTTCAGCTGGACCAAAGTGAGTGTGACCCTATTACGTATAGTGATGCGATGAGCCGAAGTGATGCCGGTAAGTGGAATGCAGCTATTGCCAGGGAACTTAAGACTCTCAATGATAATAACACATGGGAATTTTGTGAATTGCCTGTAAACGCAAAACCTATAAGTGGCAAATGGGTTTTCAAGATAAAAATTGTAAATAATGTTAAACAATATAAAGCTCGGCTTGTTGCTAGGGGGTTTGAGCAACAAGATATAATTAATTTAAGGGATATTTATGCTCCAGTTGCTAAGTTAGCAACATTTAGGTTATTTGTTATAATTGCAACTAAATATAACTTACCCATTTATCAAATGGATGTCACAGGGGCTTTTCTTTATGGTGATATAAAAGAAAATGTGTATGTAACTTTGCCAGAAGGGGCTTATTCAGGAGAAAATAATATTGTAAAATTAAATAAATCTCTGTATGGTTTAAAAAGTTCACCTAAGTCCTGGAATATTAAATTTAATAATGTTATAATCCAAGAAGGATTTATAAGGTCTAAATGTGATCCATGCTTGTATACAAAGTATAGTGGTATTAATAAAATATTTGTGTTGATATATGTAGACGATTTGTTGATTTTTGGCACTGATGAAAATGAGGTAATTAATGTAAAAGCAGTATTAAAGAAAGAATTTCAAATTAAAGATTTAGGGTTAATTTCGGACTTTCTAGGAATAAATGTGAAACAAAATTTAGAAAAGGGTATAACAACATTATCACAAAGAAATTACTTAGAAAATATACTAAAACGTTTTAATATGGATAATTGTAAGCCAATGTTGACACCTTTGGATATTAACTTTAATACAAAGATATTTGATGTAAATGCTAAGTGTGATAAAGACATTGAAGAAATTTGTAGGCAAATTATTGGCTGCCTTATGTATGCCGTCTCAGGCACTAGGCCTGACCTGTGTTTTGCAGTCTCTTTACTAAGCAGATATCAGAAATGTGCTAATAGTGCATTATTAAGTGCTCTTAAGAGAGTACTCCGCTATGTAAAATATACTTTAGACTATAAAATAGTTTATATGTGTAATGATAGTGCATTGCAAGGTTATTGTGATGCAGACTGGGGAGGTAATTCTAGCGATAGGAAGTCCACATCTGGCTATTTGTTTACTTATGCAAATTGTTTGATTATGTGGTGTTCAAAGAAACAGTCTTCTGTAAGCTTGTCCTCTACTGAAGCAGAATATGTTTCTATTAGTATGGCCGCAAGTGAAGCATGTTGGCTTATAAATTTGTTACATGATCTGGATATTCAAAATATTTGCCCAGTTAAATTGTACTGTGACAATCAGGCAGCTATTTTAAGTGCAAGTACAGACTCAGTTAAACGTCTTAAACATGTAGATATTAGATATCATTATGTAAAAGATTTAATTAAGAATAATAAAATTGATATTCAGTACATAAGTACCAGTGAGCAACCGGCAGATATGCTAACAAAACCATTAAGTAAGGATTTATTAAATAAGTTCCTAGTACAGTGCAATGTTAAGTTGTAAGATAAGAGATAAATATTATGTTTAAAAAGGTTGTTAGTTATATATAATTTAGATTAGTTTGTTTATTATGCATAAACATTGAGAAGGGGTGTTGTTGGCAATGTTTATACATAATGTTATTATGGATTGCTGCAAAGTTAAAAATAAAAAAAGTAAGTGTCACTTGTAAATGTCAAAGTTGTGTTTCCGGTTAGTTTTAATTTTTCTCACTTCCGGTCTCTTCACAAAAATGGTGGTGTGCGCTAAAAACGTGTTTGTAACTTGTTATACAATAAAAGTCCAGTGAGTTTTCTAAGTGCTGTCTTTCATTTAAAATAACTTCATTATTCTTTCGTGCGTTCTATTTTAGATTTTTGTAGTACAGTTTGGAATCCATGTTTTCAAGTACACATCAACCGGATTGAAAATATTCAAAAGAAATTTCTAAAAGCACTTAACTACCGTCTAAATGTTCTCAATGAACCTTATGAAGATACTCTGCGTAGGCACAAATTAACAACTCTTTATGACAGACGTAACATGTCCGACATCACACAACTATACAAAATATTAAACGCACTTACTGATTCACCTACATTATTATCAATGATATCGTTCAAAGCTCATTCTCGGCTACCTGTGCGACCCTCACGGAATAAACCCCTATTTGTTCCTCCGAAACTTTCTAAAACTTATACTCGTAATTCATTTGTATACCGTTCCACTAACAATTATAACAGAAACTTCAGCGATATTGATATTTTCAATAATTCTCTGAATAACCTAAAATTAGAACTTAAACGTAAACTGAACTGAACTGTAACTGGATCGACTAAATTTGTACAACTTTATCATAATATTATATATTATTTGTTTTTGAATTTTTCAGCTATTCACGGTATCTTGCACGTTATGTAAATATATACGTGCAGGGTGCAATGACTAGCTATACTCATACATGTATTTAAAAAAAAATGCATTTTTGGTTTAGTGTAAGCAATAGTAGTTATTAAGTTTTAAGTCAATCTTAATCATATACGCGTCTCCCCAAAATTCATTAAATATAATGTTTCGGCACTATAGGTCTATTGTAAAAAATATTACAATATATTGTATTTCCTTTGTATATGTGACTGTTTGATGCCAAAATATATGAAAAAAAAAAAAAAATAACAAGATGAAAAGAGAGAGGCAGTCTAATGAAAACTTTGACCACTTTCATTTGACAGGTCGTCACCAAGTCGTCACCCGTTTTTATGCCCTTTCGATATTTGCAATTTATTGTTTAAATCCTTTATTATTTTCGACAAATACTATTACATATAACAATGGTAACTTGTTCTGTGAGTGATTGCAGTGTAAATCATAGGAGTAATCCTGAAAAATATACATTCCACAGGTAATTAATCTTCATGTCCTAATTGCTACGATGTATTTATTTCAGCTATATTCTGTCTATATTTCTCTATTTCAAATAAAATATTGTTAATCCTCCCCTTTACTTTCATATTTTGCATAACTAAAGGTACTATTGTTCTTAAATTACACAATTTTTAAAGAAAAATTTTTCATTAAAATTGTTTACATATACGCTAGGGCTTGAATCAAATTTATCGATATGCCTATCGGTATTTAACAAGAACATAAAACTAATCTAAAAATGTAATGGGGGTGTACCGTGTAAGGGTATTATGATATGTATTTAATTTAAGAATAAATAATATACTATGTTTGTCGTTTACTTTGAACTTTATATTTGCATTTCTATTAATCAGTGAACTTTATGCCCGCTGTACACTCTCGCCGAGAGCTCTCGGGCGAGAGTCTCGTGCGAGAGCCCCTTGCCCGAGTGCGATCATGTACATTCTCGCTTAGTTCAATCGCAGTTAAGAACTCAGACAAGATGGACGAAAACGACCATTCACCATTAACCATGCATCGAAAGATATTGTGGAATCCTCTGAACACTGGTATGTGGAATCCTCGGAACACTGGCTCACTAACACACCCAGTACCACTTGCGGAGCGCACTTCTATTCACTGTCACTGCCACTATACAACTGAACCCTGTGACTACTTGACAACGACTTATATAGACTGCCCCCACTACTGGTGTGCATGAGACAATGTAGTATCTACTTTATATGTAGATACACTGCACATACACTACATCCCTTCCCTTTTCTAATTTTGATTAAACTAGACATTACAAAATCTCGATGTATACCTACTGCTATAACTCCTACTTCCTATGCCTTCTTACTTGCCGGCTTGTTTATATTTCAGTGACGACTCTTCCAATTGACTTTTCAATACTTACAAGTTTACTTTTTCGCTCCTCCTCTTACCCTTACCTCCTTCCATGAATATAAGCTTCCATCTCTCCTTTTTTCCTTCTTTTGGAACGGAGTTTTCTATTGTGCGTTGCGAAAGGAGGCTAGACCAAAAAAGTTGTAACGACACTATCAGTGCCCGCATGATAGGGGCAGAGGGCGTTGATAGTATTTGTAGTTAAATTCCAATTTAATGGAAAACCAAGTTCTTATATTTTATTCCCAATTTAATGAGAAACTACATTTCCAATTTAATGGAAAACCAGATGTCCAATTTAATGGAAAACCAAGTTCTTATATTTTATTCCCAATTTAACGAGACCATAACCTACCAATTTAATGGCAGCAAAACATAACTCGCCAATTTAATGGCAGCAAAACATAACTCGCCAATTTAATGGCAGCAAAACATAACTCGCCAATTTAATGGCAGCAAAACATAACTCGCCAATTTAATGGCAGCAAAATATAACTCGCCAATTTAATGGCAGCAAAACATATCTCGCCAATTTAATGGCAGCAAAACATAACTCGCCAATTTAATGGCAGCAAAACATAACTCGCCAATTTAATGGCAGCAAAACATAACTCGCCAATTTAATGGCAGCAAAACATAACTCGGCAATTTAATGGCAGCAAAATATAACTCGCCAATTTAATGGCAGCAAAACATAACTCGCCAATTTAATGGCAGCAAAACATAATCCACCAATTTACTGGTCGGCCTAATCATAACAAAATAACTTTTTTTTTTACCAAGTTCTTTTATTTAAATGAACAGACTGGACTGAATTAAATTAAACATTTAATTGCATCTTAGTTTGCATAATATTAAATAATCTAAGTATGTTATTTGATAGCCGTGTTTGTACCATCTAGCTACAAGCGCGTCAATTAACTCCACCATAGTTTAACGACGCATCAAGTTATCATTTTAACTAGTGCCAAGTATAAATTATTATCATTGCTCGTGGGCTGATTGTCACCCTAACATGTACCTAAGTATTTCTAATGCAATAGGAAATCTCTTATAATTCATTTTTAGAGCATTTATAATTTCAATTGAATGAAATTCAAGTCCTCTCAAAATAATAAACAGTCAAATTCGTATTCAAGTATTTACGTTGAATGAAAATCCAAATATATTCATAACTACCAATAGCTGCTGTTCATTATCTGATTGTATAATTACAAAGTAACTATTATGTAATAATTAGTAATCTGTGGTATGATAAGGGAAAGGCGCTAATGGTAGACACTGAACTAATAGATGACACTTACGACAAAAATGCCATAAAAATAAGAATTATTCTAATTATTTCTCAACACTGTAAATTTTATAAGCTTCTTATGCTATCTGTTGATGTGAAAAAATATATTAGGGATGCCTTCGGGAACAAAATTTTAAAATGGGATCAGTTTTCGTAAATGATGTGACCGCGTCAACACGCACCCGGCAATTTCTTAGCAAATAGGTTAAGGAAGGCGAAATTTTGCACGTAAGTTTTGAATACATTTATCAGATTTTTTGTAATTTCTATTGACTTCATTGGATTAATGGTCATGTTATTTACACTAATTAATGTTTATTTATGATCTTTTATCCATTTTCCCTAACAATATAAAGGGTGTCTACTATTAGTTCTTGAAAATGTAAAAAAACCTAATAGATGACATGGATCTCATCTTTTAGTTTTTTAATACATACTAAAGTTATTTTGTACTTTATTCTACTGCAAATGTCATCACTTTTCTCTAAAAATATAATTCTATTAACAAACTAAGAACTTAGAACTACTGTACCTAAAAATGGACATGGTGTCTAATATTAGACCTTGCACTGATCTAAAAATCGATGCTTTAGTTTTGTAGCAGTAAAAAGAAGAAAAAGGAGAACTGAGAACAAAAAGAAGAAAAAAGAAGAGGCAAAAGAAGCATAGAGACTTAAGACTAAAAATAAATTTGCTGGGAAAAAAATATGAAAAATAAAAATAAAAGGAAAGATAGTTTCAGCATGGAAGAAGAATGAATAGAATCTGGAGACAACGTGGATAATATTTCTGATGCATGTAGTTACTATGATGAAGTAAATGAAATCTTTTGAAAAACGGCAAATAAAGACCTAATAATATGCAAAATGTAAAATGTAATTTAATGTTCCATGTCAACTATTAGTTCATATTGGTGTCTACTATTAGTGTTGTTCGCTTATTGTGATGTCATCTATTAGTACTTATGACTAAGTTTACAAAAAGACCAATAATATATTTTTTTATTGATTTGTCAGAGAATAATTATAATAGTTTTATTTTGTAAGAGTTACTGAAGACATGGAAGAAGTTATCAATCCTTTATTTTCATAAATTATATATTTTATAACATTCGAATGTTTCATGTTTCCTTATAGTGTCTGCCATTAGGTCTTCTCCCTTAATATTTCCGTAGCTACCTTAAAAAAAATGTGATGCCTGGAATATTACATTTTACATTGTTATAACCATTGTAAGATCATATTAGGTATATTAAATCATACCACCGCGAGTCTGAAATATTATGTTAGGACTTAGGGTCAAGAACATTGGTGTTCTTACTATTAACATTTCCACAGCTAGACAGGTAAAACAGCAATTCCAAACGTTTCTCTTTTTGATAAACATAATAATAATATAATTTATCCTTCAAAACAACTTCAAAATGATTATTATAATATGTAAATCCATTTTTTAGATAACATTGATAGTTATGTAAAATTCCATTAAGTACCTGAATCATTAACATAATCAATTAACAAAATCTATTTTATTAAGAATTTCGATTACGCGACCGCATCGCCAAATCCAAATAATACAAACCTAAACTAGGTTTGGTCCTCCTAATTCTGACATACTATGGATGCTGTGTATATTTCTTTGTATTATTGACATAATTATTATGAGTAATATGTATATTATTGTTACTTTATTATCATTTCCATAATGTAGTTTGTGTTGAGAATTTACTTTGATAGAACTTTTAACCTATCAATCCCCGTAGGGCCCAAGTGGGCCGCGATAACAAAAGATTTCCAAGAGTTGGCGATCGAAGGATTAATATATTATATATTTTATCAAACTTTTCCTGTGTATGTGATAACAAAATATATGATTCCGAATCATTGACCTGACAAACAAAAATTAATATCAACACAGTTATTACATTTAAGTAGGTATAGTTTATACTTTTAAAACCCAGACAACTTTTAACTCAAAGTAAACTATTCTTTGTTTTACTTGTTTTGTACCTAAGAATGAGTTTTAAAGTATTTCTTGCTAGTAGATTACCTACTACACTCACTTCGATCATAAGAAGTTTGTTTCTAATTTATAAAATAACTCCGAATCTCTAAATATTTGTTTACAAGAATCTCCATAACAAATTTTGACACCACCTGATCTGGTGAAAACCTTTTCTCTGCAATAATTTTACATCTCAACATATTTTCAAGTAATTAAATGATGATAGGTATAGATATACACATACTTTTCTCGTTTCCTGATATCAATATTTTTTAGTTGAGTAGGAAACAGTTAACAGACCATATTGAATTATTGTCGCTTCCATTTTTTTTAGCTAAATAAGTTTTTACTTAAATGTGACACGACGACAACTTCCAATACATCAACCATGCATGAAAGAATAATTTATTTATTTAGTCTAACTACTGGATAAATTAGATTCGTGATCCAGACGAAATAGAATATAATATCAGGAAATTGAACCGCTATTGTTTATTTAAGTATACTTCTTCTCCCATTTAAAAAATCTTGACAATCCAACTCTGCGTTCAAAACCAGAGAAGTAATCCACGTTAATACTTTATTTGATTAAAAAATAATTACTTAATAACATTGAGATGTATGGAGTTGACACCGCACCGCAGTGCTTGGTCACATTCAAGAGACGCTATATAGCCGCAGTGCACTTAGTCGGCCGCGAGCTCTTCTGCGCACTTGACGTATGACAATTATAAAAAAACTAAATAAAAGTCACAAAAATGCCATAATGCGTCTTAGGATATTGTAAAAATAATTCCAAAAACACTTCCAAATACGACGGCATAACATTTCATCGGTTAGTATTCTTATTTAATTATTTTAAATTAAAATACGAACATTCAATTACTAGGCGAAGACGCTCGCCATTTCGCATTGTCATAGAGTAGTAGATTCAGACGGGAATGTAGGCAGAATCATAAAGGTAATATACCTATCGGAATAGAGAAACAATCCCGAGCTGTCAAGCTTAACCAAAATTTGATTTACATCTGTGTATACAATTATGTTTACGTGTGCGTGTCAGTGATGTACAAACATCTTGTAATTCGACAAAATATCGATCATGGAATAATAATTGTAAGATTGTAAACATAATGCCAGCTGTACATTCTCGCCGAGACACAGCGAGGCGGCCCGAGTGCGAGAGTGTAAATGGGTGGGCTCGCCTCGTCTCGCCTGTCTCGGACCCTCTCGGTCCGTTGTCGGTATTTTGCGCCCGAGACAAAGGGTCTCGCGAGGAAAACGAGCGCACTACTGTACACTCTCGCGTCTTTCACTACTAGTCCCGCCGTTGTTGGACAGTGTAGAACAGAAAAATAACAATAATAAACGTCATTATCAGTCATCATAATATATGAGAAATAAAATTAAATATGATTATAAATCTTTGGATTACAATGATATCTTTCGATGCATGGTGAATGGTGAATGGTCGTTTTCCTCCATCTTCTCTGAGTTCTTATCTGCGATTGAACTAAGCAATAATGAACATGATCGCACTCGGGCAAGGGGCTCTCGCACGAGACTCGCCCGAGAGCTCTCGGCGAGAGTGTACAGCGGGCATTATAAAATGGGATAAAATAAAACTGCATATATATAATATAATAAAATTGTAATTTTGAAGTATAATGTGACTTTTCTTCAAAATGCTTGCTGCATAATTAAGTACTCGTATGCATGATTTTTTCTTCGGAGTCCAGTTTGGACGGTTAATTATTTTAAGTCATGAATTTCTGGTATCCAGGTCAGCAGGAAATCTGAAAAATTGGCCAAGTGTAAGTCGGACTCGCGCATGAAGGGTGACCGGTTTCAACCGGGCATTTTCTAAAACCCGGTACGATACGACACGACATGTCATGACACGATTCGACACGACAGGTTACGTCACGTGACATCAGTACCTACACGACACGACACGACTTCACTAGACCCTATTAATTTTCTATTCACTCTCAATGAGCCTACTGAGCCCTTTTATTTGATGCCCATCTTGCAGAAGTGCTTTCAACTATTTCCCTGTCTTGGATGAGCAGCCGTATTGGATGTAGAATGACATTACATCTGTGGAAATTTCAGAAGTCTATTACTATAGTGTTTCTTGTTATACAGCCTGAAGACAGACAGACGGACGGACGGATGGACAGACGGACAGGCAACGAAGTCTTAGTAGTAAAGCGGGCTGCGGGACCCCACTACTAGGACTTAATTTTTACCCTTTGGGTGCGGAACCTTAAAAATGATAAATTATGCATGATAGTATAATATAAACTAATTATAAACTACGGATGAGTATGTTATCATTTCAACATTCCTAATAATTAGTATACTTAACTAAAAATATTTTCATATCGACACAACTTATCGATAACTTGATGCAGCCCTAGTGTAAAATAGATGAAAATTGTTTACACAAAATATCTTTAAATTGTGCACCATGGCTAGTCAAGTTATGTTTTCCATATAATTAAACATATACAGAAGTGAACACGGACGTAAAAATACCAATAACTCGTAGGGAATTGGCAAAAATAAACTTAAAACTAGGTCCTGTCGATGTAGAATAATTCACCTGTGAAATGAATATTTGTCCGGGTTTTTTCGATGTGTGGATCCAGAATCATTCCACAAACACTTAACCATGTTTCTAGAGCAGTATTTCTTAAAATTATTCATTATTTAACTTAAAATCACAATTTTTCTGAGAGCCCAAATTGACAACTATCGGCCCAGGGGCAGACAGACTGTCAAACAGATGAAAAAAAAGCTATGCAACCTCAAATCACGCTTCTCTTTCTACCACGCAGTGTTACTGATAGTGACATCTCGCTTGCTCAGGCCTTTGTTTCTCTATTCCGATAGGTATATTAACTTTATGGGCAGAATACAGATATGATCTATGATGAAACGACGATGAATGAAGTATTCACGTAGACGAGTTTGTATTTTGGGAATAATATAAATACGGTATTACGTGTACATTATACATGCGTACATTATAATTGTATTTATAAATATAATATAAGTAATTTGAATTTAGTAAGTATGTAGTGGACTTTGGATCCATACTTCTTATAATATAATTATTATAAATGCGAAAGCATGTCTGTCTGTCTGTCTATCCGTCCGTCTGTCGGTTTGTCCGTCCATCTGTCTGTCTGTCCGTCTGTCTGACCGTCCGTCTATCTGTCAGTCTCTCTTTGTGTCTGTTACCTCTTCACGCCTACGCCGCTGTAACGGCTTTACAAAATTTTGGTATGTAATACTTTAGTTTTTGACCGACTTCCAAAAAGGAGGTATAGGTGTACCAGAATCTGATGGCAAAAAGTGAGAAAATAAATTGACTCTAGCAATACCGGGGTAATAGGAATAGAACATTTTCATCCTTTTTTATTCCTTTAGCGGCTTATTTTGTGTGTGAAACATGCAAATATAAAAAAAATATCCAATGATCAAGGATATTTTTTGAAAATCTCCTGTAAAAATTGCCATCAGATTCTGGTAGACCTATAATACGTTTGGCTGTATGCTCCTCTATCAGTTGTATCACGGGGTCCGGGGAGTGCTCTGAGGACCATCCCATCACCTTGATAAGTGGCGGTCTTCCACCGTGAATTTTTCGCGCAATTTTCTTCCGCGCACTGCAAAACTGTGGAACAAACTAAGGCATATTTCCACGCATCTGCAGCTCTTCTGACGTTACGAGTGCCCATGGGCGACGGTTGTTGCTTTTCAATCAGATGACCCGTTTGCCCCGTTATTTTATATAAAAAATCTTATTAACTTCTATGTCCTTGAGAAATCGTACTTGATGTTGATTAGTGAAAAAACCGTGCCTATATTTAGCGACTTGTTATATTATTATTTCGTTTATTTCCGCATGACTTAAAAGTTGGATTTCACTTAACTATTTTTAACTGAAATCCAATTCTTTAGTCATTCGTTTTCGAGTTACTCTATAATATCAATACTGTTATTATAGGACGGCACAGAAAATAACTATTGCGCTATCTTGGATGGTCGGCCATTTTATATTTTATTTATAGTGATGTCACAATATACTGTATCGTGCATTGTCATTCAAACCAAACGTGTATACAAAATTTCAGCTCAATCGGTTAAAATATTATATGTACATAGTACATACATACTTCGAAATTGAGTTCAAAAATTCCACCCGAACTTACATAATAATGTAAATAACTAAATAATAATATACAGAGCAAGTCAAATAAAAGCTTTTAATAATGTTTAGTAAAATATTTGTTTTATTTTATCCAATTTCAAATAGAGTCTACGTTCATTCGAGTGTAGGCACAAAACTTTGTCACTTCTGCGGTACTGATCTATAGCCATCACCGCCCCGCCTCTCACCTCACCCCGCTCATTCTTCAAGTGCGACATGTTTTTTGTTGGCAATAGCAACTCCATACATCTCAATGCTTAATAATATTATTGGGGCGAGCGAATCAAACCCTAGCCCATAACTTGAACATTTCGTGGTACAGAGAGAATATCACGCCTATTGATTCGTGCTTTAACGTAATCATTTTTATTTATATGCAGATGTGCTATCATCAATCAGTCAAGGTGTGACAACGCGAGCCCTAACAAAACCCGGCTTTTAGCTCATTTAGTTATCTCTATCTCATGTTTTGTCATCAATACAATATGAACACTTTTTAATGAATTTATTCACAATAAATTTTACATTTAACAATAGAAGTTGCCAAAAGTTACTCAATCTCTAACATTTTCATTTAAAGTCTTTAGTCTATATATATATTTAATACCGTTGTAAGAGTTATACGAGGTCTTGGGTCTTGAATGTCTTTATCAGGTGACATATTCTGTACCTGCACTGGTACCTATACTATAAACTTGTCACAAACACCAAACCTCACAGTTCACGCCGAACTGTTACGTCATGTTAAACGTATGAAAAGATTTTTATTCCCAAAGGTTTACTTGTATGAACAGAAGGCAATAAGTAAAAGCAAAATAAAAGTAATTATAAAGTGCAATGCATAAGTTTAGGTACTGTATGATTATAGCTAGATTTTTTATTATTCTTCCACTGTAGATGAGTTTGTATAAAATTCTTGTTTGAAATAGTTTCCATATTAGTTATAATTTGAAACCAATTAATTTCCGTTTTTTTTACTTGAGAAAATAAGGACAATTATTGTAGTTATACAACCATATATCGACAAAGAACTATCAGAAATAAATATCCACGTTATAACTATCTTTACTTCATAAAAACATTTGAATACTTTTATTAAAGTTCATTGCTATTAGATTTAGTTTTTCAACGTTTTTATATTAATATAAACATCAAATAGGGACCTTAAGACAACACTTATTTATTGAAATAACGTTCATTTAAACCATTACCATACTTATTAATTGTTTTGTATAAAATATTTTGGTTTATTTTGAACAAAGATACACAAGATATGTATTAAGTAATATACACGGCATTGTAAATGTCTTAAAGTTATATTCATTATTGTATCCATGACTGTATCATGATGAGGTATATTGTGTTAAATTTACTTTTCTGCTAAAACTTTGTTTAAGTACAAGGACAGATATAATTTTTATATAAGTAAATTTAAAACAAACCAAAGAATATGTCATGTATACTTGTATCACCAAAGTTAAATTATAAACCTCTCACATTAAATATACCTAATATACACAAGTGTTAGTAAAATTCCACTTACCTGCGTTTATTTACGCAATTTTATTTGCAGCAATTCCATATATCAGCTGATATTAACTTACAAACACTTCCGGAACAATAAAATCACAATTTAATTGTAATTATTAGTACTAGGGAACAACTTAAATATTATGTTATTATTTTAACGATTGTTCAGTTACTTATTGCACGCATTACATAACTATAATTTTCAAAAAGTTAAGAAAATAATCAAAAACGTAAGTGTATTGGTTTTATCTGCCTTATAAATTTCTTAACGAACCATAACGTCGACTTTTAAAATATATATTTTTATTTACATCTACCTTCCATTTTATTTTTTTTTAAATTTCTCCAAACCTTTAATAATATTTGTCCTCGTCGCCAATGTGGAATCCTCGGAACACTGGCTCACTAACACACCCAGTACCACTTGCGGAGCGCACGTCTATTCACTGTCACTGCCACTATACAACTGAACCCTGTGACTACTGACTACTTGACAACGACTTATATAGACTGCCCCCACTACTGGTGTGCATGAGACAATGTAGTATCTACTTTATATGTAGATACACTGCACATACACTACAGATATCATTGTAATCTAAAGATTAACGGCCTGTTTCACCGCTTCCTGATAAGGTGCCCGATAGGGTTATTTGACAGATTTTCCATACTCCATCTGTCAAATTAAGTGGTGGATAGCCTTATCAGGAAGTGGTGAAACAGGCCCTTATAATCATATTTAATTTTATTTCTCACAGATAATGACTCATAATGTCGTTTAATATTGTTATTTTTCTGTTCTACACTGTCCAATGGCGGGACTAGTACTGAAAGACGCGAGAGTGTACAGTAGTGCGCTCGTTTTCCTCGCGAGACCCTTTGTTTCGGGCGCAAAATACCGACAACGGACCGAGAGGGTCCGAGACAGGCGAGACGAGGCGAGCGCACCCATTACACTCTCGCACTCGGGCCGCCTCGCTGTGTCTCGGCGAGAGTGTACAGCCGGCTTTAAACTACAGGAAGAGTAACTCCGTCAAAAAAGTGCACCAAATGGCTACAAAATGTGACCCGAATACATGCACATTTATGCATGTGTTCGGTACACATTTTTCGTGTTGACATGATAATTATTGTCACACTCATTTTACAATTTGTTTACTTTTGGTTTATTTACTTTTTACGTAGCTTTTTACAAAATTTTCGTTGTTAAAATGCCTAAATGCCCTGTGAAATGGTGTAGAAGTCATACAGATACGACTTTTAATACAGGAATAACCTTTCAAGTTTCATCAGTAAGTGATTTTTTTAAAATTATGCTTAGGTAAAGTTCTTGTATTTTTTCCGACCCAAAAACATGCCCAAAAAGATGGTTTATTTAAGTTGGATGCCTGGGTATTCGCGTAAAATTAAGCTGGTCTCTTTGTGTTTATCTTACTAAGTTTACTTGTTATTGTAAAAATGCAATAATCAAAAAATAATATATTTACAAAATTTTTACAAAGTCGCCATGGACAGTGTTATGCAAGATGTAACAATTTAATCATAATTCATAACCGGGGGTCTGACTGACATCAGTATGGAGTATCTTATTTTTATAATCATGCCGTTCGTACTTCGTTCAGTAAGAAACGAACTGAATTGGATGCCGAGCCAGATTACTCGTTTATGTAGCATACACTTTAATAGTCATGATTAGGGAATGTGTTTTTACACGAATTATCATATTTAGACTGTGAAATCCCAAGTTTTATTTTCCATATTTTTCCATATTTTAGGGTTTTACAAAGATAAGTCCATATTTTACAAGAAAATGTCACAATCGTCCATGTGTTCACTAAAATACAAAAAAAAAATACGTTCCCGCCACCATGCGGCTGCGTATTTCGTTCCTCTCGCGTTTTATATTATTATTTATTATATTTTTTCGGTATTCTGTTTTCAAAGAAGATTATTGAAGAAATAGAAAATAAAGTTTCAGCTATGCTGAAGGTCATGACGTTACTGACATGGCTAAACAAAAACTGAAGTAAAAAAATATCGTGAATTGTGAGTTGTGACGTGCAGGAATCATTTAGCCAATATTAAGCGAACCCAAGACGATCATTTTTTAAAATGAAATAAGGGGGCAAACGAGCAAACGGGTCACCTGATGGAAAGCAACTTCCGTCGCCCACGGATACTCGCAGCATCAGAAGAGCTGCAGGTGCGTTGCCGGCCTTTTAAGAGGGAAGGGCAGGGAAAGGAAAATGGTAGGGGATTGGGCCTTCAGTAAACTCAATGACTCGGCGAAGCACAGCGCAAGCGCTATTTCACGCCGGTTTTCTGTGAGCCCGTGGTATTTCTCCGGTTGAGCCGGCCCATTCGTGCTTCGGCATGAATGGGCCGGCTCTCCCACGTCAAATCATGCAGCATGACGTGCGTTACGTGCTTTCATGGTTACAATATTATGATCAGCATGCCATGCAAGTTGTACAGTTAATACTGTCACATATGTTTATTCCCAAACCATTTATGCATAGGCAAAGCCAGTATAGCATATTTCTGGCCTACCAAATATGCAAAGGCAAAGCCAGCATAGCATATTTCTGGCCTCTATCTCTTTGTTAACTGTCACGAGTAACTCTTTTCTTACCTATAACACTAAAACAACGTTTAATTTTTGGAATTTTATACTCCATATTTTTTCCATATTTCTATTTAATACTCCATATTTTTACATATTTTGGATTTTTTAGTCCATATTTTTCCGGGCCCTATTCATGATATATTTTGTATGAGTAATGACAGAAAATTAAAGAGATTACGAAAATCTGCATCTGTACCGTAAGTTTTTTATTTCAATTCTGTACTAGGCTGCTATTTATTTATCCGGAACTGGCCACTTACAAGAACAATATTCAAAAAGTAATTACAATATTTGAAAATAGAACTCTTTGGTTGAAGAATACATTTTGTTTCATATACTTAACTGTCAATTATTTTTCCATTGTGGCGTCATTTTGAAAATTGCGTGTCTTCATTTGCCATGGATTTACGCGTGAACATTTTCATGCAATGATTTACTACGATTTTCGGCGTGGGCTAAATCAACAACAGTGCTTTATTCAACTCACCGCAACTTTTGTTTTTGATGGTGCTTCATCTCGAAGCACCATCAAAAACCACTGTTTATCACTGGTACAGTGAGTTTAATCGTGGGTCTATGCTCACGGATGAAAATAAAGAAGGTCGCCCAAAAACAGCTGTTGTCCCACAAAATATAGATGCTGTGCGGGAACTAATAATGCGTGATCGTCATGTTACATATCGCGAGATAGAGGCGTCCTTAGGCATAAGTATGACGAGCATACATAAGATATTACACGAACATTTGGCTGTAAAAAAAATATGTTCGCGTTGGATTCCGCACAACTTGACAATCGATCAAAAACGGGCTCGTGTCGATTGGTGCAAAAAAATGATAAAAAAATACAACCGTGGTACGTCAAAAGCCGTTTATAATATCTACACAGGTGATGAATCTTGGATCTATGCATATGACCCCGAAACTAAACAACAGTCAACGGTGTGGGTGTTCCAAGATGAGCCGAAACCAACAAAAGTTACTCGTGCAAAAAGTACTTTAAAGCAAATGGTCGCCTGTTTTTTTGGAATTAATGGACATGTGGCTACAGTGCTATTAGAGAATCGTAAAACGGTTAATTCTGAATGGTATACGACCATTTGTTTACCAGAAGTCTTTGAAGAAATAAGAAAGGACAACCGACAATGCAGAATCATATTACATCACGACAATGCTAGCTGTCACAACTCACACCTCAGCTGAAACAACTCTGCAGTTCTCTATGTAAACTGTACAGATCTGTTGTAAAAACTGTGCAGTTCTCTACGAAAACTGTACAGATATTTTCAAAAAACTGCGCAGTTCTGTATAAAAACTGTGCATTTTTCTATGAAAACGTACACATCTTTTCGAAATACTGCGCAGTTTTGTGAAAAAACTGTGCAGTTCTGTATGTAAACTGTACAGATATCTTGTAAAACCTGTGCATATATCTACGAAAACTGTACAGATCTTTTCAAAAAACTGCGCAGTTCTGGGAAAAAGCTGTGCAGTTCTGTGAAAAACTGTGCAGTTCTCTATGTAAACTGTGCAGTTCTCTACGAAAACTGGACAGATCTTTAAAAAAACTGCATAGTTCTGTGAAAAACCTATGCAGTTTTCTATGAAAACTATACAGATCATTTTGAAAAACTGCGCAAAAAAAACTGTGCAGTTGTATGAAAAAACTGTGCAGTTCTGTGAAAAAACTGTGCAGTTCTCTACAAAAACTGTACAGATCTTTTCGAAAAACGGCGCAATTCTGTGAGAAAACTGTGCAGTTCTCTACGAAAACTGTACATATCTTTTCAAAAAACTGCGCAGTTTTGTAAAAAACTGTGCAGTTTTCTACGAAAACCGTACAGATCTCTTCAAAAACTGTGCACTTCTGTGAAAAAACTGCGCAGTTTTGTGGAAAAACTGTGCAGTTCTGTGAAAAAACTGCGCAGTTATGTGAAAAACTGTGCAGTTCTCTATGTAAACTGTACAGATCTCTTGTAAAAACTGTGCATATATCTACGAAAACTGTACAGATCTTTTCAAAAAACTGCGCAGTTCTGGGAAAAAGCTGTGCAGTTCTGTGAAAACTGTGCAGTTCTCTATGTAAACTGTGCAGTTCTCTACGAAAACTGGACAGATCTTTAAAAAAACTGCATAGTTCTGTGAAAAACCTATGCAGTTTTCTATGAAAACTATACAGATCATTTTGAAAAACTGCGCAGTTCTGTGAAAACTGCACATATATTTTCGAAAAACTGCGCAGTTCTGTGAAAAAACTGTGCACTTCTCTACGAACTCTGTACAGATCTTTTAAAAAAAAACTGCGCAGTTTTGTGAAAAAAATGTGCAGTTCTGTGAAAAAACTGTGCAGTTCTCTACGAAAACTGTACAGATCTTTTCGAAAAACTGCGCAGTTCTGTGAAAAAACTATGCAGTTCTCTACGAAAACTGTACAGATCTTTTCGAAAAACTGCGCAGTTCTGTGAAAAACTGTGCAGTCCTCTACGACAACCGTACAGGTTTTTTCAAAAAACTTCGCAGTTCTGGAAAAAAAGCTGCACAGTTCTGTGAATAAACTGCGCAGTTCTGAAAAAAATAGCAGTTCTGTATGTAAACTGTACAGATCCCTTTTAAAAACTGTGCAGTTCTCTACGAAAACTGTATAGATGTTTTAAAAAAACTGCGCAGTTCTGTAAAAAAACTGTGCAGTTTTCTATGAAAACTGTACAGATCTTTTTGAAACACTGCGCAGTTCTGTGAAAACTGTAGATCTTTTTGACAAAACTGTGCAGTTCTTCATGAAAAAAACTGCGCAGTTTTGTGAAAAAAACTGTACTGTACAGTTTTCATAGAAAACTGTACAGTTTTTTTCTCTCTCTCTTTCTCTTTCTCTTCTTTTTGAAACATTGCGCAGTTCCGTAAAAACTGTGCAATTCTCTACGAAAACTGTACAGATATTTTCAAAAAACTGCGCAGTTCTGTATAAAAACTGTGCAGTTTTCTATGAAAACTGCACAGATCTTTTCAACAAACTGCGCAGTTCTGGGAAAAAGCTGTGCAGTTCTGTGAAAAACTGTGCAGTTCTCTATGTAAACTGTATAGATCTCTTGTAAAAACTGTGCAGTTCTCTACGAAAACTGGACAGATCTTTTCAAAAACTGCATAGTTCTGTGAAAAAACTATGCAGTTTTCTATGAAAACTATACAGATCATTATGAAAAACTGCGCTGTTCTGTGAAAACTGCACAGATATTTTCGAAAAACTCCGCAGTTCTGTGAAAAAACTGTGCAGTTCTCTACGAAAACTGTACAGATTCTTTCGAAAAACTGTGCAGTTCTGTGAAAAAACTGTGCAGTTCTCTACGAAAACTGTACAGATCTTTTCCAAAAACTGCGCAGTTCTGTGAAAAAACTGTGCAGTTCTGTATGTAAACTGTACAGATCTCTTGTAAAAACTGTGCAGTTCTCTACGAAAACTGTACAGATCTTTTCGAAAAACTGCGCAGTTCTGTGAAAAATTCTATATGAAAAAACTGCGCAGTTCTGTGAAAAAACTGTGCTGCCGTACAGATCTTTTCAAAAACTGTGCAGTTTTGGGAAAAAACTGCGCAGTTCTGTGAGAAAACTGCGCAGTTCTGTGAAAAATTGTGCAGTTCTCTATGTAAACTGTACAGATCTCTTGTAAAAACTGTGCAGTTCTCTACGAAAACTGTACAGATCTTTTCGAAAAACTGCGCAGTTCTGTGAAAAAATGTGCAGTTCTCTATGTAAACTGTACAGATCTCTTGTAAAAACTCTGCAGTTCTCTACGAAAACTGTACAGATCTTTTCAAAAAACTGTACAGATTCTTTCGAAAAAACTGGGCAGTTCTGTGAAAAAACTGCGCAGTTATGTGAAAAACTGTGCAGTTCTCTATGTAAACTGTACAGATCTCTTGTAAAAACTGTGCATATATCTACGAAAACTGTACAGATCTTTTCAAAAAACTGCGCAGTTCTGGGAAAAAGCTGTGCAGTTCTGTGAAAAACTGTGCAGTTCTCTATGTAAACTGTGCAGTTCTCTACGAAAACTGGACAGATCTTTAAAAAAACTGCATAGTTCTGTGAAAAACCTATGCAGTTTTCTATGAAAACTATACAGATCATTTTGAAAAACTGCGCAGTTCTGTGAAAACTGCACAGATATTTTCGAAAAACTGCGCAGTTCTGTGAAAAAACTGTGCACTTCTCTACGAACTCTGTACAGATCTTTTAAAAAAAAACTGCGCAGTTTTGTGAAAAAAATGTGCAGTTCTGTGAAAAAACTGTGCAGTTCTCTACGAAAACTGTACAGATCATTTCGAAAAACTGCGCAGTTCTGTGAAAAAACTATGCAGTTCTCTACGAAAACTGTACAGATCTTTTCGAAAAACTGCGCAGTTCTGTGAAAAACTGTGCAGTCCTCTACGACAACCGTACAGGTTTTTTCAAAAAACTTCGCAGTTCTGGAAAAAAAGCTGCACAGTTCTGTGAATAAACTGCGCAGTTCTGAAAAAAATAGCAGTTCTGTATGTAAACTGTACAGATCCCTTTTAAAAACTGTGCAGTTCTCTACGAAAACTGCATAGATGTTTTAAAAAAACTGCGCAGTTCTGTAAAAAAACTGTGCAGTTTTCTATGAAAACTGTACAGATCTTTTTGAAACACTGCGCAGTTCTGTGAAAACTGTAGATCTTTTTGACAAAACTGTGCAGTTCTTCATGAAAAAAACTGCGCAATTTTGTGAAAAAAACTGTACAGTTTTCATAGAAAACTGTACAGTTTTTTTCTCTCTCTCTTTCTCTTTCTCTTCTTTTTGAAACATTGCGCAGTTCCGTAAAAACTGTGCAATTCTCTACGAAAACTGTACAGATCTTTTCGAAAAACTGCGCAGTTCTGTGAAAAATTGTGCAGTTCTCTACGAAAACTGTATAGATGTTTTCAAAAAACTGCGCAGTTCTGTAAAAAAAACTGTGCAGTTTTTTATGAAAACTGTACAGATCTTTTTGAAACACTGCGCAGTTCTGTGAAAACTGTAGATCTTTTCGAAAAACTGTGCAGTTCTATATGAAAAAACTGCGCAGTTCTGTGAAAAAACTGTGCTGCCGTACAGATCTTTTCAAAAACTGTGCAGTTCTGGGAAAAAACTGCGCAGTTCTGTGAGAAAACTGCGCAGTTATGTGAAAAATTGTGCAGTTCTCTATGTAAACTGTACAGATCTCTTGTAAAAACTGTGCATATATCTACGAAAACTGTACAGATCTTTTCAAAAAACTGCGCAGTTCTGGGAAAAAGCTGTGCAGTTCTGTGAAAAACTGTGCAGTTCTCTATGTAAACTGTGCAGTTCTCTACGAAAACTGGACAGATCTTTAAAAAAACTGCATAGTTCTGTGAAAAACCTATGCAGTTTTCTATGAAAACTATACAGATCATTTTGAAAAACTGCGCAGTTCTGTGAAAACTGCACAGATATTTTCGAAAAACTGCGCAGTTCGACAGTATATATTACAAGTCTATGTAGCAAACCGTATGTATTCCACAGACTACTAAGGGATGTATTCGGTACTGAGTAAAGCGCTTATTCCATTTCATTAAATCATTTAGATAATATCTAAATCTAGTGAAATGGAATAAGTGCTTTACGGGTACGCGGTACGCCATCTAGTACCGAGTAACGAAACGTTACTCACGAATGCGTTTCGCGTTTTCACACGAGACACGACACGACACGATTCATAGACAAATATAAATTGCACGACAGACGTCACACAGTCTGTCGTTTGAACGTTTTCACACGAGCGACGATTTCAGCGACGACACCGCATTCACTTATGACTGGTTTACACGTGTTAAGTAGATAAATGGTCAACTAAATTTTAACTTTTTACCATATACTTGCTTAACTAAATTTTAACTTGCTATTGGCTACTAAATTTTGTGTTTACAATTTACAAATTTAAAATTAAGTTAACTACTTATCAACTTAGTACGTGTAAACCAGCCATTAGTACTAAAAATATTATGTCATCTATTGTTGGGTTTTGTACAATATAATTTTAAAAGATAGTTCGATGATCCTTTTTAACGTCAAATGGTACGCGGGGCATATTGTATTAATTAAGGCAGTAATTTTAGTGACCTGGTTCAAAATTCAAAGAACAAATGATCCACAGACAACTTTCATAATATCTTTGTAATTTTTTTATCCGTGCTAAAGAACGTGACGACATAGCGGATTGTCGTCTCAAAATCGTGTGTCGTGCTGTGCGGTGTTGTTCCGTGTGAAAACGGTACATAGAAATGTATGGCGCACGGAATCGTCACCGCAGTTAGTCGTGTCGGGTTGTGTGTCGTGTGAAAACGCTCTAACTGTGCCGAAACATTTGAAAACAAGCTTTGAAAACAAGTCTGGCAGGCACATTTGTGCCGACGCCAGACATGTGTTTACGCACGTCAAAGTTTGCTCAAACTTTGAAGCACATGTCTGGCGTCTGCACACACAATGTGTATCATAAAAAATATTGTTAAAAACTTTGGCATGTTTCTTAATTTTCTCTTTTCATTTGCAAAACCAAGGCGCACGTGATGATCATTGCGACAAAAATATGTTTTATTTTCGTTACACCGCAACCTGATAAAAAATACTCTATTTTTATTACAATAAATAATTAACTAAATAATTAACTTAATATTAATTCCATTATTATTTACGTCGTATAAAAACCACAAACTTTTATTTTTACAATCAAATTGTAAAGTTTCCCTCTACTGAAAAATTCTAATGACTCGTAATTTACCCTATATGAAAAACGATTCTTATGGAGTAAACTCCAAAAAACCTAAGATGAAGGATCAATGGATTGGTCAAGCAAATAATAATACCGAGATTGACAAAGACGCAGCTATACATAAACTCATAAGAGTAACAGAGTCAGTAACATTTTTTTTGTCCTTGTCAGAGTTTCACTTTTTGTTGTTGGTCAAGAATCGTACTTTTGACCAACAAAAGATTTGCTCATATTGTACTTTGCGATATTCGTTGATTCTGTGTTTTTTTAGCGAAAAACAATATTGACGGTGTTAAAATGTGTGTTAAGTTTATTGCAAAACATGGTGATTTGTTACATTTTAGGCTGTAAAAGCCGTAGTGAGCGGAAATACGTACTTACGAATGAAATGTTATGTTTTCAACATAACATTTCATTCGTAAGTACGAACACTTCCTGACAAACTTTTCCGTCTTTAATATTATTAGTAAGATAGTATAGCAAGTAGGTAGAGTAGTAATTAGCAAACAGCAAGTATAGTAAGTAAAATTATAATTGAATAACTTTAATTTTATATACATATGGCTCAAACAAGTAACATTGTAAGTTTCAATTGTAAAAATATAGTGAGGTCAGTGAACTGCATAAGAAGATTATGTAAACAAGCGGATATCATCGCTCTCCAGGAGACCTGGCTTCTCCCACACGATATACCATACCTGGGAACTATCGACAGCAACTTTGCTTTCACTGGAAAGTCAGCTGTTGATACCTCGGCTGGCATCCTGCGAGGAAGACCATATGGAGGCGTGGCCATCCTGTGGAGAAAATCTACGTTTCCGTGTGTGTCAATAGTGCAATGTAATAGTGTACGGCTTAGTGCTATAAAAATATTATTATCCGATCGATCACTCTTGTTGTTCTCTGTATATATGCCCACTGATGCGAGTGACAACCTTACGGAGTTCACTGAGTGCCTTAGTGAAATTTATGCTGTAATTGAGAGCAGTGAGGTAGAATCAGTGTACATACTCGGTGACTTTAATGCCCACCCAGGTGAGTCATTTGCTACTGAACTATTGAACTTTTGTAGTGAACAATCGTGGTCGTGTGTCGACTTAGAGATAATGGCTAGTGATACATATTCGTTTATAAGTGAAGCTCACGGATGTAAGCGCTGGCTAGATCACTGTGTTGTAACAAATGCCACGCGTCAAACAATAACGAGTGTGTCGATATTAAAATATGTTTACTGGTCAGATCACTTACCTTTACTTGTTGAGTGTAACTTTAATTTAATCAAAGTCAAGACTACACAGGTTTCAAATAGCTCTTTCAAAAAAATTGTATGGGGACAGAGAAACAAAAGACAAGTAGAAAACTATTCTGCATTTTGTCATGATAAGTTAAAAGTATTTGATTTTCCTGTAGAACTTAGGTCTTGTGCTGACTACAGATGTACCAAGGAATCTTGTAAAAAAGTGTTAGATAATATGTATAGCCGGTTAATTTCTATATTGTCTAATGCATCAATAAGTAGTTATTGTAATAGTAATAAAAGGTGTAAATATGTAACTGGATAGAATAAATATGTCAGCGATGCTCACAGGAGGGCCAGACAATGTTTTTCGGAATGGTTGTTATATGGAAAACCTAATAGTGGATGTATATACAGGATGTCCCAAAACTCAACGATAATCTGGGACCGGATGAATGGCCAAGTTACACCGGTTCCGGGAAAAATAAAATAAAAATTCCATATCATTCAATTTAGCGATAATAGACAATTTTGTAAAAAAGTCGAAATTCGACACCCTTGGCCGCATTTTCAAGTCCTGTGATCACCAATGTCACAATTTCGCTGTAATTTTTTAAATTTTGAGATCTTCATTAACGATGCTATTAATCGCAACTACGAATTAATGCAAAAAACATTGTTAATTTAATAAAATACCTTAAGTTTCAGTAAGTCGTGGTTCACAAAAATATTGTTAGTTAACTTTGACACTTCATTTTGAAAAAAAAAATGTACTACACTACCCTTGGCAAATTATGTCAAAAGTTGGCGCATTTTATCAAGATTTAAAAATGGTGCAACACTAGCCACTTTTCTTGCCATTAAAATTTTTATTTCTTATTTTTCCAAATTGAGCTCATTTTGAACAACTCAAGATTAGGAATTTTTGTTACTAAAATTTGTTATTTTTTGTTTCTGGTCTGAAATAAAATTACTATTTTTAGTAAAGAGGTAATTCAGTCAGTCAATAACCAATCTTATTGTAAAAAACATAATAATAATTAATAAAATAATGAAAGAACCGTCGTAAAACTTTTTATTTAATTATTCTCCATAAACTACAGTAAATGTTCGAATTGTTTGCCTCTGGCACGAATACAGACTCTGCAATGCCTTACAAAAGACCAATTCGAATATTTACTGTAGATTAAGGCCGTCCCCCGAGCAAACGACCTTGGCCATACATTTGCCGCGTTGCCGAGATCGCACCAAAACCCTATTTTTTTACTTATATTAGTTCAAAATTCAAAATAACTTTGTAGCTTTCAAATTATGAGTTTATAAGGTTTGAAATACGGTAAATTACGGTATCTCCGTAAGGAACGCCCTTAAGGAGAATAATTAAATAAAAAGTTTTACGACGGGTTTTCTTTCATTATTTTATTAATTATTATTATGTTTTTTACAATAAGATTGGTTATTAACTGACTCAAATACCTCTTTACTAAAAATAGTAATTTTATTTTAGACCAGAAACAAAAAATAACCAATTTTAGTAACAAAAATGACTAATCTTGAGTTGTTCCAAATGAGCTCAATTTGGAAAAAATGAGAAATAAAAATTTTTATGGCAAGAGAAGTGGCTAGTGTTGCACCATTTTTAAATCCTGATAAAATGCGCCAACTTTTGAAATAACTTGCCTAGGGTAGTGTAGTACATTTTTTTTTAAATGAAGTGTCAAAGTTAACTAACAATATTTTTGTGAACCATGACTCACTGAAACTTAACTTATTTTACTAAATTAACAATGTTTTTTGCATTAAATCGTAGTTGCGAAGCATCGTTAACGCAGATCTCAAAATTAAAAAAATTACAGCGAAAATGTGGCATTGGTGATCACAGGACTTGAAAATGCGACCAAAGGTGTCGAATTTCGACATTTTTTTACAAAATTGTCTATTATCGCTAAACTGAGTGATATGGAATTTTTATTCTATTTTTCCTGGAACTGGTATAACTTGGCCATTCATCCGGTCCCAGATTATCGTTGAGTTTTGGGACATCCTGTATATATATACGAATCTTTAGCCGATATTTCAAAATTGAATCGCCGCTGTCAACGGCCCCGCAGATGCCTGATGCTAAGTGTAATTTGGGAAACGCGAGTTTAAAGTTTACTGCTAAGCAAGTTGCATCTGTCATAAAATCCATGACCAGAGGAAAGTCCCCCGGACACGACGGTCTTAGCATCGAGCATCTGCAGCACGCCGGTGTTCACTTGCCGCGAGTACTCGCCATGTTTCTCTCCCTCTGTGGTAGCTATTGTTATCTGCCTAAAGATTTAATGTATACAGTCGTATTATTAAAGATTGTTAAAGATAAAACTGGAGACGTGTCGGATATTTCTAATTACCGACCGATATCCCTGGCGACTATTGTAGCCAAAGTGCTGGATAGTTTGCTCGATAGGCATTTAAGTAACAACATACAACTAAACGATGCACAATTAGGGTTTAGACCTGGATTATCAACGGAAAGCGCAATATTATGCCTCAAGCAAACTGTCCAGTACTACACGTCTAGAAATACACCAGTGTTTGCTTGTTACCTAGACTTATCGAAAGCATTTGATATGGTGTCATACGATATACTGTGGCAGAAATTAAAGTCTGAAACCAGTTTATCGGATGACGTCATATCTATATTAAAATATTGGTATAAGAATCAATTAAATTATGTCCGGTGGGCTGATGTGTGTTCGGAGCCTTATGGGTTGAAATGCGGGGTGAGGCAGGGGGGGATCAGCTCGCCTCGTATTTTCAACCTGTATGTAAACTCGCTTATCGAGGAGCTCAGCAGCGCAGGTGTCGGGTGCCACATAGGTAATGCGTGCGTTAACAACATTAGCTACGCGGATGACATATTGCTGCTGAGTCCCTCTATAGGCGGGCTGCGTAAACTAGTACGTATTTGTGAAAGATATGCGGGGGCCCACGGACTTAGGTATAATACTACGAAGAGTGAGTACATGGTTTTCAAGTCAGGTACAAAATGCTATGACACGAATGTACCTATAAAACTATGTAACACTGCACTCAAAAGAGTTAGCAAATTTAAGTACCTAGGTCATTGGGTCACCGATACTCTTAGGGATGATCTAGACATGGAGCGTGAGAGAAGGGCATTAGCAGTCAGATGTAATAATATGCTGGCCCGCAGATTTACACACTGTAGCAGAGACGTTAAAGTTACTTTGTTTAAAGCGTACTGCCAATCTTTTTACACGTGTAGTTTGTGGACCAGCTATACGCAGAGGTCATATAATGCATTGAGAGTACAGTACAATAACGCATTCAGGGTGCTGATGGGGCTGCCCAAATTTTGCAGTGCGTCGGGCATGCTGGCCGAGGCGCATGTAGATGACTTTTTTGCCATAATCAGGAAGCGTAGCGCCAAACTGATGGCGACGTGTCGGGACAGCACCAACAGCATCCTGAGGGCGTTTGCGGACAGGTGGGACTCTGCACTGCTCAGGCACTGGATTTGGCTTCATGCGCCTGTAGCACGGTGCATGATCATTATTTAATTATGTAATGTCGAGCAATTAAAATTAAGTAATAAAAATAATAAATAATAATTTAGTTTTAAGTTAGGATTAAAATATTTATAAACTTAAAATCACAAATTTATTGCTAAAAATAGAAACTAAAATAAAATATACAAATATATACAAACTTAGAATATAAAATGATAAAAAGAAAAACTTTCCCAGGTCGTCCCCATCTGGCAGAGTGCCCAGCAAGCTGACAGCATTGCCACGTTGAATTGCAATTGCTATTCGCTGTGCTAGGTAGCTCCCGGCTCTGGGGTCTCGGGTGGCTTCAATAAGCCTCTTAGATATTTCGCTAAAAAGCTTATGTGCCCCCGGACCCCATGCGCCTAGGGTTTCTACCCCAAACGGTTCAAATATGAGATCTCCGCCGAGGTTCTCATATTTGCGCCGCTTGAGGTTCTCTGCTTGGTTGGCGGCAGCGCCCGCACAGCTCGAGGTGCCCTGAACATGAGACGGGGCGAGTGTGTCGACACAAGTGGCGTCCCACACAAGGGCCCGTCCCACATTCCAGGGAACCAGGGTCATTCCATCGGGTCTCTTGCCATCGTCGCGAACCAAACCGGAGGGCTCCAGTATCGCTGGCACGCCGGCAGTGACAAGAGCCCGACGATTGAGGTCGTTTAGGCTGTGATGTCGAGAGAAGCGTCCAGCGCTTCGCGAGCAACACAACCCGTGATGACCGTAGCTATCTACGTGCGTGCCGCAAACACATTGATGGGGGACGACGTGGGGAGCACCAAGACGCAGAGCAGTAGCTAGGCGGAAAGTATTTCGGTCCAGCAATGTTCCTGTGTTTTTGGATGGTAGTGCCTGCAGCCAAGCTCCCGACTCCCACCTCTCCACGGCCAAAAGGCGAGCCCGTTCTGCGACGCTGGTAGACGTGTTTAACAGTTTATTACGCACCAGTTCGCAGACGGGCCCGTCTCAGAGCCCTTTAATAATAATTAAATATCAACTAACCTACTAACATAAGTTTAAGGAAAAATTTTTACTAATCAGTAATCTACTAATAATTCATATGGGCGGTATTTTATTGCCTGAAATAAAGCATTATTATTATTATTATAATTTAAGTACAAAGATTAAAATCCATAACAATGGGGATTGTCCATTTTTTTTAAATTTTGCTCATTACAAAAACATTTCGAGGAATAAGGTCAGTGATCGCTTTTCTGTATATAAACGAAAAAAATACCCATTAATTACTTATATTTTTGAACAAATATGTTTAACCTTAGTTTGACCTTCAATGGCATTAAATTAGCAATAAATTCGACCAGCATTACGTTTCGAACTTTTGGTAAGCTTCTCGTATCAGCTTTTCACATAATGATAACTTGCATTTAACGAACCAGCCATTATAAATAAGATTGAAAGGAAAAAAAACATACTACAGAGGTCAATCGGCCGCCGATGATGACGTCAGAGCGAAACTTTAAAAATTTATTGAGAAAAAACTAGCCAATGAATTTCAAAATTATTTAATTTATATTCTTAAAATACCCTATTTTAACGAAAAAAAATATAAAAAGTACATGTGATTTTTTTTGGACAATGCCCATTACCCCTAATATGGAGAGAACATACAAATTTTAAACATTTTGAATGTTCTCTGAACCTCAATAAATATACTGTACATACGGTATTTATATTAAAGGCTCCATGCCACCGCGGCGCACGCTGTGCACGCTGTGCATGTGCTGTGTGTGTGATTTATTTCTTATAAAAAATTATTTGGTGTGGGGAAAATAAATAAGATTTGTATAGTCTGGTAACACCAGACACTTTATATCCATCCCTTATGGGTGTACGCCAATTTCAAGTCTATTGATGCTTGGTCTTAGCCAAAAAACAAATGCCAAATAATTTTGACAGTTTTGATTTCGATTGACAAATGACAATTGTATCTTGACATTTGACAAAGTTTGACATTTGAGTTTTGACAATTGGAATTACTTTGCTTTGTAGGTATCGATTAAAGAATTATTATCATTTCGTTGTAACTTGTAAATTAAATTGTGAAAATGGATAGATAACTGCCGTAACAATATTCATAACGGGGTGAAAAAAAATATGTTTGTTTAGTGCGAATAATGTTGTAATCGTATGAAGTGATGGCGGCAGACACGGCAGTGGCGGTCAGCCCCGAGGAAACTCTGGAATCGCTGCTGCGAGAAGCGGAGGCTCTCAAACAAAAGCTGGAAGAGGAGAGACAAAAGCTCAACGATGCCACACGTGAGTTGCCCCGATTCTTACTAACGATAAATATAATACTATGTAAGTATATAAAATGTAAAACGTTTATGCTGTAAATAGCGAGAATGGCTTCAGGTTACTTAAACCTGAGTACACAGATAGATCCAGAAAAAAATCTGCTTTGAAAACTGAGCTATAGTACTACGTACTAGAGACGCTATTGCAAACAAAAAACATGTTGCACTTGAGACATGAGCAGGGTGGGAGGCTGATTGCTTTAGATCAGTAGTGACACAGTTTTGTGCCTACACTTGAATTAATGCCGAAGTGACACAGTTTCGTGCCTACACTTGAATGAATGCAGAATCTATTTGAGCATGTGGATAAAATAAAAATTACTTTTTAATAAAATTTATACGTTCAGTAAGTATGGATCCATAACCCAGCCCAGAACCGGTCTGCGGAATATCTCCCAGTATGTAGCAAGTGCTCAAGGAATGGGTTCGCAAACTAATCAGAAAGCAGTGGGTTGAGAACCCTGGCCTTGAACACTCCTAGACACTAATTCTTGGCTTCAACAAGAAACTGTCTGAAACCTTGGGTAGGAATCAACTAAGAATCCTTACCAGAAGCCTAACCGGGCACTGCAAGCTCAATAGGCACCCAGAATAGGTGTTAGTAAAAAATATCCATAGCCAATTACCTTATTTAACCAAACCCCATAAGAGCACTGGTGATCGCGACAACAATAGAATACAATTACTTAAATATTTTCAAATATTTACTATTACTTAAATATTTTCAAATTACTAATAATATTTTTTTAATTTACTAATATTTTTAAATTATTATAAATTTAATCCTTTTTATTTTAATGTTAAAATTCTTCTAAAATTATTATAATGTACATTGTACGCATGTATAATGTATATAATATTTTAAATGTTACCAAAATACAAACTCGTCTACATGAGTACTTCATTCATTGTCGTCTTTTCATAGATCTGTATTCTGCCTACATTACACTCTAGTAGTAGCCTAGTAATTGAATGTTCGTATTTTAATTGAAAATAGTTAAATAGGAATGCTAATACCGATGAAATATTGCATTGCAGAAGTGTTACTGGAATAATTTTGTAATATCTTAACCCATAAAGTCTAAGCATTTTTGTGACTTTTTTTTTATTGTTGTACACCTGGCGTGCAGAAGAGCTTGTGTGCGACTAAGTGCGCTGTGGCTATATCACTTCAGTTGAATGTGACAAAGCATTGCGTTGCGGTGTCAACTCCACTACATAGTACTTATATCTCAGTGGCTTTGAATGATCATGGACCCATATCACTACAACGTCAAAAATTTTGAAAATTGAGTACACTTTTAAAAAGTTTACACATCTATATATAGAATAAAAGTAACATGTCAAGATAACTTACAGCATTCTTTTGGGATGCATATTAAAATATATCAATAAATCAATAAGTAGGTGCAGTATGGTGGCAAAAATATTATGAATGAACTGAGACTTTTTAATTTATATAATATGTGTAAGTGTATTGTATTCTCCATTAACCCATCAATCGTGGCAAAACGAGATACAATAGCTTTTTCATTGTTATCGCGGCCGGATGTGGCCGCTTAGGACTTGATGAATTAATAGTATTAGACTTTAGAGAAATCCCAAATTTCCTTCCTGGCTTACCATGTCTAATAAGTAATAACTAATAAGTAACATAAATTCTGTCTTTCTTTCTGTTTCTTCAGTATCTTGTGTTGCCGAGAGATTGGAGCCAATACCATATCCTAACCTGAAGATAAGACGGGTGCTGAAGGGTCATCAAGCAAAGGTGTTGTGCTGCGACTGGTCTCCTGATAAACGCCACATCGTATCTTCTTCACAGGTATGTTTAATTAAAAATTAAATGACTATTGAATCTGATAAGTGATAAATATATTAATATGATAGCCATTTTGCTATAAATAACTTGCCAACCTAATGTTAGTTGCAGTCACTAATTTAGTTTGCCTTTTAGGATGGAAAAGTTATCATATGGGATGCTTTTACTGCTACAAAGGAGCTCACCATCGCCATGCCGAGCACCTGGGTCATGGCATGTGCATATGCACCGTCAGGGAACATGGTGGCTGCAGGGTAAGCCATTATACATAATATATTCACCTACATAATATTAATTCTTTGATTGGGGATTCTAAGAATTGCTTATGTATTCTATTGTTGTCGTGATCACCGGTGCTCATACAGATCTTGATGTGTTAATTGTTAGGAAACATCTCTATAATACAATAACTGCAGGAGTGCTGTATAATGTATTATAGATATCGAAATTATTCTCATTTATTTTGATGACCTCTGTGGCTCAGTCGTGAACGCGTTGGTAGCTCAAAAGAGGCGGTCGCGGGTTCGAATCCCGCCGACGGAATTTTTAGTTTCCCAGAAGAAGTGTGCCATTTCTGTTTTTGTTGAAGTTGATAGATGTATTCTTGAGAGTAGCGACTCCAAAAATGCTGTTTGAGCTTCTCTATTCTTTGATAACGTTGAAGGACATTGATGTTCGCATTTTCAAGTTGGGGATATTGTACAGACAGAAGTGGCCGTCCAATTAAAAAACCGGCCAAGTGCGAGTCGGACTCGCGCACCGAGGGTTCCGTACAAACCAAAATATGCAGCTTAAATTGCTGTTTCTTTTGATTGCGTTGACATAGAAGTTTGATTTTGTTACAGCTTAAAGGTATTATAGACCTGAGTATTTGGTATGAATTTCAATTTAATACCTCTACGCGTTTATGAGGAAATGGGTAGTAAGTTTAAAATTATTAAAAAAAAATATATTATGTGATGTAACTAAAAATTTATGGTTTTCGTAATTTTTCCTTTATCTTTGCTATAAGACGTTGCTTCGTACCAAATTTCAAGATTCTGAGTTCACGGGAAGCATCCTGTAGGTTTTGATTCCCTTGCAAGTGTCGAAAATTTGCGGCATAAACGGCTGTATCTTTTGATTGCGTTGGCTTAGAAGTTTGATTTTTTCACAGCTTCAAGGGACAGTAGACCTGAGTAATTGATATAAATTTCAGCTTCATACCTCCACGCGTTCCTGAGAAAAAGGGTCTTGACAGACGGACAGACGGACAACAAAGTGATCCTATAAGGGTTCCGTTTTTTCCTTTTGAGGTACGGAACCCTAAAAATGAGATGGAGTTAAAAAGGATAGGTCTGTCGGGTCGGTAGACAAAGGAGTAAGAGGTCTTGAATTCAAGATTGCCTCAATTTGATACAAACATGTTGAAAGCTCCTCGTAAACTAAGTGTGTTAAATTTAAGACGCGACGCAAGAGAGTTTTAACTGACTTTACTGCAGCCTCCCAAATACCTCCAAAATAAGGAGAATATGGATGGATAAAATGAAAATGTATATGTAATTCGGCTAAATTAACTTGAATATAAGGATTGTTAAGTTTTAAAAAGCGTTTAAGTTCGTTACATGCTCCAACGAAAGTTGTACCATTGTCAGAGTAAATGTTTTGAGGTTTACCTCTTCTTGAAATGAAACGGTTAAAGGCAGCCAAAAAAGCCTCCTTACTGAGGTCTGTTACAAGTTCTAGATGTACAGCCTTAACTGCAAAACAGACAAACACACAAATATAGGATTTTTGCAATCTACAACCGTGACCCTTTCGATCAGCTATAACAATTGGACCAGTATTGAGAAATGGAAATTCAAGATACGTCCTTTCAGCTGGCAAATTACCCATAATGTATGTAATTTGCCGAATTTCTACCACCTAAAGGCCAAAAATGTGTTCTAATATTACATAAAATTAATTGAGCTCCACCGTGTAATAGTTCTTTATGCTTGCATTCAAACATGATTTTAGTTATATTATGTTTTGAACATATTAAAATAGGATGTTTAATGTCATATGAATAAAATGAATTATTTAATCTTCCTCCAACTCGAATTAAATTGTCCTTATCGATAAAAGGTGTAAGTGATTATAATCTACTATTTTTGGTAATGTCATAGAAGTCTTAAGTAATAAAAATTCATCAGGGAACATTTCCTGATGTGAATAGCTAAGAAGACGCTGTTGCGATGATTGCAATTCTAATCAAGTTAAAAAAATGTTTACCTTTATTTAATTTATTTCGACAATTGAATATGAATCTATTAATGTATGCAAAAACTCTTATTAATTTTTTATAATTTGATGATTTATGAATTAATTGATGCAATGAATTTTGTTGTACTGGGGCCTTAATATCCGCATGATGTGCAAGTTCAGGAAGTAAAATGTTATCTAAATTTGGATTAGAAGTGGTACAAAATTCTGGAGAATGTAAAAAGTCAGGACCGCTCCACCAGAGTGCGGAAGCGCTGAGGTACTCAGCATTCACCCCGCGGCTTGCCAAATCGCCTGGGTTAAGTTTGGATTGCACATAACTCCATTTCATAGAACCAGTGGTCTCTTTTATCTCATTTACTCTATTTCTAACAAATTGTTTAAGGGAAGTTGACTCGATTGAAAGCCAACTCAAGACTATTGTAGAGTCACACCAAAAATAAGAATCGCTAATCTCTAATGTTAAAGAATTTACAACTTTTTTATAGAGTCTTGCTCCTAACAAGGCGCCACACAGCTCTAATCGTGGTATTGTCGTAGGCTTAAGAGGCGACACCTTGTTTTTTGATATTAAAAGACACACATGTATAGAGCCACTAGTAGAGATAGTTCTCACATAAACACACGCACCGTAACCACGCTCAGAAGCATCTGTGAAAGTATGAAGTTGCACAATTTTTGAATTATCTTGTAATGTCCAATGTGGTATACGAATCGAATTTAAGTGGTAGAGACAACTGACTATGTTATTAAATTGTTGTTTTATTTCTGGAGACACTTCGTCATCCCAGCTACATTTTTGTTTCCATAAATGTTGCAATAGAATTTTTGCTTGCAAAATGCACGGACCTACCAAGCCTAAAGGATCAAAAACTTGACTAATAAATGAAAGTGTGTTACGTTTTGTGTATTTTTGTTCAAAAGAATTATTAATTGAAAAATAAAAAGTATCAAGTGAAGTATCCCAATATAATCCTAATGTTTTAGAAGGAGATGAATCTAAATTAAGAGTTTTATGTGTACAATCATTGCTAAAATTTAATTTGTCTAAAATTATTGAACTATTTGATTTATGTTTAGACTATGAAAATATTCACCAACAAAAAGTGGAACTTCAAAGCATTGTTGACTCTTTTGATCAGTGCAGAGACGAATATGAAGAAACGCTCAAGAACTCTGCTTATCTTAAGAAAAAATTGGACAGTGCTGAGGAATATATACTCCAACTGGAAGACCAATTAGACATTCAGCGATCAAATCAAACACAGATTTTATTCAACCAATTAATAAAAGACAATAAGTGTTCTGTTTCTAACACATCTTGTAACAATATTAGCACCATCGATTTAACTGCAGATGATACAGTACCAGTGTGCATTATGGACAGTAAGAGAAAACTGAAGAAATATGTAAAAATTAAAAGATTTATAAAGAAAGCTCAGCAATTGTCAATTAAAAATAAAAAAGTAGTTATAAAATTGTCTAAAACAACAAAGAATAAAATGTTTTTGAGTGATAAATTGCTGAAATGTTCTAGTGAATTAGAATATAATTATGAGGCCGATGTATGCAGCCTTCAGGCTGAAATCTCAAGTTTATTGTTTTCATTAGAAAATATTACAAAAAAATATGAATTATCAAAAAAGGAAATACAGGGACATAATATTTCTGCCATGGATGATTTGCTTGAAATGTTACACTATAATGAGGAACGAGTGAACTCGTTGTTAAAAGTCAATACTATTTCAGAAATTCAAGAAAATCATTTAACTGGAGGAATATCACCTGATATGAAAAGCCAGAAGGTAAATACTGAAAGCCAGACTAATATCTGCCTATTTAGTGATGAAATAGGAAGAGACTTGGGTACATATCTTTATAGAATGTGTGGACAATTGGTCACTAACTTTTGTATGCCCGGAGCTACTTACTGTGAGATAATAGACAGGGCATCAACTATGACTTATTGTCCTAACACCACTATTATGATTCTAGTCGGGAGAAGGGGTAAAGTAAATAAGAAACAGATGACTGATCTTTTAGAGTGTTTATATAATATTAAAAACTTAACAAACATTATATTATTCACTTTGCCCTATATAAAAATGTTGCCAAAAAGCTGTGCTCATGAAAATCAAATTAGATTTAGGTTGAATAGCATATTATTGTATAGTGCTGTCAACAATAATTGTATAGTTTTAAGCGACACACAACCAAAATGTCAGGTTGTGGATATAAATAATTTAGATAGTAAATTTATTAATAATATAAGTATAGATAAGTACTACTTATCTCATTACTGTAAGAAACATATAGCAAAGATGCTATCAAATTTTTTATTTTCTTTGAAAGCCAAGAATTTGGCTTCTTTGACTCCTGCTTCTATTGAGCAGTATTCTAATTATAGTAACGAGTTGGAATATGTTCCAATTAATTATTTAAATTAGACCATAAGACAATGGAGGATGTCTCTTGCACTAATAGCTTAAGTGTGAAAAATCCTACCAAAACTTACTCCAATATAAATAGCAAGAATGTTATAAGCTTGGTGCATCAGAACTTTCAAGGAATGGTAGGTAAAGAGCTTGAAACTGAGTTATTTCTAAAACAATTTCAAATTGATATTATTTGTATTTCAGAACACTGGTTTAGAAAACATGAACTCATTTTCAATCTCAATGATCACCAGGTGGCAAGCTCGCTCAGCAGAGAGATTGCCATTAGAGGCGGATCACTTATATTAATTAGAAAAAATTAAAAATTCAAAGAACGCAAAGACATTGTGAACCTCTCTTCTGAACGGATAATAGAAGTAGCCTGCATAGAGTTAAGTCAACTAATTATTGTAAGCGTATACAAGCCACCATCAGGGTTATATGACTCCTTTGAACAAAGCATGGAACAAATATTATCAAAGATATGTGCATCTAACAAAAAAGTTATCGTTTGTGGTGACTTTAATATTAATTTATTTGACTTGAACTCTACTACTGTTAGATTCACATCTCTATTTAAATCATATAACCTAAATTACTTGTTTTATGAGTCAACAAGAATCTGTGACACAACAGCAACTTGTATTGATAATATTTTTACAAATTTTTCTCTATGTAAAAAAGAAATAATAAATAAGCTTAGCTCTGTAGGCAACTAGCCTCATTTAATATACATTGCGATAGTTACCTAGAGGAAAAGCGTGTGTTTGTTCCTGTGAATACAAAACGTATTGAGAAGTTTAGAAATAACTTAAGTTCAAGTATTCAACTATTATTGGATGAGACAAATAGCTCAGATGAAGCATTTAACAAATTGTTTAAGATGATTAGAACCCAATTTAATACTGTATTTACTCCTAGAACGGTTAAAAAAAGCCATAAAAATAATAATAATTTTACAGTATGGGCAACTACAGGAATTAAAATAAGCAGACAAAGATTATATGAATTGTATTATGAAAAATGCATGAATACTAGTGATAAATTCAAAACATATGTAAAAAAACTATTCAAAGATTTTTAAAAAAGTTTGTAAAGCCGCTAAGGCTATTCACATTAGGAATAAAATTGAAAATTCGAGAAATAAAATCAAAACTACTTGGAAAGTAATAGCTGGTGAGACTGGAAACGTCACCTGTCGTAGCTCTGATTTTGAAATTTATTTTGAAAATAAAAAGATTACCAATGATCATGAGGTTGCGACGGTCTTCGAAAAATTTTTTGCTGACATTCCGGTCTCAACTACGAAAAATTTAAACTCCTCATCTGCAGCTGCTGAAAAACTACTCAGAGACAATGTAAAGGAATGTAATGTCAATTTTAGGTTTACAGAGATTGTCCCCAAAGATATCATTGATACTTTTAAATAAATAAATATTAAAGATACTTCTGATCTCTGGGGCATGTCTACTAAAATTATCAAATCAATAATTGACATTGTAGCTCCTCATCTATCAATGATTTTTAATGACTGCATAAAGAGTGGTGTTTTTCCTGACTTGATGAAGCACAGTAAAGTTGTACCTTTATTTAAAGCGGGACTTAAATCTGATCCTACAAATTATAGGCCTATATCGATTCTACCGACTCTAAGTAAAATATTTGAAAAAATAATTTTAAATCAGTTACTATTACATTTTAACTTAAATAATTTATTGCACAAAAATCAATATGGTTTTACTAAGGGTCGATCCACAACGGATGCTGGTATATGTCTTCTTTATAGTATATTTGAAGCATGGGAGGACTCGCAGGATGCCCTAGGGGTTTTTGCGACCTCTCCAAGGCTTTTGACTGTGTTGAGCATGCTACATTGATCAGGAAATTGCACCACTATGGCATTAGGGACTCAGCACTCAACCTTTTGACATCTTACCTCAAAAATAGAACTCAAAGGGTTGACATTAATAGTAAAAGGTCCAATGGGACCAAAATAGAATTAGGCGTCCCACAGGGATCCATTTTAGGTCCATTCCTTTTTCTCATCTACATAAACGACTTACCTTATCTTGTTAAGGATAATGATAATGAGATAGTACTTTTTGCTGATGACACTTCACTTATTTTTAAAGTGAAGCGACAACAGTCAAATTACGACGAGGTAAATAGTGCTCTCTCAAAAATAGTACATTGGTTTAACGTTAATAACTTACTTCTAAATTCTAAGAAAACTAAATGTTTAAAATTTACTTTGCCCAATGTTAGGCAAGTTAAAACCAATATACTATTAAATGATGAGAAGATGGATTTGGTGGACTCCACTGTATTCTTAGGCATTACACTAGATAGTAAACTACAGTGGTCCTCATATTGCTAATCTTGCAGATAGGCTCAGTTCTGCAGCATACGCAGTCAGAAAAATACGGGAAATTGCTGACGAAGACACAGCAAGACTAGTTTATTTCAGTTATTTTCATAGTAGAATGTCGTATGGCATCCTCTTATGGGGAAACGCTGCCGACATTAATACGATTTTTGTGCTGCAGAAGCGAGCTATACGTTCAATTTATAAAATGTCAGCTTTTGAATCTCTGAGAGAAAAGTTTAAAGAAATTGGTATTCTAACTGTTGCTTCTCAATACATTTTGGATAATGTTTTATATGTTAGAAAGAATCTTAGTAAATTTACAACCAAAAGTGACATTCACGGAAGAAACACTAGAAATAAGTACAAACTAGAAATACCGGTGATCAGACTTAGTAAAGTTAGTAAATCTTTTAAAGGTCAATGTGTACGCCTTTACAATAAAATCCCAGAAAACGTTCAAAATCTTTCCATTAATAAATTTAAAAAAGTAGTCAAAGAACGTTTGTGTGCCAAAGCCTATTATAAGGTCAATGATTTCATAAACGACGGCACATCTTGGGAGTAGTTTTTTTCTCACTTTTTTTGGTAAATAAAGTGGGCCCCCTGCGAGTTTCTTACGCCGGTTCTTCTCGCCGGGTTAGTTCCCGAACCGGTGGTAGGCATCATGTAGACTTTCAGAAAATATTTGCAAAAATTTATTCTGAATAAAAAAAATTGAGTTTGAGTTTGCCATTTGCGTAATTTAAAATGAGCTGATTCTAAAGTGGAATTTACAGTTTTAGCCAATTCAATAGTAGATTCTATAGAGTCTGAACCGCTTAAATAGTCATCAATATAAAAATCGCGCTTGATAGAATGTAAAGCTAAGAAATTAGATGTTTCGTTGGCAAGAGACGCCAGACACTTTGTGGCTAGATATGGAGCTGATGAGGTACCATATGTAACCGTATTAAGAGTGTAAGATTTTAAATGTTCATTGGTATTAAATCTATAAATAATTTGTTGTAGATGATTAAATCTATAAAATTTTTCTACATCCCCCGTTACTACAAATTTATGCTGGCGAAACCTTAGCAATATTGACATCGGTCGTCTTGAGTTTTCGGACCTATCATTTGGATGTCGTTACAGCTCTTACCAGAGGTAGTAACCGCAGATGCATCAAAAACGACACGTAATTTTGAAGTTGTACTTGACTCTCTAATCACTCCATGATGAGGCAAATAATAATTATGTTTATTAGAAAAGTGTGAATTTGGAAAATTTAATGACATATGACCAAGATTAATGTATTCTCTAATAAATTCGTCATAATCATTTTTTAATTTAGGATTTCTCTTAAATCTGTTCTCAAGTGCTATAAATCTACGTTTAGCTAAAGCGTATGAATCACCCAAAATGTCTGGTGAATCCTTCAACGGTATTGTAACTACGAATTGACCAGTTGAAGTACGAAAAGTAGTATCTTTAAATAAATCCTCACAAGCCTTTTCTTCGTGAGAATATGTATGTTTAGAAGGAATGGAGTCCAATTCCCAGAACTTTTATAAGTTGTAATCTAATTCATTGTTAGAATTATGACAACTAACATGTTGTGTATAATTGTTATAAATGCAACCGGATATAATCCATCCTAGTTTAGAAGAATGCAATTTTGGATGAGATGAACCAATGTTACAGGTTTCTGAATTTAATACTGCTCAAAAAATTTCTGCACCTACTAAGATATCTATAGTAGATGGAATGTTGAATGTGGGGTCAGCTAATTTGATTTCTGGTGGAATTGGTAGATGCGTGATGTTTATGTAAGAACTAGGAAGAGCGTTTGTGATTTTAGGCAAAATATAGCAATCTATATTTGCTTTGAAGTCACCAAAACAAGACTCAAAGAATAGTTCACATACCTGAGTGGCATTTGTTATGTTATAGTTTACAGTAGAAATAGCGGAGTCAGTGCAATGCCTCACCAAACCCAGTCTATGACATAGTTCCTCGGTGATGAAGTTGCAAGTACTTCCATTATCCAGCAACATTCTTGCTTTATGAAATTGGCCATCTTTGTCTTTTACACGCACTAAAGCTGTGGATAGTAGAACACAAGAGGCATTAGAAGACAACGAAGTGTTTGATGTAAGAGCTATATTAGAAGTAGAAGATGATGACGATGAATTTTTGTTGACCTTGTCTTTATGTAAAAGTGTGTTATGTTTAAAATTGCAATATTTGCAATTAGATAATCTACACCGGTTTTGATGATGACCTGGGCGCAGACAATTGATGCAAACTTTACTTTGATTTACCTTTTTTATACGTGAATCAACGTCAAGTTTAATAAATGATGGACAAGAAAACAAAAAATGATTTTGTGAACACATAGGACATGAAATGTTACCTTTAGAATTGTTATTATGTTCACTGTTAAAATTAGGTTTGTCTTTAAAAAAAAATGAATTTTTGTTACTATTCGATAAGTTTGAATGGCTTTTATTAATGTAATTTAAATGTTGTGAGTCAAAATTAAAAGTTTCCAATAAATCACACCTATTATTTAAAAATTTTGTAAATTGTTCAAGACTTGGCGAATTACAATTTAAACTGCCTTTATATTCCTCCCATCTTCTAGAAGTGGCAAGGTCTAACTTTTTTGATAACAGAAATATTACAATGGTATCCCAGTGGATTACTGGCTCACCGAGTGCAGAAAGCGCTCGGAGGTTCTTATTCATAACACCAATTAAATTCCTAATTTCCGCACTCGATTCAGTTGTTATATTTTTTGCATTAAATAAAGCTTGTAGATGATTATTAATTAAAAGTCGTGTATTGTCAAACCTGTCAGTTAATAATTGCCATGCGATGGGGTAGTTGTTCGCTGTTATGTCTAAACTTTGAATAATGATAGTGGCACTGCCTTTCAAGGCGGCCCGTAAATAATGAAATTTGTGTACCTGTGATATGTTGTTGTTGTTATGGATAATAGAAAGATACGTATCTCGAAATTCCAACCATTCCTGGTAGTCTCCACTGAATTGAGGTAAACTGATAACCGGTAAATTGAACTTGGGAGCACAATTATCATCTTGATCGACAGCCATTGATACTTCTCGAGAAGCTGGTGGTGACATGACAGCATTCAACAAAAGGCGTGCCGAGGAAACTAGACTATAATATTATTCCTCGTATTGCCCACGCACAGCGTACTCGTCTTCCACTTTCTCCGACAATGATTCAATTTCCGTCTGTAATGCGTCGAATTGATCGAATGTAGTGTTTATTTTATTTATTCGACATTCTAGTTCGCATTTTTGTCTTTCTGCGAGTGTCTCATGACCACTAATAAGCTCGAAATAAACTTCCGAATGATGTTAATTTAGCTTTTAGACTTCCACGTTTCTTAATTAAATCTTTAATAGAAGCCATTTTATGTTAAAACAAGTTTTCGAACGATAATATGCCCCTTAAAAACGTCAATGTTCAACAAAAACCCGGTTTGAGTAAGCCGAGCCTGATATGGCGCCGGTGAAGACAATCTATTATAATCGATGTAGAAACAACACTTAGGGCCTGTTTCACCGCTTCCTGATAAGGCTATCCACCACTTAATTTGACAGATGGAGTATGGAAAATCTGTCAAATAACCCTATCGGGCACCTTATCTGGAAGCGGTGAAACAGGCCATTATTACACAAATTTCGTAAAAATATTGTAAGAAACACGAAGCTATAATGATTTACAAGTATATTTTTGTTATTTTAATGTAATTGCATTGATAATTACGTGTTGTATCAAATGATGCAATATTGAAAAGTACAAAATCCTATTCGAGGGAAAATGATTTTATGGAAGGTAATTAGTTGGTATTGGAACGAACTCACTCGATTCTGTAGAAACTAGAAGAATCTTGTCCCCAGTTAATTCCTTGAATTATAGGCTGCACACTATAATGTGGCCACTGGGTTTAAATTCCGAGTGCCGAAAAAATTCCTTTGTTCTGATTCCAATATGGCAGGCGATGTCTTCCTTCCCGAATTTTGCACTAGGTCGCTTGTTTCACATTTGAAGGACCATTATGTTTGTGTTTTGCCCGTAAAAAAGTGATAACCGTTTATGGTTACTCTAAATGCACTGATCGCGTACAGTATTAAATAATATGTTGTGTATCATATAATTAAAATCTTAAATATATTATGTATAGTAGGTATATAAATATATTATGTATAGTATAAAAGTATTAAATATATTTCCGTTGTCTGGTACCCGTAACACAAGTCCTTCAGGTACTTACCACGGGGCCAGACTGACGTGAAGCGTCCATAGATATTATTTATATATAAAAATGGATTTTCAAATGTGTTAGTCGCGCTAAAACTCGAAAACAGCTGAACGAATTGGAATAATTTTGGTCTTAAAATATTCGTAGAAGTCCAGGGAAGGTTTTAAAGTGACACGAAGTTCACCGGGACAGCTAGTTATTTATAAAAAATCTACTTACTTTAGAAAAGTTAAAGTATAAACTATAATCCCACAAAGTCTGTAGTGTTCATTGTATAATGTATATTAACCTATTAACTCCCCGACGGGGGGCTGACCGGCAGGGGGCTGGACAACAAGGTGAGCGTGTTCCCGCTGGGCGAGGAGGAGCCGGGCGCGCGCAAGCGCACCGTCGCCACGCACACCTCGTACATGTCCTGCTGCCTGTTCCCCCACACCGACCGCCAGCTGCTCACCGCCAGCGGCGACGGCTCCTGCGCGCTCTGGGACGTCGAGAGCGGCCAGCTGCTGCAGAGCTTCCAGGCGCACGCCGCCGACGTGATGGCGCTCGACCTGGCGCCCAGCGACGCCGGCGACACCTTCGTGTCCGGCGGCTGCGACCGCGCCGTGCTCGTGTGGGACATGCGGTCCGGGCACGCGGTGCAGGCGTTCGACGCGCACCAGTCGGACGTGAACAGCGTGCGCTTCCACCCGTCCGGCGACTCGCTCGCGTCCGGCTCCGACGACGCGCTGTGCCGGCTGTTCGACCTGCGCGCGGACCGCGAGGTGGCGCGCTACGGCCGCGAGGCGATGCTGTTCGCGGTCAACTCGGTGGAGTGGTCGCTGAGCGGGCGGCTGCTGTTCGCCGGCTACAGCGACTACACGGCGTGCGCGTGGGACGCGCTGCGGGCGACGCGCGCCAGCGTGCTGGCCGCCCACGAGCACCGCGTGTCGCGCGTGCAGCTCGCGCCCGACGGCACCGCGCTCGCCACAGCCTCCTGGGACACCACCGTGCGCGTCTGGGCCTAGGTACACCCGTGTCCCGCGTAAGGACCGACTAGCGACTGTCGTATCGGTGCATTAAATCCTATTTATTCGTCGTAATGAGGACTGTATGTGTGCAATAGGAGTATTTAAATTTTTAAAATTATTATAATACATTTACGTAAGTATAGAGTCATATAGCAGCCGTAGAGTTGAGTGTTGATGAAGAAATTATGCATAATAATATAATATCGGATCGTGCCGCGGCCCGAGCCGAGAGTTGTCGGTTTTTGTCGATGTTCAAAGGCGCCTCGGTACGTTTGCCGCGCACTACGAGTAACACGTACTGACCGACCGAGCAACTGCGCGCGAGGCTGCCTCGCGAGGCGGCTCGCTTACAGTACGCGGCTATTGAAGCGCGCGCGCGCGTTTTGAGATAACACGAGTAATGTTATTGGTACTGCCATTCCTAATATTTTTTAATAACTTTTTTAAGATAAGTTGTTGTGCAGTTTTGAAAATTAGTTTATAGACTTTAAAGTATTACTAACCATAATATAATACATAGACGTGATTAATTAATTATTATTAATAATGGATAGTCAAGAGGTTGTCAATACTTTCTAAATATTAAAGTTCTGTATAAAAGCATCTGTTTGGAGTCCCTCTGACACTACCTATATATGTAAATTACATTTTGGGGATTCTATCGCCACGGGTGGGACACTTGTACCTTAATTTCAGTATGTGTGAGTTGTGACTAATTTATGGAAATTGTATCAATGATATCAAATTGGTTTATATAAAGAATAACAGAATATTTTATAAGTATACTTTTATAATTATATTGGAGGCGGGGATAACACCATGTAAAGTGATATCAAAATGACAGTAAATATCTGCCACGGGTGGGACAAAAAATGGACATACTTGTTACACATGAATCATATTCAACAAAACTCTGCTTTCTTATTAAACTTTTTAATGCAAACTACAATATTTGTTTGAAACAATAAACTGAACGTAACATTTCAATAAAAAACAATGCCCTATTATTAAAACATATTTTACAAAAATTAAATAAAGAGTGTCACGGGTGGGTGGTAGTTGGGACTAACAATGTTACCGGTGGGACATGTACGACTTATTAGGCAAAATACGCGCCTTATAAGCTTTTTTAGGGTTCCGTGCCCAAAGGGTAAAAACGGGACCCTATTACTAAGACTTCGATGTCTGTCTGTCCCTCTGTCTGTCCGTTTGTCTGTCACCAAGCTGTATCTAAAGAACGGCTGTAGCTAGACTTCTGAAATTTTCACAGATTGTGTATATATGTTCCCGATATAACAACAAATACTAAAAACAAAATAAATTAAATATTTAAGGGGGGCTTCCATACAACAAACATATTTTTTTTTGCAATTTTTTGCTCAATATCAATAATGGCAATAGGTAGGCACTTGAAATATTGACAAAATACTTAGTCGTATTAATACTTTGATAATAATAAAATTGAAACAATTTTTCGCATATTTACGTAAAGTTCCATCTAAGTCTATGTTTGCGAGTATATAAAAAATTTTAAAAATCAATATATGCTAATAAGTATTATGTTACCGTGATATTTGAAGTATTTTGTATCGAAATATAATAATTATTTATAGCATAAAAACAACTTGAAAAAAATTCGTTCCAAAATTTCAAGCTTTACTTTCTCATAGAATCCCCCACCTGTAAAATATTTTGTTAATAAATTTTCCCACTATTTATATATTTTTATTGTTATAATGATATGTTTTTAAACTGAGAATTATCTTCTTGGGTAGGTTAGGTAATGACAGAGATGAAACATACAACTAAACCTTAACTGATGTTTATTAGATTTTGGAACGAGCCCTTCCATTTGATTATTTTATTTTGTGAAAGAATAATCACTCATTTAGACTTCAAAAGCACAAAACAATAGTATTTTAGGTATATATTTAGCATGTTGAGTTGTTAAAACTCAACGAATTGGAATTGTTAGTGTGTATGGCTCTTGTAATAATGTAAATGAAGCGCAAAACTAATATCGTGAGGGCTCAAGTCTAGTCCCATGTTAAGTCACATGTATCAATGTGTAGTGAACTGTGTAGTAACTAGTAACTATTAATGTTTCGACGAATAAAGTATTCTCGCCGCGGCCGTTGGTCGCGGAGATGTTTACTAATGATGTAGGACTTTTATTTACCACTCCGCACTCGTGTCTCGTAGTAGACTAGTAGTAGCAAGTTGAAAGGCAACTTTAATGTAGTAAAGTTGAAATGCTGCCCTTTATTAATTACCTATAATTACGGTGTACGGTGTACGCAGTTTATGAAGATTGAATGGCGTGCGCGTTCAATTATTATCAATATTAACCTTAGACGGTCATATTGCACGATAGCTGTGTCCACACTCAACTCGCCCTCTGACCGTATCCAAAACTTATTTGATACGTGGGAGAGCCATGCTTCGGCACGAATGGGCCGGCTCGACCGGAGAAATACCACGTTCTCACGGAAAACCGGCGTGAAACAGCGCTTGCGCTGTGTTTCGCCGAGTGAGTGAGTTTACCGGAGGCCCAATCCCCTACCCTATTCCCTTACCATCCCTACCCTTCCCTATTACCCTATTCCCTCTTAAGAGGCCGGTAACTAAATTGAGACTGGCGAAGTTAGGTATATAACGCGCACACACAAACGCGAGGACGCTCAGTCGCTTGTGAGTTGTGCGTGAGTCGACGGTAATTTTGGTGATTAAACAGTTTTGAATTTTGATCCTTAGATATATTTATAGGATTTAAGTCAGACATATTAATAAATAAAATGACACTTAAATTTCAAATTATAACTCTATTTTAATCAATCATCCAACAGAAATTATAGTAGTTTAAGAGTAAGTAATCTATTCTTATATTATTTCTAATTTACACAAAGTAATTAGAACAATTAGAGTCAGGGATACTGCAAGCTATATATAGCTAGCAAGATACAACTAGTGCACCGAGCCTCGCCAGAGCCGAGACTGCCTGCGCAAGGCTCGCTCCGCCATTTATAACGATAGACTCAGTAGTGGGGAGAGTGGGGATACTTGAAGAACCGGCTGTGACGTGCTCGGTGCAGGTGTTGTTTACACAAATTCTTGCTATAGGCGCGTACGGCGGTACAGGTAGGCGCCGTCATATTCTTTTTTTATTATTATTTATGTGTATTTGAATATCGTGGTTTTTTATTTGAAATAAAAAGTGTGGTTAATTAGTTTGCATGAAATATATTGTATCAAAAATGTTACCAGGTGTTTAGAATAATGCCCAACGATTTTAATAATAATAATAATAATTTATTTACCAGAGATTTTGGTAGTGAGATGAGTTGAGGAGGGATAGGTTGGATGAGAAAAACCCCCCCGTAGCACTTCCACCCTCAGGAGACCCTCCGTTTATGAGAAATTCGCATTTAAAATTTTCGTAATTTCGAGGTTAGGTCTTCTATTCTCTGGTGTTTACGAAGTGTTTTCAAGGCTGTGGTGAGTGTGGGACGAATATTCTATCATTCCAAAACTATATAATCCAAGGTTTCTTAATAAAAATTAAGTAAAATTATCAAAATTCACTACTATAAAGTAATTGTATGGGTTTGGAAAATTTGGGCTTCTTCTTCTTCTTTTTTTTTGTTGGCTTTTGGCACTGATACCGAGGCGAGGGTGTACTTTGCCACTTTATTTGACATTCCGATTTGCATTTTGCATTGTTTTTGTAATTTTATGTAATTGTGTAATTTTGTGTTGTGTAATTTTATGTATATAAATATGTAATTAATAAAAAAAACATGTTCAGGAAGGCTCCATAATTCACACAGATTATTGGAGAGCATATAATTGCCTTTATGAACATGGATTTATCCATGTATATACTTATTTATCATGGATTTGTGGCACCAGATGGGACACACACCCAACGAATAGAATCCCAGTGGCGGGGCCTCAAAAAACAGTTCCGCCAAGAGCACAACAAAAGAGATTTCACAGATTGGTTGTGTGAACAATCTTGGCGGAGAAAAATTCCCTTAAACCATTTAGACCCATTTGAGGAATTACTTCGGGTAATAGAATATGTTTATAGGTAGTTCTAAATAGTAACGAAACGATTAACCAGGACTTGCCGTGGCGGCGGAGGCGGAGGACCAAAAAGCCGGAGCTGCCTAAGGCGAGTCTTGGTTTCTTTGTTTCGTTACGCAAGGGCGAAGGGGCTGCATTTCCCGCAGCGCCGGAGACGTGATAGACGGACATGGTCCCAAAAACGAATTTGCCAACCCCTAGAGTGAAATTCCTAAGCAGGAGGTTGCATTTTGATAAAAATGCAACCTCCTGCTTAGGAATATAATAGAGGGGGGGGGGGGCTAAATCGTTGGGCATTATTCTAAACTTTTACCCGTAGTTCCGGATTTGGGGGAATAACGGATTGTTCATTATTTAGGGTTGGTACTAGGGGTCCGACCCCGGCCTCACACGCTGATTGTGTGAAGCCGCTCGCGCGCGTAGCAAAAACTAACGGCGTTCGAGTGTTTATCGCGGTAGAGTAGCTCTGATGTTTTATCTTTTTGACTGAGTGGGCCGGCCCTCCCCCTCCCGCGTGCGGTCGGGTGGACTCGCGCGCGATTGTCCTTATGTCAAGACAGAGCTCTCTATATTATCAATAACGCGATCGCGATTTATAATTCGTCTTTATAATTAATCGCCTGCTCTAGCGGAATCCGAACTCGTGCCCGGCCGCGGGTTCGGTTCCGTGTAGAGTCGGTCTGTGTGCCGAGTGCGAGTTTCATGTGAAAAGTCCGAATGATTTTACTTCGGTTTATCCGAATAAACTCCTAACTCATCGACTGTCAAGATTAGGCGAGTGTGAGTTACGATCGAGCTAAACCACTTGATCTGCGTTTACTCATCGTGAGTGACGAGCAATTGTTTCGTAGTGTTGGTAGTATTGAAACGTCAAATTATTAACCAACTAATTTTAGTAGTGTTTATTTTAAGAGAGAAGTAAACCAAACGAATGGTCTATTTAAGTTGTATGGGTTACCAAACAAAATATTATCTTGATTCTTGATAACAATAGGTAGGTACTTACCTATGTAACTTTCGTGTTTAAAACTAGATACTACTTATAATTTTACACTTCAAATATTATGAGAACAAGTAATTATTGTTCTCAATAATTGTAATAATTGATGGTTTCGTTTATGGAGGAGTAAGTTTAAAAAAATATGAGGTTGTACTTGGAGGGAAGGGCACTATGGGAAAAAGACAGAAAAATTTTTCGTCAAAATTTTAACCTCTCATAACCACCCTTTTTGAATATACCAATCGATATAGATTTTTGCTTGCCAAGGGAAGCAAAAAAGCTCATATAAACTTTTCTCAAAAATCAAACCCTGTCGAATGACAGGCTGAAATGTGGCCCGTTAGTAGGTATGGCGAAAATACTTAAGACAAATTTTGACGAAAAAATTCAACCCCCTATGACCACCCCTTTTTATTATACCAATCGATAGGGGGTGTCAAGGGGAGCAAAAAAGCTCAGATAAACTTTTCTCAAAAATCAACCCCTGTCAAATGACAGGCCGAAATGTGGCCCTGGTTAGTATGGCGAAAATACTTAGACAAATTTTGACGAAAAAATTCAACCCCCTATGACCACCCCTTTTTACTATACCAATCAATAGGGGGTGTCAAGGGGAGCAAAAAAGCTCAGACAAACTATTCTCAAAAATCAACCCCCGGCTAGATAGAGGCCGATATACAAACCTCGTTAGGGCTACGGTTCACAAACCTACCCCAATTGTTTTGGTGATCATATGGGTTGAGGAAGGATATTTTGGGTGAGAAAAACCTCCCTATGCCACTTCCACCCCCGGATATCCCCCCCCCCCCCTCCCCATTTAGATAAAACTAATCAAAATTCCCTACTGTATAGTAACAGTAATTAATAGCAATTTTGCCCAATACGACATGGTTGGGTTAGGTTAGATGGCTAAGGCGGGAGCGTAGCTTGGTGGTTGGTTATTTTTTGTGTTTGCTTGGTTGGTTATTTTTTGTGAACCACCCAGAAATAGTAGCCCCGCGTGGCGGGGCTCCATCGACTTTCTTTTGTAGTAGTTTGTCAATCCCTAGAGTGAAATTCCTAAGCCGAAGGCTTAATTATTATGTTGTGTTAACAGAAGATTTTTTGTATAACCTCCAGTCCTGGCAACAGAAATAAATCAAGTCCCGACAAATGTATAACCTCCTCCTTTTTGGGCACATACAATATACATTACATACATTTCGGCCTGTCATTTGACAGAGGTTGATTTTTGAGAAAAGTTTATCCAAGCTTTTTTGCTCCCCTTGGCGCCCCCTATCGATTGGTATAATAAAAAGGGGTGTGTAGGAGCTGCTTACTCGACTACACCCTTTTTGTGATATGATAGATTGATTATTAAATTAAAATTCCTTGATAATATAAAATGATAATATATTGACTGTATGTTAATGCTAAAAATGAGTGCGCGATTGATGACGGCTTGTTGCGATCTGCCCGAGAGTATGCACTTGCCGGGACTCCGGGAAAATAATTATGTAGGATCAGCAATGTACATGCTAGCTCGTACATGCTCCCGAGCCGCAAGATGATGAAGGTGATACAAGGTGAAAAACAATAGGTCCTTAAACTAACTTAATGCTAATACATTATTTGTCATCGATTGACACAAAAGAGTGAAGTACGGGCGAAGTGCCCGACTTTGTTGCCTGCTAGGGCCACACACTTTGTTATCGTTATCACTAATAGTTTGCACTTTCTCAAGACACTGATCACTTTTTGATTGCTGGTGCATCACTATAATATTTCCGCGAGAAGTCATCTCTATTCCTTCAGCCTCCCTTTGCATTGGAGGTGCTGCTCTTACAACGCTCTACATTTCCATAGTAACAATGATCCAATGATCAAAATTAACACTGCAATGACATAAATAGCGGTATAATGATGAATGTCATGATACGAAAAGCTTTCTAGTGTTGGATCATTCTGCTTTAAATCGTCTAGTTGCTTCTGTAAGGCATGTAGCTGTTCTCTCTGTTCAGCTGATTCGCTATAACTGGTGATGATTCAGAGAACCACATATTAAAAAGATGATTGATCGGAGCAATATCTCCAAAGGAAACCTGAGGGTTCACGTGTAACATACTACTGTCTTCTTTGTGCGAGTGAACAGAAAAGTCCTTTGACTTAATCAAGCATCCTTGTTTGACGCTAAACAATCCTGACTGTGATAATCGTGCAGAGCTTATTTCATCGTAGCATAATATATTCAACGAGCAGTTCACAACAATAGTAAAAATATGTATTGATCCTGTGGGTGTCGATCCACATGTTATCACACTCTGCTATAAGTACTGTATAGTCAACTTTTAGCTGCTTTGTTTTGCCTGCATAAACTCTTGTTGCCTTTAAGTTGATATTCCGCTTTACTGAGGCGACATAACATGTTTTCTGAATGTTGATTGAAACAAAGGAGCAACTCCGTTTCTGTCATGGTGATAAAAGTATCCTTCTTCAAATTAATTGCTATTATATTTCCCAATGGGAGTGATGCTGGTTGCATTTTTTCGTCGAAATTTTTCTGTATTTTTCCCATAGTGGCTAGTGCCCTGTTTCCTTTAGGCCAACCCGTTGGGAAGATTTCAAATTTGTTAAACACCTAGCTCTCTGCACAACCACTTCAACATATTTTGTTTAGTAATGCGATATCGATCACGGAATTTTTTCTCTGAGAGGTCTAGTGCATTGAATGATGCACGAGAGCTTGCATTGCTCCAAGCGGTATAATTACGGCTATCGTCTGCCTCCGCAGCTGCAAACATTCTCCAGGCGAAAAAGGAGGGACCGGCCATGATATTATGCTAGTTTTGGATATAAGTAATATATTAACTCTGAAAATATTCTTCTATCTCCACGATTTCACTATGAAAAACACAAGTGATAACTTTACTACGGTATAAGCTTCGATCACTAATATACAAGATACACAATCCGCGGCAAAAAACGACCTCACCAAAAGAGCACCAAACTCAACATTCTGGTGCACTTTTGATTTAGTAGTGCTCGAACGCTCCGCCGGGAAACATGCCTCGGTGCGCGTTTAATAATTGTAGAAATCATACGTCTAAAACCAAAAAAAAGGATGGAATTTCATATTTCCGGTAAGTATTAATTTTATCCTAATATATTTCTTACAATTGTATTGTAAATATTGGTATTTCTTTAGGAAATCACCAAAAGACAGTTTTAAAATTAAGTTGTAAATAAATCAACACCAGGTATAAACCATCTCAATTGCGAATACTCATACTAAAGGTACTTATCGTAGTTTATCATGCCCACTTGAAATGTTCGGGTTATAAGCTATGTTTCTGTTCCATTTGATGGAGTCGCTATTACTATTATTTTTTTATTGAGGATTTTTTTCAGGTTTCCTCGAGATCCAGTTAGATGTGGTAATAATATTATGTTCCCATCTTCGATCAAATATAGTTCCCATTAAGGATTTTTTAAGTAGGTTAAAAAGTATGGGCGTTGGGTGATGTGAGTTGTCCTTTGTGGCCTATCGGAAAATGTATGTACACTTATGTATATTTTGGTTAATGATAAAATTAGACATAACATTAGAACAACATAATATTACAAGTAAAAAATAATTACTCCTCACTTTATACATTAAACTTCGGAAAAATAAAAAAATGGACTATTAAAATTATTACAAATTACAATCAACAAAAAAAATTTGAACAGTTCGACTCCACTCATACTTCACTTCGCCCTGTTCCAGCGGCGAATTTCGGTCGTAAAATTGGATTTTTTTTTTGGCACTATACAAATTTGAACTTAAATCATATACGCGGATGGTTGAATTTAGTATGAAGCGTGCATCGGACGTAAAAATTTTATTGCTTTGTAAACACAAATGTTCATTGTTTTATAAAAAGATCTTTAATAATTACTATAATTAAGGTTGATTTTAGATAAATGTATACTTCATTAAACTCTATTACTCGGGGACAGATTTTCGAGAGGTTTTGTATGAGACTGTGTATCTTGTATATTAGTGATCGAAGGGTATAAGCGAAATAAACTCCGAAGTTAGGGAATCGAAATGTCAAAAATGCAACTCGCACTAGCCCAATACTTGAACCCACCAATCACAGGCTCTAACGCTCTCACCTACGATCGCGTAAACAATCCTCGTATTCGTTATACTTGTACGTAAAAACTCGCACTACCATATTTTGTTTCTCGCGTTTACAACTAGGTGGCGCTGTACTAATCTCATACAAATTCCAAGTAAACGCAAAACGCGCTCACGATCGAATGCAAATGGAAAAACTCACACTTAGCACTCTGTACGTCTGTACGTGTGTTCGTGTTAACTGGTATGACCGCTGTACACTCTCGCCGAGAGCTCTCGGGCGAGAGTCTCGTGCGAGAGCCCCTTGCCCGAGTGCGATCATGTACATTCTCGCTTAGTTCAATCGCAGTTAAGAACTCAGACAAGATGGACGAAAACGACCATTCACCATTCACCATGCATCGAAAGATATCATTGTAATCCAAAGATTTATAATCATAATTAATTTTATTTCTCACAGATAATGACTGATAATGTCGTTTATTATTGTTATTTTTCTGTTCTACACTGTCCAATGGCGGGACTAGTACTGAAAGACGCGAGAGTGTACAGTGTGCTAAGTGTGAGTTTTTCCATTTGCATCTTCGATCACTAATATACAAGATACACAGTCTCATACAAAACCTCTCGAAAATCTGTCCCCGAGTAATAGAGTTTAATGAAGTATACATTTATCTAAAATCAACCTTAATTATAGTAATTATTAAAGATCTTTTTATAAAACAATGAACATTTGTGTTTACAAAGCAATAAAATTTTTACGTCCGATGCACGCTTCATACTAAATTCAACCATCCGCGTATATGATTTAAGTTCAAATTTGTATAGTGCCAAAAAAAAATCCAATTTTACGACCGAAATTCGCCGCTGGAACAGGGCGAAGTGAAGTATGAGTGGAGTCGAACTGTTCAAATTTTTTTTGTTGATTGTAATTTGTAATAATTTTAATAGTCCATTTTTTTATTTTTCCGAAGTTTAATGTATAAAGTGAGGAGTAATTATTTTTTACTTGTAATATTATGTTGTTCTAATGTTATGTCTAATTTTATCATTAACCAAAATATACATAAGTGTACATACATTTTCCGATAGGCCACAAAGGACAACTCACATCACCCAACGCCCATACTTTTTAACCTACTTAAAAAATCCTTAATGGGAACTATATTTGATCGAAGATGGGAACATAATATTATTACCACATCTAACTGGATCTCGAGGAAACCTGAAAAAAATCCTCAATAAAAAAATAATAGTAATAGCGACTCCATCAAATGGAACAGAAACATAGCTTATAACCCGAACATTTCAAGTGGGCATGATAAACTACGATAAGTAACTTTAGTATGAGTATTCGCAATTGAGATGGTTTATACCTGGTGTTGATTTATTTACAACTTAATTTTAAAACTGTCTTTTGGTGATTTCTTAAAGAAATACCAATATTTACAATACAATTGTAAGAAATATATTAGGATAAAATTAATACTTACCGGAAATATGAAATTCCATCCTTTTTTATGGTTTTAGACGTATGATTTCTACAATTATTAAACGCGCACCGAGGCATGTTTCCCGGCGGAGCGTTCGAGCACTACTAAATCAAAAGTGCACCAGAATGTTGAGTTTGGTGCTCTTTTGGTGAGGTCGTTTTTTGCCGCGGATTGTGTATCTTGTATATTAGTGATCGAAGATTTGCATTCGATCGTGAGCGCGTTTTGCGTTTACTTGGAATTTGTATGAGATTAGTACAGCGCCACCTAGTTGTAAAAGCGAGAAACAAAATATGGTAGTGCGAGTTTTTACGTACAAGTTTAACGAATACGAGGATTGTTTATGCGATCGTAGGTGAGAGCGTTAGAGCCTGTGATTGGTGGGTTCAAGTATTGGTCTAGTGCGAGTTGCATTTTTGACATTTCGATTCACTAACTTCGGAGTTTATTTCGAATAAACCGTAGTAAAGTTATCACTTGTGTTTTTCATAGTGAAATCGTGGAGATAGAAGAATATTTTCACAGTTAATATATTACTTATATCAAAAACTAGCATAATATCATGGCCGATCCCTCCTTTTTCGCCTGGAGAATGTTTGCAGCTGCGGAGGCAGACGATAGCCGTAATTATACCGCTTGGAGCAATGCAAACTCTCGTGCATCATTCAATGCACTAGACCTCTCAGAGAAACAATTCCATGATCGCTATCGCATTACTAAACAAAATATGTTGAAGTGGTTGTGCAGAGAGCTAGGTGTTAAACAAATTTGAAATCTTCCCAACGGGTTGGCCTAAAGGAAACGGGGCACTAGCCACTATGGGAAAAAGACAGAAAAACTTCGACGAAAAAATGCAACCAGCATCACTCCCATTGGGAAATATAATAGCAATTAATTTGAAGAAGGATACTTTTATCACCATGACAGAAACGGAGTTGCTCCTTTGTTTCAATCAACATTCAGAAAATATGTTATGTCGCCTCAGTAAAGCGGAATATCAACTTAAAGGTAACGAGAGTTTATGCAGGCAAAACAAAGCAGCTAAAAGTTGTCTATACAGTATAGCAGAGTGTGATAACATGTGGATCGACACCCACAGGATCAATACATATTTTTACTATTGTTGTGAACTGCTCGTTGAATATATTATGCTACGATGAAATAAGCTCTGCACAATTATCACAGTCAGGATTGTTTAGCGTCAAACAAGGATGCTTGATTAAGTCAAAGGACTTTTCTGTTCACTAGCACAAAGAAGACAGTAGTATGTTACACGTGAACCCTCAGGTTTCCTTTGGAGATATTGCTCCGATCAATCATCTTTTTAATATGTGGTTCTCTGAATCATCACCAGTTATAGCGAATCAGCTGAACAGAGAGAACAGCTACATGCCTTACAGAAGCAACTAGACGATTTAAGCAGAATGATCCAACATTAGAAAGCTTTTCGTATCATGACATTCATCATTATACCGCTATTTATGTCATTGCAGTGTTAATTTTGATCATTGGATCATTGTTACTATGGAAATGTAGAGCGTTGTAAGAGCAGCACCTCCAATGCAAAGGGAGGCTGAAGGAATAGAGATGACTTCTCGCGGAAATATTATAGTGATGCACCAGCAATCAAAAAGTGATCAGTGTCTTGAGAAAGTGCAAACTATTAGTGATAACGATAACAAAGTGTGTGGCCCTAGCAGGCAACAAAGTCGGGGCACTTCGCCCGTACTTCACTCTTTTGTGTCAATCGATGACAAATAATGTATTAGCATTAAGTTAGTTTAAGGACCTATTGTTTTTCACCTTGTATCACCTTCATCATCTTGCGGCTCGGGAGCATGTACGAGCTAGCATGTACATTGCTGATCCTACATAATTATTTTCCCGGAGTCCCGGCAAGTGCATACTCTCGGGCAGATCGCAACAAGCCGTCATCAATCGCGCACTCATTTTTAGCATTAACATACAGTCAATATATTATCATTTTATATTATCAAGGAATTTTAATTTAATAATCAATCTATCATATCACAAAAAGGGTGTAGTCGAGTAAGCAGCTCCTACACACCCCTTTTTATTATACCAATCGATAGGGGGCGCCAAGGGGAGCAAAAAAGCTTGGATAAACTTTTCTCAAAAATCTACCTCTGTCAAATGACAGGCCGAAATGTATGTAATGTATGTGCCCAAAAAGGAGGAGGTTATACATTTGTCGGGACTTGATTTATTTCTGTTGCCAGGACTGGAGGTTATACAAAAAATCTTCTGTTAACACAACATAATAATTAAGCCTTCGGCTTAGGAATTTCACTCTAGGGATTGACAAACTACTACAAAAGAAAGTCGACGGAGCCCCGCCACGCGGGGCTACTATTTCTGGGTGGTTCACAAAAAATAACCAACCAAGCAAACACAAAAAATAACCAACCACCAAGCTACGCTCCCGCCTTAGCCATCTAACCTAACCCAACCATGTCGTATTGGGCAAAATTGCTATTAATTACTGTTACTATACAGTAGGGAATTTTGATTAGTTTTATCTAAATGGGGAGGGGGGGGGGGGGGATATCCGGGGGTGGAAGTGGCATAGGGAGGTTTTTCTCACCCAAAATATCCTTCCTCAACCCATATGATCACCAAAACAATTGGGGTAGGTTTGTGAACCGTAGCCCTAACGAGGTTTGTATATCGGCCTCTATCTAGCCGGGGGTTGATTTTTGAGAATAGTTTGTCTGAGCTTTTTTGCTCCCCTTGACACCCCCTATTGATTGGTATAGTAAAAAGGGGTGGTCATAGGGGGTTGAATTTTTTCGTCAAAATTTGTCTAAGTATTTTCGCCATACTAACCAGGGCCACATTTCGGCCTGTCATTTGACAGGGGTTGATTTTTGAGAAAAGTTTATCTGAGATTTTTTGCTCCCCTTGACACCCCCTATCGATTGGTATAATAAAAAGGGGTGGTCATAGGGGGTTGAATTTTTTCGTCAAAATTTGTCTAAGTATTTTCGCCATACCTACTAACGGGCCACATTTCAGCCTGTCATTCGACAGGGTTTGATTTTTGAGAAAAGTTTATATGAGCTTTTTTGCTTCCCTTGGCGCCCCCTATCAATTGGTATATTCAAAAAGGGTGGTTATGAGAGGTTAAAATTTTGACGAAAAATTTTTCTTTTTCCCATAGTGCCCTTCCCTCCAAGTACAACCTCATATTTTTTTAAACTTACTTCTCCATAAACGAAACCATCAATTATTACAATTATTGAGAACAATAATTACTTGTTCTCATAATATTTAAAGTGTAAAATTATAAGTAGTATCTAGTTTTAAACACGAAAGTTACATAGGTAAGTACCTACCTATTGTTATCAAGAATCAAGATAATATTTTGTTTGGTAACCCATACAACTTAAATAGACCATTCGTTTGGTTTACTTCTCTCTTAAAATAAACACTACTAAAATTAGTTGGTTAATAATTTGACGTTTCAATACTACCAACACTACGAAACAATTGCTCGTCACTCACGATGAGTAAACGCAGATCAAGTGGTTTAGCTCGATCGTAACTCACACTCGCCTAATCTTGACAGTCGATGAGTTAGGAGTTTATTCGGATAAACCGAAGTAAAATCATTCGGACTTTTCACATGTAACTCGCACTCGGCACACAGTAGTGCGCTCGTTTTCCTCGCGAGACCCTTTGTCTCGGGCGCAAAATACCGACAACGGACCGAGAGGGTCCGAGACAGGCGAGACGAGGCGAGCGCACCCATTTACACTCTCGCACTCGGGCCGCCTCGCTGTGTCTCGGCGAGAGTGTACAGCCGGCTTTACAGTTCGGAGGCGGCGCCGGCGTCGTCTCCGGTGTGTGTGTAACGCGGGTTTTTTAGGGGGTAAAATATGTTGGGGATATTTTTGGGGGTAAAATTTTTGAAGAATGGAATATTTTTTTAAATAACATCCTTAAAGTGACTTTCGGTTCTTTGCCGCGAACGACCTCGACGGACGAAAATTCAAACGAAATGCCACTTTATGACATTGGCTATAGGTTTCATTTTACACTACCACTAGTTTTTACTCCGCCACCGGTGGCAGCTGGTAGCATGGGCCACCACGTAAATGTCAGTAGAAAATGATACCTACAGTCTTTGTCATAAAGAAGCATTTTATTTGAATTTTTACCGGTCGCGGTCGCTTGCGGCTAAGATCCGAAAGCCACCTTTAATGCCCGCTGTACACTCTCGCCGAGAGCTCTCGGGCGAGAGTCTCGTGCGAGAGCCCCTTGCCCGAGTGCGATCATGTACATTCTCGCTTAGTTGAATCGTAGTTATGAACTCAGAGAAGATGGACGAAAACGACCATTCACCATGCACCATGCATCGAAAGATATCACTGTAATCCAAAGATTTATAATCATATTTAATTATATTTCTCACAGATAATGACTAATAATGACGTTTATTATTGTTATTTTTCTGTTCTACACTGTCCAACGGCGGGACTAGTGCTGATTACTGAAAGACGCGAGAGTGTACAGTAGTGCGCTCGTTTTCCTCGCGAGGCCCTTTGTCTCGGGCGCAAAATACCGACAACGGACCGAGAGGGTCCGAGACAGGCGAGACGAGGCGAGCGCACCCATTTACACTCTCGCACTCGGGCCGCCTCGCTGTGTCTCGGCGAGAATGTACAGCCGGCATAATATGGAACTGCGCACAAAGTCTCTATAGTTTAATCACTAATGACTAATCTTGGTCGTACCAGCTGACACTGCTGGCCTTACACAGGTACTCACCGGGCACGGGTGCTTCGGTGAGTACCTGTGTAGGGTTGCCAGGAGAGAGCCAACGCCAGCCTGCCATGAATGTGGCGCTGCGGAGGACACGGCCCAGCATACCCTTGAGGTGTGCGAGCGTTGGGCCGTGCAGCGCCGCGATCTCGTGGCGGTGCTAGGTGGAGACCTCTCACTCCCGAGCATGGTGCGCTGCATGCTCGAGAGTGACGAGGCTTGGCAGGCGGCGGTCTCTTTCTGCGAACTAGTTATGTCGCAGAAAGAGGCCACGGAGCGGGACAGAGAGAACGATCCCACCTCTCTGCCGCTCCGCCGGCGTAGGACGGGAGTGCGGAGGCGTCGCTACGCGAACCTCCTAACTTCTGTCTAACGGGGCTCCGGGTCAGGATGGGAACCTACCCGGCTTTGTCAGTCCCGGCGACGAGGGGAATGCTTTAGTTCGCCTAAGCGTTCCCTCCCTTTGGTGGAAGTCCGGTCCGTAGACCGGCCAGTCGTGGTGGGAGTCCTGTGTTTGGTAGATCCGGGATTTCCCTCCGTTATACGGCTGAAGGCGAACCGCAGGTGGTTTTAGTGAGTAAGAGTCTCACATACCCCCGGGGTACCCAACCCGGGGCACCCATGATGGGTTTCCCCTGCGACATCAAAAAAAAAAAAAATGCTGACACTGCTGACAGTAGGCTGACAGATTATTATATTTGCTGTTGTTGTATGTTAAATGAAAAAAATTGAATTAAGTACTTATTTAAAAACTGCTGGCCTATTTCAGCGTTTTGAGCGCTAAGTAGAACACACCCCAAGTCATTTTAAATTTTTTGATTTTTTGGGGAGTTTTTGTTGAAATTTAGTGGGTTTTGAAGTTGCTTTAGGGAGAAAATATATTGAATAGTTGGCAACACTGACGTCAATGTCATTATTGAACATTTCTCCAAGATTTTCACGCAGTTCGCGAATTTTTAACAGTTTTTTCAGCTAATTTATATTGCAATAATTCAAAAACATACAAATAGTGAAGTGAAAAAGAGATTTTGAATGTATTATATTGAGTATAAAGTCGCCATGTCGGCGACGACGCTAATACGACCTGTAGACTGTAGTAGGTAATTATGTTTCAGGTAACAGTTTCCAGCAGAATTTGCAAACGAATCATCAGTACTGTGTAGTTTTAACGCTCTGTTGTGGCTTTGATGAAGTGGCCCTAATAGTGTATATATAGGTATCCTTAGGCCCACTTGTGCCAGACCGGGTTAACACGATTAACTCTGAGTTAAATTATTATACTTCGGAGTTAAATTGTCATCATATTGTCTTGCACCACCGAGAGTTAGGAGTTAACCTCGTGTTAATTTTTTAAATTTTTAACCCACCGATGTGGGAGGGTATCGACTAACTCTGGGTTGGTAATGCCAAAACTGCGATTTTTAGGTTATGTACTTAGTCGATAATTTCACTAATAATATATGTAATTTAATTTAAATTTATAATTTCTCGACTAATGTATTCATTCTCTCTATAACACTCTCTCTATATTATATAACTTCTCTCTATAATATTCACTCTTATAACAGAAAGATTGCAGAACGGACCGATCTTTTTTACTGACAAAGAGACAAAGATTTTCATCGAGGATTTCGCCTAGAAAAAGAAACTGTTCTCTCTGGTTTAGTAAATAAAAGTGAAAATAAATTGCAATATACAAATGAGAATAAAAAGTAAGTAGGTACCTACCTACCAAAGTTTGAATTATTAGAGATTAGTGCGTGTTTAGTGAACTCCTTTATAAATAGGTAGACTAGATACCTACACATTGGACACAAGTACAATGATTTAAATACCTACAATTATATTGTTTAATTTTATATTTCCAGTGAGGTTGCAGCGCCTATGAACTAATCATTCAGCATTGTTCTATCATATTAGGCCGGATGGGCAAAAAAATGTGACAAACAACCATGTGTCATTTCAAATTTGACAGAAAGAGACGAGAGAAAGCAATACACTTAAAGCCCGGGTTAGTTGACTCTGGGATAAATTCTTCTGGTGCAACATACAGTATGAGTTAAAAATTTAAAATGTTAACACTGAGTTAGTAAGCCCCGGGTTATTTATTTAACTCAAAGTTTTGGCACAAGAAAAAAGTCGAAAGGTAAGACACATAAGTTAATTAAAAATCTGATACACGGTTAGGGTTGCCAACATTTCTCCAGCGAAATATAGTATTTTTCAAAATAAACTAAAAAAAATATAGTACACTTCTAAAAAAATATACTTAGTATTTTATGGAAAAATTAAAAAATGTTCAATGAAATACTTAACTTGTATTAAGTATTTACTTTTATAAAAACTAGTTTTTTGCACTTGCATTTTTTAACAATGTTCTGTCTAAAATAAAAGTGTCACATTAAGCTTTATTAAAATCAATTTTAAGATTAATGTAAATTAAAAGCTCATTTTTTTTTAATGAGAATTTGAAATGGGGGGAAGAGAGAAACAGAAATATCTAAGGTCTACCAGAATCTGATGGCAAAAAGTGAGAAAATAAATTGACTCTAGCAATACTGGGGTAATTGGAATAAAACATTTTGATCCTTTTTTCCTTATAGCGGTTGATTCTGTGTGAAACATGCAAATATATAAATTTATCCAATTATCAAGGATATTTTTTGAAAATTTGCTGTCAAGATTTGCCTTCAGATTCTGGTAGACCTATACTTCTGTTTCTCTCTTCCCGCCATTTCAAATTCATAACCGAAAATACCCTTTCTGTGAATGCCGAAGGAAGTGGCGGGAATAGAGAGCAGGAATGAGATAATTTTAGTGTTAAAAATTAATATAGTATTTTTGCGTACTATATAATAGTTCAACAGTATATAGTACACAGGCTCGAAATATAGTACAATACTATATAATTATTATATACACACCGGCAAAATTAGCGGAACATAATAAAATTTTATTTTTTTTGAAAATTAATTGCTGTTTTTTATATATTTATTTATTAATTTAATAATTGATGATTAAAAAATAAAACTTATATAAATTTAGGGCATAAAAACGTGTAAAATTAAAAAAATCTGCAAAAATCTAAAATTAAGAAAAATCTTTGAAATTTCAGTAGTAAGTTTTTAAGTTAAATTCTTCATTTTTACTTAAGAAATGCCATATTAACAGCGTGTAATGCCTTCTATGGATCTGAAGAGAGTATGGATACGCCATTACATGCTTGCATTTTGATTGTCAATCATTTCCTGTGGGATATTCTTCTACTCCTCCAGTGGCGCCAACTCGAGCTCCTGAACACATTTTGGAGCTGGAGTTTTAATTCGTACCGTTCACCCATTGATGTGCCACACGTTCTCAATCGGATCCACATCCGTAGACCGTGCTGACCTCTCCACCTGGGCTACACTAGCATCATTTAGGTCATAATGCCCGATTTTTTTACTCTATGGACGCGCAAAAAATTGAAGTTACTACCTAAAACTGTGTAAAAGGCACAACCAGCAGTTCTAGGATGTCTGTGCTATTGCCCTGTACTGTCAAAGTACCATCATTAACAATCATCAGCTCTGTGCGGGCTCCAAATCATATGCAACCCCAAACCATTACGAAGACTGCATGATATACCACTGCTTCCGTTAAGTTTGATGGTCTATAGCGTTCCTTACGATTTATCCATATTCTTTATCGCCTGTCAATAAAATTTACACAGAATTTGCTCCCATCACTGTACAGCACACGATTTCACCCACTTGTCAAATTTTGATGTTCACACGCAAATCTTAGCCTGGCTCTTTGGTGCCCTGTCTCAAGTTTTGGTGCCCTTGCTGGCACCTTTGAGTTTAATTTAACTTCTTTGAGTCTTCTTCTTACTGTACAATCACTTACAGGTACATCTCGGACCTGTTCCTATAGGTTTCATCTCTGCAAAGCGGTTTAAGGTCGATTTCTTAAGGCTTGTACCCTTACAAAACGGTTATCCTGAACCTTTGCCACCCGATATCTGCTTTGTTCTCGTCTCCGAACGTAAGATCCAGTCTCTCTGTAGCGTTGAAATTTACGATGGACCATGAAAGCCGACACACCTAAGGCCTGACTGACCGAACGGTAGGTGTGACCTTTCTCTATCGTGGTTACAGCTCTATCTGTCGTAGATGCTGGAAAATCCACTAATTTTGTATCTAAGCAATGTGTTCAAAAACCAAACAATCAAATGAGCTGGCATACCTTGCACCCCGCTAAAAACGCCATTCTTATCAGAAACACTTACAACGTCAATCATCGAAAAACACTTAGTAGGGCATAATTGTAATAAAAATCTGTCAACTTGCCAGTTTTGTTCAATATTTTATTTCTTAAATGAGCTTAGAAACTATAAAAAAGGATTTCACACAGCCCGACCCACTTGAATTCAAGTTGTGGCCCTTTTTACTTATGTTCCGCTAATTTTGCCGGTGTGTGTAGTATGGTTGGTAGCCCTATATACGGTGGTCAATGGCGGTTGTCAACAACAAACGTGTATGCGCGTTGCCAGCCACACTGTTGTCAACCACAGACAGTGTTGTTTGCGTGGTCGCCAACCGCCGTTGACTACCGTGTATCAGATGTTTAAATCTTTTTATTCTTGTATTCTGTGAATAACAGATGTAAGTACCTATATAGACATACGGATCCAGTTATTGACTTATGAAATAAGGTGATATCGTTATATTCGAACATAAACTGGAGATAACAATAAAGTAAACTTCATTGTTATTTTTTACATGTACGCAACGCTATCGGGAGTGGGCCCGCGCCAGATTCCCGAGTCCCGATGCCAATGTGCGGGCCTGCGAACTGCGGCCAGACGAGCTGTCTGTGCGGATGAGCTGCGGCTGCCCGGAATACGTCTCGACTTTGATTACAATAAATGATACCCAAGAGTCTCGTTATTTACCCTTTTGTTTTGTAATACTTAGGCAGGTGACATAAGTCAAAGTCAATTTGACAGCTGTCAAAGTGACTTTGATGCCTAAGATAGGTTCCTCCGGGACCGCTAACCTAATGATTAAAATGCAGACGAACCTACGCAAAAAAAAATTAGACCTAACCTAACTATAGTACCTATTGTCAAATATAACATTTTAAATGTCTAACAGCGTTTGGTCTAACACTGCAATACTTGCCGTGTTTATCTAACACCGTGTTTATCTAACACCGTGTTTATCTAACACCGTGTTTATCTAACACCGTGTTTATCTAACACCGTGTTTATCTAACACCGTGTTTATCTAACACCGTGTTTATCTAACACCGTGTTTATCTAACACCGTGTTTATCTAACACCGTGTTTATCTAACACCGTGTTTATCTAACACCGTGTTTATCTAACACCGTGTTTATCTAACACCGTGTTTATCTAACACCGTGTTTATCTAACACCGTGTTTATCTAACACCGTGTTTATCTAACACCGTGTTTATCTAACACCGTGTTTATCTAACACCGTGTTTATCTAACACCGTGTTTATCTAACACCGTGTTACCCTAACACCTGTTACCCTAACACCGTGTTACCCTAACACCGTTTTACCCTAACACCGTGTTACCCTAACCTTTTAACCTTAACTCTTTTAACCCAACCTAACTTCTTATAAACTAACGGCTAACCACATTAAAACTAACCTCTTTTAACCTAACTTCTTTTAACCTCAACTCTTTTATCCTGACAGCTTTTAACCTATCTTCTTTTAACCTTACCTCTTTTAACCTCACCGCTTTTAACCTCACCTCTTTTAACCTCACCTCTTTTAACCTCACCTCTTTTAACCTCACCTGTTTTAACCTAACCTCTTTTAACCTCACCTCTTTTAACCTCACCTCTTTTAAACTCACCTCTTTTAACCTCACCTTTTTTTTTAACCTAACTTCGGTTAACCTCACCTCTTTTCACCTCACCTCTTTTAACCTCACCTTTTTTAACCTCACCTCTTTTAACCTCACCTTTTTTAACCTCACCTCTTTTAACCTCACCTCTTTTAACCTCACCTCTTTTAACCTCACCTCTTTTAACCTCACCTTTTTTAACCTCACCTCTTTTAACCTCACCTCTTTTAACCTCACCTCTTTTAACCTCACCTCTTTTAACCTCACCTCTTTTAACCTCACCTCTTTTAACCTCACCTTTTTTAACCTCACCTCTTTTAACCTCACCTCTTTTAACCTCACCTCTTTTAACCTCACCTCTTTTAACCTCACCTGTTTTAACCTAACCTCTTTTAACCGACCTTTTTCAATATAACTCCATTCAACCTAAATTCTTTCAACCTATCTCCATTCAATCTAACGCCATTCCTGCACCTATCTCCATTCGACCTTTTTTTTTTTTTAAGGAGGGGAAATACGTTACGTATCCCCCGCCCCCTCGAGGGAAGGAGCAGGGGTATGTGGGACTCCCTCTACGAGGTTTACCCACTAAAACCCCCCCAGCCCTCCGTCATGCGCCTATAGTGCGGGAGGGACGGGTACCGCAGAGCAATTCAACTCCGCCATCTCCATTCGACCTAATAATTTCTATTCAACTTTACCCGTTTAAGCTTAGCTTATTTAATGCAACCAATTTCAAAAAGCGTCGTATATTATTATTGTGCTTGCAGTTTTTATACTTAATTAGTATCAATCATTCAAGTAAAACTTAAAACTATTATAGTTAGAATCAATTAATAAGTAAAGAAGGCTAATAAGTAATAAGGCTTGCCATAAGAGAAAGTCCCAAGACGAACAAAGACAGCGGACCTTTCCTTATAGGGTAAATGACTAGTAAATTGGACAGTACTAGTCATTGGACAAAGCAGAAAAACAATATTATTTATTAAGGTTGCTTCAAAAACTGCCTATTTCTAAAGTAAAAGAACGCCTGATTTTAAAGATAAACAGGTAGTTTTTAAAGCAACCATAATAAATATTGTGTTTTTGTACTCTGTCCAATGAGGAGCAAAACTGACTTTTTATCCCGATAGGCGTCGCATCGTCGACTGACCGTAATTTGACATTAGAGCTGTCAAATCCCATACATTTTTTGTAAACAAGAGTAATAATTAGACTCTGCTTTTACGGTCGAGTGCCTAAACAAGTGTTTTTCTTCGTTTGTTGTTTTTAACGTATTTTTCGGGTTATTTTGTGACTATTTTGCTGTTGAAGTGTCTGGTATTGTTTGTGGGTGTCTAATTTTGTGATTGTCCTGGTGTAAGTTTAGTTTTAATTAGTTTTTGTATCCTTTAATACCGGCGTCCAGCATGGACGCCGAGCCACCCGACCCCGGGGGCGGCAGTGCCGATATCCTGTTATTTAGCCAAGAAGTGATGGAATGTGACATCAATCCCATCTCTAGAAAACGTACTAATCCTGATGTAAGTAGTACTCCTGCTAAAAGACAGACCGACAATGCTCATTCCACCCCTTCCATACAACTTACCTACGTTTCTCCCGATTTCAATAATAAGAAAAAGTACAGTGAAAATGATGCTGCGCCATTCCTGGTTCACGTTTCGAAGACAGACACCGAAAATAGAAATATATTGCGACCAATGGAATTCGGTCAGTTTTTATTCAAAAATAATATAAAGAACGTCAAAATGGACGGTATAAAAAAAATCGGTCGTAACCGCGTTTCCATCGAGTTCGATACCGCTGTCCATGCTAACGAATTTTTGAACATGGAAGTTGTTACCGAGGCTGGGTATGCTGTATCAATTCCAATGTACAGTGTTTCTCGCATGGGAACAGTTCGCGATATACCTGTGGAGTGGTCCATGGAGGAGCTCGTGTGTAATTTGTCAGTGCCATCGGGTTATGGCACAGTTATTAAAGCCCGGAGATTAAACCGGAAGACATATAGTGATCAGCGTCAACCACTTTGGACTCCTACCCGATCCGTCGTCCTTACCTTCTCCGGTCAAAAACTTCCCCCCCGAGTATACTGCTATTACACTTCCCTACCTGTTGAGACATACCTATTACCAACCATCCAATGTAACAAATGCTGTCGTTTCGGTCATGTGAAAGCTCAATGTAGATCACAACCCAGATGTTATAAGTGCGGATTATCTCATGAAGGAGAAACTTGCGAGATGGCTAAACCTACTTGCCTGTACTGCTCTGGCTCACACACAGCAAACAATTCGTCCTGTCCAGAGTATGCACGCCAAAAAGAAATAAAACTCGTCATGTCTCAAGAGAGCATCTCGTACATGGAAGCTGCGGCTCGATTCCCCCAAGTGAGACGCTCTTTTGCAGACAAGGCCAAAACTCCTTCTTCATCATTTACCACATCCTATCCCAATTCCCAAAGTTCCTTACCTCAAACTCCCATTACTACATCCTATAGAAAAACAGTTTTTACTCCCCGCCGTCCAATTACCCCTGTGTCTCCTGGTTACAACCATCAGGCACATAGGAGCATTATTGAGGAACCTAAATCTCAATTGCCAAATGGGTGTGCTTTCCCTTCTCCTTCTGATATATCCCCTAATGACAACTTCATAGATTCCCTGATTAACACTCTGGTCCATATACTCTCCCGGTTTAGTGACTCCGGGCTACCGAACAAAACTCGCGCTAACTTAACTCAGCTCTTAAACACCGTGCTCAATAATGGATCAGTTCACAGTGATCCAGTGGAACTGTCGTAGCATCAAAAATAAGAAACAAGAAATCTTTGACATAGTTAACTCTCATAAGCCATCAATTATTGCCGTCCAGGAGACGTGGTTGACGCCTGGTTCACGTTTTCGTGTATCAGGCTATGCATGCTTCCGGGACGACAGAGTTGATGGTAAGGCTGGAGCAGCCATTTTGGTCTCCAGTCATTGTAAATATTCAGTACTTTCTCTACCTGTACATAGTAGTTTGTTTAATATTGTGGCTGTCCGTGTTGTAAATACTGTATATATATCTGTTTATATTCCTTCTCCTAGCCCTTCTGTCCTTTCCGAACTTTCTTCCATTATTTCTTCTATTCCCCTTCCTCGGGTTGTATTAGGTGACTTCAATGTCCACCATACATCCTGGGGCTCCCATTCCAATGACTCCAATTCCTCACAGTTCTTGGACATTTTGGATGACAATGACATGGTTGTGCTTAATGACGGATCTCCCACTCGTAGGGTATCTCCTTTGCAGAACCCGAGGAGTGTGGTAGATCTTTCATTGTGCTCGCCGTCTATTTCTTCCTTGTGTTCATGGTCTATCCTTCCTAGTTCCCATGGTAGTGATCATTTCCCAATTAAAATAACCATATCATACTCCACTAGACAAACAATGATCCCACATTCCCCAAGACAAAAATTTAAGCTTGCAAAGGCAAACTGGGATGAATTTGCAGCAGTCACAGATTCCGAAACCCGTTCTTATACTCCCAATTTGAACACAAACGATCCACACACAAACTATCAAAATTTTAAACACATCCTTCTCCGTGCTGCGGAGAAGTCAATCCCTCTCAAGTACACTGGAGATCGTAAGATGTCTCCTCCATGGTGGGATGACGAATGTACCACAGCTATAAAGCGTCGCAAGGATGCTGAAAAACTCTACGCTAGGTCTATGACCATGACAAATTTTATTAACTGCAAAAAAATTTCGGCTGAGGTTTCAAAATTATTTTCCAAAAAAAAGAGAGAAGGTTGGCACCAGTTTTGTTTAAGTCTGTCACCTACAACTAAACCCTCAACTGTTTGGACAAACATTAAAAGATTCCGTGGTTCCCTGACTTCAAGCAATTACCGTCAGTCCAATGACCCTTCTGAATGGATCGACGCATTTTCGCGAAGGTTGGCTCCTCCGTCGGTTCCTTCCCTCGATGAACTTTGCGTCGGGACATCTTCAGGGTCATCATCAAACTGGTTAGACGCCCCATTTTCTCCGGAGGAATTTCGACTGGTTTTAGGTTCACTAAAGGATACCGCTCCTGGGGCAGATGGAATTCCATACTCCTTCATTGCCAACAGTGGACCAGAAACTCAACATCTATGTCTGAACGTACTGAATGACATCTACCAGTTAGAAATCCCTCCGGATGAGTGGCGCTCACAAATTGTTTTACCAGTACTTAAGCCGGGAAAACCAAGTAACGACCCAGCAAGTTACAGACCCATAGCTCTTTCGGATACTTTAGGCAAAATTTTTGAACACCTTATTAAGAACCGGTTGGAGTGGCTGATGGAGAGTCGAGGTATGCTATCTAAAACACAGTTCGGTTTTCGAAAGGGCTACAGCACCATGGACGGCGTAGGAACCCTAGTTACCGATATACGCATAGCCCTTTCGAAAAAAGAACATGTAACGGCGGTGTTCTTGGACGTGTCATCTGCATACGACAATGTCAGACTTCCGGTGCTCAGGCAAAAATTGCATCAGCTGAGTGTTCCCACGAAGATGGCAAACAACATCTGCAATTGCCTTAAATCCCGTTCCATTACAATCTCTTCCCAAAATTCGCTCCTATCTCCTATAACCGTTTATATTGGTATCCCCCAAGGTAATGTCCTTAGTCCACTCCTTTACATGATATATACCTACGACCTAGACCTCAGTGTCCTTTCCTTTTGTGAGATCCTCCAGTATGCAGATGACTTGACCATATACGTGGCCTCAAAGGATATTTCAGAATGCGCAGCTCGCCTCAACTCTGCCATTAGCTACCTTAACGACTGGATGGATAGACATGGTCTGTCCATCTCTAGCACTAAAAGTTCTGTAGTTATTTTTAGTAGGTCTAGAATTATACCTGACATCATCATCTCTTCAAATCATCAGGTTCTCCCAGTAAGAGATAATGTAAAATTCTTAGGTGTTTATCTAGACTCCAAATTAAGCGGTATTCATCATATGAACCATGTGGCAAAAAAATGCGAGAAAAATATCAACATTCTCCGCTCACTCTCTGGTGCCTGGTGGGGATCACATCCTTGCACGCAAAAGCTGTTGTACAACGCTCTAGTGAGAAGCCATTTAGATTATGGGTCCTTCATGCTAGAACCCTGCAACAAATTAGGCCTTAAGACTCTGGACAAAATTCAATCTAAATCATTAAGAATAATCATTGGGGCCATGAGGTCCACACCCATTAATGCACTCCAGGTTGAATGTGGGGATCCCCCTCTCAACATAAGGAGGCAATATTTGTCAGACCGATTTGTGTTTAAATTATTCCAATCCTCTTCCCACCCTCTTATCGGTAAACTCCACACCCTTTCGCAACTAGTCAGCTCTTCTAGCTATTGGCTGCATAAGGAACTTCCCTGTCTCCTAGTCAGCTACCATACAATTACCCGTCTTCCTTGTCCTATTTTCCAGTGTAGACTTAATCCCCTTTTTGCTACTTCCTATAATGCACTTACCTTTCCTCCAAAAGTGCTTCTAAATTTTTCAATTGATAAAGGCTCTGACTTGGCTAATGCTCAATTTCAACATATTATAAATCAGCACTTTAGGGAGTGGTTGCTTATTTTCACAGATGCATCTAAGCTTTCGGAGGGCAGCTGTGTTGGTGTGGCTGTATGGATTCCGGAAGTTAATGTAGTTTTGAGTTTCCAATTGCCTTCCTATTCATCAGTTTTTACAGGGGAAACCCTGGCAATTTTGGAGGCAATTACATTTGTTCAATCCCACCGCCTGAACAACTCCATTATTCTTTCGGATTCCAGAAGTGCTTTAGAGGCCATAAACTCCAACCAGTTTCGCTCCAAAAGTAAATTTCCCCTGGTCTTGAAAATAAGACAGCTTCTCTTTGGGTGTCATACAGAAGGTATCCAGGTGGTTCTGGGTTGGATACCAGGGCATAGCGGAATTACTGGCAACATATGTGCAGATGCTTTTGCAAAGGATGCCATAACAACAGGTATACCTAGTCAGTATAAGGTTTGTTGCCAGGATCTAATTCCCCTAGCTAAAAGTCAAATGAATATCAGGTGGCAAAATGAGTGGGCTAATAGTAGTATACATAAGGGCAAACATTACTTTGATGTCCAAAATAGCATTTTAGTCAAACCCTGGTTTTTCAAATTTCAACAAGCTAGCAAAACAGTGTGCTCAACAGTTTGCCGAATCAGACTGGGTCACTGCTGCTCACCTGTCTTCCTGGCTAAAATTAGGGTTAGAGATAGCTCCTTATGTGAGTGCGGACTAGACGAGGGCACTCTTGATCACATTTTTTTCTCCTGTCCTAGAAATAGTTCCTCATTGTATGATTCCCTCCCTCCTACAATCCCTCGCCCTATCAATTTTAAATCTGTTTTATGTTTTGTAAATACTCCATTTATTGAAATTCTTTGTACATACATTCATACTAACAAAATTAGATTATAGGTGTGTGTACTAATCCATAAATGTTTGTGTTTGTTTTAGGTTATAGATTTTTCAACAGTCACCATACATTATCATAAATTCACCGTACATACCCTTGTTTGTTCATTAAACCAACTTTTAAGGCAGAGTCTACGCCAACACACTCTGACACTGGCGATTCACAAAGAAGCCATAAATAAAAAGAAGAAGAAGAGTAATAATTATCAATTTTCGTAAAAATGCCTCAATGTTGTGCTTTGAGTTTTAAAAACCGGAGATTTCGTATATTTCCCAAAGACCCAAAGTGAAAAAAAAGTGGGAAAATGCCTTGTGAATAAAAATTTCAAAGAAAGAATATGGCACGCTTATGTTTACTTCATTTCACAGAAGATAATTATTTTGAAAGATGTAAGTCGTTACAGGTAAGTCGTGAAATTATGCTGTCTAGCCTAAGCCAAACTTATTATTTCCTTGACATGCCTCTTAAAAACAAACCAATTACAAATTCTAACATATATTTTCAGATGCTGAGGTATAAGAAACATTTTTAAGAAATACATACAGAGCTTCTGTTGTCTTACTGTTTATTAGCATAATTATGCAAGATCTATAAGTAATTGACAAACAATGGGAATAGGCTATCTTATGACCAAGTGTCAAAGCAAATTCAAGACATGTTTTCTAATAGAAAAGTTACTGTAAGGATTCCACAACTTGTTGCACCACAGTTGCAGCAAGTACTAAAATGTGTTCATACTGAGAGGATTATAGGCTTAACCAATAGCAAGTAAAATATTTTTTTTTTTTTTATGTTTCATGTGTAACTTTAGAGAATGTATTATGAAAAATAAATAAAAGCTGATATTATGATCATATAAATGATTGTTTGGTTTTATTACATTTCATTAATTTTTATACAATTATTTATCAAAAACTGCTGGTTTAAGATGGTGGATGTAAACCATGAATGACCATGACACATACATGTTTGCACTTAGCAGATGCACCACTTCCTGCAGCGCATTCACAATAGCATTCCTCTATACGTCTACACCTCCTTCTTCAGAGACTTTAGTGTCTATTAAATACATCACTTTTGCAAGTTTTGCACATTCCTGCAAGAATGTATAGCATCCCATGAGTAAGGGGCGGTCAGAAGATGTCTAGATTTGTATAAAAGTTGGCCTTTGGTTCCGGGTTCAATCTGTAAAAAGATGGAATAATATCTAAATATTTCACGTTTATCTGTGATAGTAAACAAATGTTAATAATGTATATACACATACCTTTACAGATATTCTATTATTTCCTGCTTGCTGATGCTTGGAACAGGTTAATTGGCGTTCATGTCTCTGAATGTATTAGGGTGTGGATAGATAAGAGAATTGTCCTTTTGATCGCCCAAATCACCGTCACCGTTTGGTTCCGATCATACGCCTCCAATCTTGAAATAAAAACTCCTTATGAGAATAACATATTTAAACAAATTGTGAAATAAGAAATATAACCTAAAAATATTACTATGTTCACCTTTCGCTCAGATCGGCTTCTTGCTCACCACTGACGCATTTCTCTTACGAAGCTCACTTTTCAGCTCACTCACAGTAAACAAAGAATATATTTTAAGATCTTTAACACAAAGAAAACATGGAAATCGCAACCACTCATTTGATACTTGTAGTAAACAAAGGCCGGTCGCTGGTGGCGCTATCTGCTTCGAGCTTTTAGTTTGGCTTCTCATTACTAGTACCAAGCTAGTACTGTCCAATGACTAGTCATTTACCTTAGTCCGTCAAGAAAGAGAAGAAATTAAAAAGTGGCAACATCGTATTGTCTTCCCTTTTTTCTAGATTGATTTGAAAGGGGTGACCATGAGGAATTTTCTTAGCTTTTTAATTTGATTGTCAAACAGCTTCCATTTTAGTAACTAGATGGCGTATGGGTAGACAACTATCGGTAATACCAGGGAATACCATCAATAATTGCTACATAACTGGGCAAAAGCGTGTAAAACTTGATACATTTCAATTTGAAAAAGACACAATAATACTTCAATGAATAGGATAATAAAGTTATAATAACGATGTTTTAGTTAAAACTCACGGAAGAAATAGCCCGATTTACCGTTGTTCACACCAAATGTCAAGGAATTATACATTTTGGTTTTGACAACGTCTTACCTGCACTTGTGCAAGATAACAGATATTTTGTGGCTAATATTTTACCAATAATGAACATCAAAAACCCAAATAACACAATTTGGGGAAAAATAATAAAAATCACACCGACAATAAATAGTAGAAGTAGAAAACTCTTTCAGTTCTTTCTTTTCTTTCTTTCTTTTTCTTCTTTTTTGGCAACTTGACACAAAGGATGTGTATGTTGTGCCACAGACAAGGTAAAAAGGTAAGGAATATGGCGGGAAAACCATATTCCTTCTATTATAATTTTCATCATCGTTTTCATGTATCATCGGGTCTAAAGTCTAGTCAAAGTCTAAGTAAAAGTCAATACAGTCAAGGAGTCAAGTCTGTCGATTCAGTAAAGTGGTAGACGCTTTACTGAAACTTTCGATGGAGTTTTGGAGGGAACACAAAATAGCACGTTTCTGGATATTACATCACTTTCCTACACTTGTGCATGAACACGAATATCTAATGGTTAATATTCTACAAATTACACATTAAAAACCCAGCTAACACAATTTTAGGAAAATAATACAAAAACACTACAGCACCTTTTCACATGCCCGCCAAAACTCCTCTTTCAGTTATCATGTTTTCATTTTGGTTAGGTTAGGTTAGGTTAGGTTAGGTTAGGTTAGGTTAGGTTAGGTTAGGTTAGGTTAGGTTAGGTTAGGTTAGGTTAGGTTAGGTTAGGTTAGGTTAGGTTAGGTTAGGTTAGGTTAGGTTAGGTTAGGTTAGGTTAGGTTAGGTTAGGTTAGGTTAGGTTAGGTTAGGTTAGGTTAGGTTAGGTTAGGTTAGGTTAGGTTAGGTTAGGTTAGGTTAGGTTAGGTTAGGTTAGGTTAGGTTAGGTTAGGTTAGGTTAGGTTAGGTTAGGTTAGGTTAGGTTAGGTTAGGTTAGGTTAGGTTAGGTTAGGTTAGGTTAGGTTAGGTTAGGTTAGGTTAGGTTAGGTTAGGTTAGGTTAGGTTAGGTTAGGTTAGGTTAGGTTAGGTTAGGTTAGGTTAGGTTAGGTTAGGTTAGGTTAGGTTAGGTTAGGTTAGGTTAGGTTAGGTTAGGTTAGGTTAGGTTAGGTTAGGTTAGGTTAGGTTAGGTTAGGTTAGGTTAGGTTAGGTTAGGTTAGGTTAGGTTAGGTTAGGTTAGGTTAGGTTAGGTTAGGTTAGGTTAGGTTAGGTTAGGTGAGGTTAGGTTAGGTTAGGTTAGGTTAGGTTAGGTTAGGTTAGGTTAGGTTAGGTTAGGTTAGGTTAGGTTAGGTTAGGTTAGGTTAGGTTAGGTTAGGTTAGGTTAGGTTAGGTTAGGTTAGGTTAGGTTAGGTTAGGTTAGGTTAGGTTAGGTTAGGTTAGGTTAGGTTAGGTTAGGTTAGGTTAGGTTAGGTTAGGTTAGGTTAGGTTAGGTTAGGTTAGGTTAGGTTAGGTTAGGTTAGGTTAGGTTAGGTTAGGTTAGGTTAGGTTAGGTTAGGTTAGGTTAGGTTAGGTTAGGTTAGGTTAGGTTAGGTTAGGTTAGGTTAGGTTAGGTTAGGTTAGGTTAGGTTAGGTTAGGTTAGGTTAGGTTAGGTTAGGTTAGGTTAGGTTAGGTTAGGTTAGGTTAGGTTAGGTTAGGTTAGGTTAGGTTTTTTTTTTTTTTTTTTTTTTTTTTATTTTATTGCCATTCCCCTAACATGATCAGGGCTTGTTGTATGCTGTATTTTTCATTTGCTCTTTTTTATATTTTTTATATCTTTTCTTTTCTTTTTTAAAACACTTATATCTATTAATTACAATCTCTTGTATTTTTTCGTTGTTTTCTTACAGTTGTTTTCATTATTTTATATTATTACAAAGTTTGTTCTTACAATTGTAATCGTCATTGGTATACAATATTTTATACTTCCAGTACATGTCAAATTTAATATAACAGGGATCAATACTTTTCCATAAAGTTTGTACAATTTCAAAGTTTTTACATAAGATTTATAATGAGCAAATTTAAATACAATACAATGTGTAATTATACACAGTCATTAAAATACAATAAAATAATTAATAAAATCCAATAAAATTAATACACAATAATAATTCCAATAAAATTAAATACACAATAATAGTTCCAATAAAATTCAATGTCAAAAGTAAAACAATAAAACTACGGCACAAACATTCAATCTAACCCTAATATCACAGTAAACATCACACTAGTTTATCACAGTTTTTCTTATTGCAGTATTCTACAATTCTCTTACAGTAAGAGAGAAATACTTCCCTCTTTTTTCCCCCCAGGATGGAAGGCAGGTTCTCACCCGTAATCGATGTGCCCAATTTCTGTTCAATATCATATCTATTGCTAGCAAAAATTGGGCACTCGAGTAACAGGTGAGGAACCGTCTCCTCAACTCCGGGCTGACACGAACACGACGGATCCTCCTTCAACTTGAATCTGTTCAAGTAGAAGGCGAATCCGCCGTGGCCAGTCAGAATCTGTGTCGTGTGATGTGTAATGTCTATTTTCTTGACGACTTTGTGTGCAGCAGCAGCGCTTGGGAAAAAGAGCTTCGTGACTCCGGCCGTCCCTCCCACTTCGTATCTCCTGTCCCATTCCCCAACCGTATCCTCTCTTAAGATACGCTTGACGAATGAAACAGGACACAGATCGTAGTCGGGCTTCCTTTTCGAGCCCAGAGCGGCTTCCTTGGCTAACTCGTCGACTCTCTCATTCCCTCTCAACCCTGCGTGCGCCTTGATCCAAAACAAGGAGAGGTTAGGTTAGGTTAGGTTAGGTTAGGTTAGGTTAGGTTAGGTTAGGTTAGGTTAGGTTAGGTTAGGTTAGGTTAGGTTAGGTTAGGTTAGGTTAGGTTAGGTTAGGTTAGGTTAGGTTAGGTTAGGTTAGGTTAGGTTAGGTTAGGTTAGGTTAGGTTAGGTTAGGTTAGGTTAGGTTAGGTTAGGTTAGGTTAGGTTAGGTTAGGTTAGGTTAGGTTAGGTTAGGTTAGGTTAGGTTAGGTTAGGTTAGGTTAGGTTAGGTTAGGTTAGGTTAGGTTAGGTTAGGTTTTTTTTTTTTTTTTTTTTTTTTTTTTTTTTTTTTTTTTTTTTTTTTTTTTTTTTTTTTTTTTTTTTCAATGCCATCCCCCTAACATGATCAGGGCTTGTTATTTGCTGTATTTTTTAATTTTTTGCTCTTTTATGTCTTTTCTTTTCTTTTTTGAATATTCTTATAGCTATTATTACAAATTTTCCTATTATTCTTTTCTTCGTACAATATTGGCTTATATATCTATTACAAGGTCTTATTTATTACACAGTAATTTCGTCAGTAGTTTACAATATTTTGTACTTCTAGTACATGTCAAAAGTTTGAAATATATCACATAGTTTTTATAATGAGCAAAAATTTAATGCATTAGTAATATGGTGCATTATTACATACAGTCAATAAAATACAAACAGCAAATTTTTTAAAACCCAATAAAATACATTAATACATTAATCAATAGTAATTCCAATCATTTATAATTCCAATTTAAAATACAATAAAATAATTAATAAAATCCAATAATTAAATACACAATAATAATTCCAATAAAATTCAATAATATGTCAAAAGTAAAACGATAAAACTACGGCACAAACATTCAATCTAACCCTAATATCACAGTAAACATCACACTAGTTTATCACAGTTTTTCTTATTGCAGTATTCTACAATTCTCTTACAGTAAGAGAGAAATACTTCCCTCTTTTTTCCCCCCAGGATGGAAGGCAGGTTCTCACCCGTCATCGATGTGCCCAATTTCTGCTCAATATCATATCTATTGCTAGCAAAAATTGGGCACTCGAGTAACAGGTGAGGAACCGTCTCCTCAACTCCGGGCTGACACGAACACGACGGATCCTCCTTCAACTTGAATCTGTTCAAGTAGAAGGCGAATCCGCCGTGGCCAGTCAGAATCTGTGTCGTGTGATGTGTAATGTCTATTTTCTTGACGACTTTGTGTGCAGCAGCAGCGCTTGGGAAAAAGAGCTTCGTGACTCCGGCCGTCCCTCCCACTTCGTATCTCCTGTCCCATTCCCCAACCGTATCCTCTCTTAAGATACGCTTGACGAATGAAACAGGACACAGATCGTAGTCGGGCTTCCTTTTCGAGCCCAGAGCGGCTTCCTTGGCTAACTCGTCGACTCTCTCATTCCCTCTCAACCCTGCGTGCGCCTTGATCCAAAACAAGGAGACCTCCCGCCTCTGCAGTGCAGCTTTTCGGAGGGTCGCCCTTGTTTGCACCGCCAGGGGATGAGGGGAACTAAGAGTGACTGCCTGGAGTGCCGATCTGGAATCGCTAAGGATACCGACCTTTGCCATTCCACTCTTGCAGGCTTCAGTTACGGCTCTTTGGAGCGCTAGAAGTTCGGCTTGGTAGACGGTGCAATACGGCGGCAACGCAAGCTTGACGGCCTTCGTCTCGGCCTCACCCTTCCATACGGAGAGTGCGGCTCCGACTCGACCCTCAATCTTGCTGCCGTCCGTATAGATCCTATGGACGTGGCTGTTAACCACGTCAGCATATGAGTCCTCATCTACCAACCCGAACCTCAGCTCTACCTGCTCTGCCGGATGTGGGTCCTCAATCGCAGGAGCCATTCGCTCCACCTCCCTGTCTCTTAGCACCGGGTGTGGTACTCCCTTCTTGGCCTCATAAAGTCTCGATGCTTCGAGTATTCTGAGGTCAAGAGGGAGTATCCCAGCCAACAGCATTGCAGAGTTCAGGGAGACAGTCCGATATGCTCTGCAGATCTTCTGGGCAAAACCCCGTTGAACGGAGTTGAGCCTTTTTTGGACCCCCATCTTTTCCGCGGTGGGTGCCCACGCTGCTGCTGCATACAAAATCGTCGGCTCTATCACGGCCATATATATAATCCTAACTATCTGGGGGTTAAGCCCCCATCCTACTCTTGCCGCTTTTGCTAATTGCTTGTATCGTGCAATTGCCTTCTTGCAGACATTTGTCACGTGGGTGTTGAATGTGAGTCCGCTGTCAATTGTTAGGCCCAATATCTTTACGTCATCGTAATATTTTAAATCGACACCACCCATAGCGAGCCGCGGGATATCAAATTTTAATTTCCGCGTCGATAACAATGCGCAAGTTTTATGTGGAGCGAATTTCAATTTATTTAGCTCTCCCCATTTCCTTATTTTCTCCAACACTACATTTGCCTTCTGCTCTATTTCTAAGGCCGTTTTTCCCTCGAAGACTAGCACGATATCATCAGCAAATGCCTGATTGAAAACATCCATCTCTTCCAACAGAGTTAGCAAGGGGTCCAACAAGAGGTCCCACAGGATCGGTCCTCCGATCGACCCCTGTACACACCCCTTGTCGGTCCCCCTGCCAACTTCCACTCCAGCATACCTCACGTTCACCCTTCTGCCGCTCAAGTAGCTGCTGAACACCCGCCTCAGGTTCCCCGGACACCCAACTTCAGCCAACCGAACCTTTATGGCCGGCCACCAAGCACTGTCGAAGGCCCCCTCTATGTCCAGTGATACCACAACAGAAATTTTCTTCTCCTCCCTCAGCTTTCTGATGTGGTTCACCAACCTATAGAGGGCGTCTTCGGTGCTCCTTTGGGGCATGAAGCCATACTGGTTGGGGCTTATTTTGGGCAACAGGTAGAACCTAAGTCGGGCGACCAGCATCTTTTCGAAGATTTTGCCGAGAACAGGAAGGAGGCCGATCGGTCGATAGGCTTTTGGTACCCGGTATGATTCCTTGCCCGGCTTTCTCAGCACCACCACTGTCGCCTGCTTCCACTTTTCGGGAAAGTAGCCGACAGTGAGGCACTTATTCAACAGGGCAAGGAACCATTCCGGGTTACAATCCACAGCGTGCTGGCAGATGTCGGACGTGAGACCGTCCGCCCCGGGGGCCTTCTTGGGGTTGAAGGACCTTACGGCTCTCTTCAACTCCTCCATGATGAAAGGAGGGTCGTCCGGGCCCGTCGGCGGCTCGGAGTCCAAGGACTCCGCACGCCGGCGCGTCCGCCGATGTTCCTCGCTTTCATCACTTTCCAGGTCCGCGGGGTAGAAGGTCTCCGCCAACAGTTCTGCGGAGCTTCGGGCGTCGAGGGTCTCACTGCCCCTTGTTAGGGGCAGATCCTCCTCCCTCCCTCTAACTCTGTTCAGCACTCTGTAGATGCCCTCCCAGACCCCCTCCCTATCCTGTTTTCGGCAAAACTCCTTCCAGCTCGCTACTTGAGCCTCTTTCACTGCCTTCTCATACTTCTCTTTCGCTTCCAGGTACAGCGCAACCACGCGGTTTCTGCGATCAGGTGCTGCGTTCCGGATCCTGCGTTTCCTCGTGGCGACCTCCTTCTTCATCTGCGCGAGCTCATCATTCCACCACGACAAGGTGAATTTTTGCGTGTGTTTTTTGGTCGGCATAGTGTCTCTGCATGTCTGTGTTATGGCTTGTGTGTAACTGTCTATTGCATGGTTAGGTTAGGTTAGGTTAGGTTAGGTTAGGTTAGGTTAGGTTAGGTTAGGTTAGGTTAGGTTAGGTTAGGTTAGGTTAGGTTAGGTTAGGTTAGGTTAGGTTAGGTTAGGTTAGGTTAGGTTAGGTTAGGTTAGGTTAGGTTAGGTTAGGTTAGGTTAGGTTAGGTTAGGTTAGGTTAGGTTAGGTTAGGTTAGGTTAGGTTAGGTTAGGTTAGGTTAGGTTAGGTTAGGTTAGGTTAGGTTAGGTTAGGTTAGGTTAGGTTAGGTTAGGTTAGGTTAGGTTAGGTTAGGTTAGGTTAGGTTAGGTTAGGTTAGGTTAGGTTAGGTTAGGTTAGGTTAGGTTAGGTTAGGTTAGGTTAGGTTAGGTTAGGTTAGGTTAGGTTAGGTTAGGTTAGGTTAGGTTAGGTTAGGTTAGGTTAGGTTAGGTTAGGTTAGGTTAGGTTTTTTTTTTTTTTTTTTTTTTTTTTTTTTTTTTTTTTTTTTTTTTTTTTTTTTTTTTTTTTTTTTTTCCGTCCACAGGCCTAGGTGGCCCATGCTCTTGTTTAACTTAATGTTTGTTTAGTTTCTTTTATTCTTATTTTTAGTAACATTCATTTTCGCGTCAATTTCAGTAATTTGCCCTGAAGGGGCTCTAATTTTATACCCTAAGATGTTATTTAGGTTTTTTTTTGATTTTGTTGGCCATCTGGTTGATGGCTGCTGTCGTCTGACCGGAAGTCATCTTCTTGACTGGGCTGTCTTCGAAGTTTTGATCTTCCGGGGTGATGTCATCTTCTTGATTGTCTGATTTTTGGGCCTCTGTTGGAGCCCCGTGGGTAGGTCCGGCATTTCCCACTTCCTCTCGATTGACCACCACCCTTTGCCTTTAGATGTTTTGGCATTGGCTCGGGTGTTATGGGGTCACCAAAGCTGGGTGGAGTTTTTGGGATGTTAAAGGTGTTGGTCCATGCCGGTCCTGCTCGCTGGGTGAGGCTTATAGTCTTTAGTCTTTGCCACCTGTTGGTGGCTGGTGTCGTCAGTCCTGTGTTTTGTTTTATTGGCCACCTGGTGGTGGCTGATGTCTTCTGCTCTCTGATGGTGGTGAGGGCGTACTCGTTGGCCACCTGTTGGTGGCTGATGTCCTCTGCCCTCTGATGGTAGTGAGGGCATACTCTTTGGCCACCTGTTGGTGGCTGATGTCGTCTTCTTGATTTGTTTTGTCAGTCCGGTGATCTGTCTTATGTCTATTTATTTGCCATTATGTTGATTTCACCGAGACCAGTTTTTTGATGGTAGTGTGGTCTCGGTTTTTGATTGCCATCTTGGCGTTATAATCCGTGATGGCATCTGTTGGCGTTTCTATCACTCCCTTTATGAGTTTGCCCAGCGCGTCGTCTGTGTCGTCGGTGTAGTAGACAAGATGTTCCGTGTGACGCGTCAGGGCAACCACCGCGTGTGATGCACTGTGATGTAGTTGTAACTTCCTCTTCTGGTGTTTGATGACGTATACTCTCTTGTAGCACAATCCCTGGGCCTCATGGATGGTTAGTACTTTAGAGGCCTCTCCGGTTCCGTAACCTGACTTTCTCAGCGTTGACTTCTCCAGCTGTGTGTAAGTCAGGTACAAGGTGTTGTTGTCGGATTTAGGGATCTCCGTCCCGGTCATGGGTGCTATTTCCAGGGACTTAACGATGTTACTTGAGGAGTAGATGCCCTTGTGTATTTGCTTGAGCGCCATGGCGACGTCTTGCGGGCATCTATGTGTACAGAGAAGATCTTCGGTGACGTCTGCGAGGTGATGCGGGCGATAGTAGTACATCTCGAAGAGATTATCTCGGTCTATAAAGGGGAGCTGGTTTACGTCCCCTATTAACAGCAGGCTCTTGGCTTTGGTGATAAGTGCCATTAGTATTATGGATCCGAAGTGACTCATGAGTGCCTCGTCTACGAGCAGCCTCTTGAGTACCAGGTCTTCGAGTCCCTTCGGTCCATTTACCAGGAGAGATGCAACTGTGCGCACCCTCTTCGTGGCTTCGTGGCCTGCCTTTTCCCGGATTCTCTCCACGAGATCTTTCTTGGCCTCGATCGTTGTCGTTACAACTACATCCTCTTCTGTGTTGAAGTTTTGGACAATCCACGTCGTTTTCCCGCAGCCCGGGACTCCATTTATCCAGGTTATTGCTGGGATCGTCCATTCGTCGGGGGGCTCTACCTCGGACAGGATCTGGGATGTTTGTAGGATCCTGTCCTCCAGCCATATTTCTGTCCCCCTGGTGGTGACGACGATGGGGTCGCGAGATGGGATGTTGTAGACTGGTTGTCCTCTTCTTTTGGTCCGGTCCTCGTCCAGGAGGACTATTCCTGAGGTGGCGCTGTATGCCGCCATATGGGTAGTCATGTCCTGTCCCCTAAGGACGGTCGCCGTGTTGTTGTTATAGACCGTAGCGTGGGCCTCCTCTAGTTGGATTTGTAGGAGGCCATCTTTGCTTTGTTGGTACGACTTCATGATGTCTTCGCATTCCTTGATCCTAATGGTCTTATTGGCCTCTAATACGGCTATGTATTCAAGGAATGCGTTGATCATATGGTCTTCTTGTCGTACCACTTTCCTTAGGGTTGGACTCTTGACCAGACCTTTCTGTGCCTTTGTTCGGTGTTGTTTTGTTTGTGTTGTCTGCGGTGGTTTTGGGGCATTGGTAAATCTGCTGAGCGCGTTTGCTTGGGTGTCCGGGCTGCGGAAAGTGTCCGGTCGCAAGAGCAGCTGTTCCTCTAGACCTTCTTGAGGCTCTCTCCTAAAGTGTCGGCTCTCCTTCGTTACCAGCCGATGGAGATGCTGGTCAACTTTGGCGGCTGTGGTCTGTTGTTTTGCCGCTAAGGCGATCTCTTTTTGTTTCTCAGCTGCCCTTTGTTTCCTTAATTCCCTTTCCTTTTCAGCCCAGACTTCCGCGCTTGACTTCGGCGTCTCAGTAGATGGCCCTGGGAGTGATAGTGCATGTTCTGCGTCTTGTGGTGTATTTGGCTTTTTCCAGTTTGTAAGCGAGCTTATCTTTTTTCTAATTCTTTGCAGCACATTTATTCTGGAGTTGGGATCGAGGCTCTGCTCCACCTCTGATGGTGTTGTGGGTTGGACTTCTGTTGTTGGGCTTTGGTGTAGTTGCGCTGTGGTCAGTCTTGAGGCTGTCTCGGGTGCTTTATTGGGTACTAGGAAGCTCAGATCTTGGGATCTTCCTTCGTACACCACGATCTCGTGTTTCTCTGCTGCTCTGACGCACCCGAGATAGTCTGCCACCTCTCCTCTATCTAAGTCAACGCTCATTGTGTCCACACTAATTGTCCTTGGGCCGATGGTAGTGCCGTTGGCTTCGGCTAGCTTCAACAAGAACGAGCAGGCTCTGGCAAATTGGGTTTCTTCGGTTGTTTTGTCGAATAGCAGCACAGATTTGTTTTTGGTGCGTACTATCCTACATGAGCTACCGTCAATCACCTCCTCACCCAGTTCCTCGTACCTCCTCCTCTTCATGGTCGTCCTTGTTGTGCTGCCTTTGAGTATGAGAGCCAGCCCAGGTGAAATGGCGACTCTCTTGTTGCCAACTGTGGAGCAGAAACTTATTCCCAATCTTTCATAGCTGTTGTTCATAAACAGAACCACTTTCCTTGTTCTGATCGAAGGTGTTCCACTCTCTCCCTCTCTTAACCATCTCGGAGTATTGAAGAGGGGGGCTGCCATTCTTTGTTGTAGTGGAACTCTGGGGTCCGTGGGTTCTGTTCTTTGAAGGTTGCTATTTGTGCTGTTTGCTCTTTGTTGGTCTTGGAATCTCCTTTTCGCGATATTAAAGATCTTGTCTATATAAGCCAGGAACACTTCTTTGGCGTGCTGGTCCTCCAAATATTTATGTACGTCCGCTTCCTGAAGGTTGGTATTCATCTTTTGCTCTGCATCGTATCTTTGGTGCAGGAAGCGGGGACAGTCGAAGATAATATGCCATACCGTTTCTTCAATGTCTGGGTCGCATTCGCATCCTGGGCTTTCGACCAGTTTGAAGCGGTGCAGGTAGTGGGCAAATGCTCCGTGTCCGGTCATGGCCTGGATGCGGGTGGGTGTGAGAGATGTTGTTCTGACGAAACGGTATGACTTCTGTATGTCGGGCAAGAATCTCTTTGTGATTTCTCCGGTGTCCGCGTTCGTATACCTGTCCTGCCATTTTTGTACTGATTCCTTCCGGATCTTCCTCTTAATGTAGGACAGGGGGATTTGATCATAATCCGGGATTTCTTTGGGGTTCAGAGCCGCTTGTTTTGCGAGCTCATCCGCTCTTTCGTTCCCGGACGTCCCCACGTGTGCGCGGAGCCAGAAGAGTCTTACTATTCTGCCCTCTTCTTCGATGTCCTTTAGCCGTCTTTTGATGTCCGCCACTAGTTGAGTTTTAGGTTTGGGATTCCGAATCAGTTCTAGCGAAGATCTTGAGTCGCTTAAGATGTTTACTTCCTTGTGTTCGGATTCCTTCACCATCTCTACTGCCTTATACAGGGCGAACATCTCTGACTGAAACACTGTGCAGTTTTTATCGAGTGACAGTCTGGTGTTGTTGACTTCTTGCCCGTTCTCCCACCATGATATTGCGGCCCCTGTTTTCCCTTCGATCTTGCTGCCATCCGTGTAGATCTGTGGGCCTCTGATGTTGTGCTTTTCTATGGTTTGGGGCTCCATGTCTTCCAGCTTCTCAAAGGTGGTGATAGTGAAGTCGGAAGGGTGGGGTAGCGTTAGAATGTCGCAGGTCTTCTGTAGCGTTTTCCCGGGCGGAACGTAGTCACTCGATATTCCTTTTTTGGTCTTGTAAAGGGCTGCCGCTTCGTGTATTCTGATGTCCAGCGGCAGCAATCCTGACAGTGCCAGTGTGGATGTTAATGAGGCTGTCCTGTAGGCTTTGCAGATCTTGATTGCAAAGCTCCTCTGTATGGAGTCCAGCAACGCCTTAGTCTTGTTTAAGTCTGCGGCTGGGGCCCAGACGCTCGCGGCATACAAGATGATCGGCTCGATAACTGAGATATATATTGTTCTGATAATCTCTCCGTTTAACCCCCACGTCACCTTGGCGGAGTGCGCTATCTGCTTGTAGATGTTCGCGGCTTTCTTGCAGACTGCCGCCACATGCGAGGTGAAGGTGAGGGATCTATTGATTATGACGCCTAGAAGTTTAATTTCGTCCATGAGTTTGATTTCAGTTCCGGACATCTTTATTTGGGGAGCGGTAATTTTCAGCTTGCGGGTGAGCAGCATTGCGTTGGTTTTGTGAGCTGCAAACCTCAGCTTGTTATGGGCTCCCCACCTTTCGACGATCCGGAGCACACGGTTCGCTTTTTCCTCTATGGCGTCAATAGTCTCTTCGGAGAAGATTAATGTAATATCGTCAGCGAATGCCTTGAAGTGTACTCGACATCTGGATAGTTGGTCGAGTAGTGGGTTCAGTAGGATGTTCCAGAAGGTTGGTCCACCTGTTGATCCTTGGACACAACCTTTACTCGTACCTTTTGCACTCTTTTTGCCGGCGTAGTTGACCTCGATACCACGGTCTTCGAGGTATGAGCAGATCATCTTGTATATATTGGAGGGGCATCCTTTCCTTATCAGTTGGTGCTTCAGTGCCGGCCACCACGCATTGTCGAATGCGCCTTCTATGTCAAGGGAGATCAGGAGGACGATCTTCTTGTTGTTCTGTACCTCCTCCTTGATGTGGTCTACTAGGCTGAATAGCGCATCCTCTGTGTTTCTTTGTGGGATGAAGCCGAACTGATTCCTGTTTATTGAGGGGAGTATATGCCATTGGACTCTGGTGACCATGAGTTTCTCAACTATCTTTCCCAAAATGGGGAGTAGTCCAATGGGTCTGTACGACTTGGGGTGAGTGTAATCTTCTTTGCCCGGTTTTTTCAGGATGACCACGTGTGCTGTCTTCCATTGTTGCGGGAAGTGTCCTAATTGTAGGCATTTGTTCGCCAATTCTAAGAACACCTCCGGTGCACACATAATGGCCTCGTTACAGATGTCCGATGTGAAGCCATCGGGGCCTGGAGCTTTCCCTGGGTTCAGTGATGATAGGATTAACTCCAGTTCCGCCATGGTGAATGGTGGGTCATCCTCTACCAGTTGTTCTACCGGGTAGTTTTCCCTTAGGTGTTTGTGATATTGTGAGTCGGTTTCTTCAGAGTCGTCGGGGTAAAATGTTGCGGCCAGTAGGTCCGCGGATCTTTGTGGACTTAGCGTGTTTCCTTCTGCATCTCTTAGTAGCACGTTTTCCTGGTTTCTTGATGTCTTCCCAATGATTCTGTATATCCCGTCCCACATGCTTTCTTTCTCTTGAGTCGCACAGAACTCTTTCCAACTGCTTGTTTGTGCCTCCTCCATTTTCTTCCTATACTCTTGTCTTGCGGCTCGGTATTCTTCGATGACGTGAACTTTCCTCGATGGTGCCGCGTTTCTTATCCGTCTTTTCTTTCTCAGGACGTCCTTTTTGAGGTGTTCTAAGGACTTGTCCCACCACGGCGGCACTGGTTTGCCTTTGTAAGTACCTATCTTCGGAATAGTTTCTTCGCATACTTCCTGGATGTTGTTTATATAGGTACTTACGGCGTCTTCCAAGTCGTTGGTTGTCTTTATCGACTTCTTTATGGCATCCTTGCTTAAGTTGGTGTCCACCAGAGACTTGTTGAATTTCTCCCTGAACGCTGACCACTTTGCTTTTTTAGTGTTGTACCTCCGGGTTGTTGGTCGGGGGAGTGGCTGAAGTTTTCCCTCGACCCTGATCCGGAAGGTGATTGCGTTGTGGTCTGATGTTGTAGCGTCCCGGGTGACTCTCCAGTTCTCCACCTTCGCTAGCATCGGCATGCTGCACGCTGTCACGTCAACTATGCTCGTGTACATCCTGCCGTTTCTCTCCGTTTCGAAGGTGGGTGTGTCTCCGGTGTTAAGGATGTGGAAGTTCATCTCATCGAGGAACGTGGAGTAGGCCTGGCCCCTCTGGTCTTCTGTGGCGCTTCCCCACCAATGGCTCCACGCGTTCACGTCACCTGCCACTATTACATTTTGAGTTGGAAGTTTGCCGATGGTGTTCCTGACTTTATTTATATTGTTGTTTATATCTTTGTCTCCCTCGAAGTATACCGATATTAACCCAAGCTCTAGGCCCGCCACTTTGATGGTTGCCGCTGCCTCTGTCTCCGTGACC